>CM066165.1:14633785-15233785 GCA_033629205.1 Lithocarpus polystachyus
GTTTATAATTCCTCCTAAAATTCCAAGAAAGGGGTCAGTTTATACGTGATATATACAAAGGTAGAAGCTGCTGAATAAAGTGATTAGATTTACATATCTTACGTATTCGAGCTTAAGTTGATTCATTTTTGCTCCACTAGTTTCGATGGCTTTTGAGCTACATTCCCAAATATTTCCCACCTTGATCCTAAACCTCATTACAACCCTTGAAAAGTCCTTATGATTCATGTTATGCATGTGATCCCAGTGGTGGAGAATGAGAAGATATTCAAGCCTATGGTAGATCATTTCCATTGGAATGAATTTGAGCGAAACACATACCCTTTAAACACATGAGAGTCGAGTGTTTATTTCTGTGAGGGTTTTACATATTTAGTTTACTCCATCTTCGAGTGAAAATGCTTACTAAGTAATTGTAAGTTGTTTAAGAATGTTTGTTCATAATATGTTATGAGTTTTGAAGAGCTTGGTTGTTCTTTACTGATGGTGTTACAACCGTGGTGTTTTTGGGAAATTGAATTTGAGTTTTGCCTGAGGACGAGCAAAAGTTAAGTGTGAGGGAATTTGACGAGAATGCAAATTATCATATATTTCTCTCTTAATACTTAGTCTTTTACACTTGGTGCCTAAATGTACTCATTATTCTTATATTTTGATTTAGGGTGCAAATGGAGGCATTAAGTGCAAAACGTAGTTAATTGGGCAATTTTGGACAGCTTTGACATCTCTTCGTAATCTGGGCATAACTCTCTCATCTGAGCTTCGATTGAGATGATTCAAGATGCTATAGAACGCCAAGACCAAGATCTACAACTTTCATGTTTTGAGTTTTGAGAGATAAAGGCCGCATCAAGGTCGAAATTGGGCTTGAAGTTGCTACACCTGCACTGTTGACGTTCTGGAATGTTCCTTTGCCTACAATTCTAATATGCAAATCTAATGCAGTTTATTTTTGGAAGCTTCCAGATCTGATGCACGAAAATTCTGGCTAAAAAACACCATTTTCCTAGTTATATTAAGACTTTGTTTTATTTTCAATATTTTTCTTTAATTAGTTAGATTTGAATATTATTATTTAGAATATTTTTAGAAGATTTTGTAGGCTTGGAAAAGGGGGAATTAACGTGAAAAAGAGGGAGGAGAAATCAGAATTACACACACGCCTCTCTCTCTCCTCTCTTCTCTAATTTTCTCTTTTGAGTATTCTGTCATGGCCCTGCGTGGCTAAACTTTTATACTTGGTCGAAGGAAACTGAAGCCTCAAAATCAATAAAACTGCGAGATCTAATTTGTTTTTATTGTTCAATCTATGCTTTGAATATTGGATGTTCTTCTATGCCTATTTTCATGATTGTCTTGTTTTATTACTAGGAGGCCTACTAGTTTATTATTCGTTGCAATCTACTACTAGTTTAGATATCAAATCCGTAATTATTTGATCTCTCTAATTTGTGAAATAACCAAGATTTAATGATTTGCTGCGTTAGAAATTATTAGATCTTAGGAAGAACGCATGACTAAATTAAATACAACTGCTTGTGCTTGTGTTGTTTAGTTTCACCTATCTCTCTAATTCTTAAGGCTGCTACTAGATTAAACCTTTAGCGCTTGTCTTGGGTTGTTTAGTAGTTAGGGTTAATTAGATCGCTTGTTTTCTAATTAACTGCGACTAAGGAGAGATAGGAAAATAATTCAAACGGTGAATATTCAAAGTGTTAATTGATATATATTTGCATCAATGATCAATTGTAAAATTCCGGTGGTGGATGTTGACTTAGACCAAGGTTTGTTCTTTTGATTGATTTCGATATTTGAATTTGAATTATTCCTTAGTTGTTTTTCTTTAAATTGTTTTCATTATACTCAAACCCCCCCTCCCCTCCTTGTTCACGTGGCATAAAATTAGGCTAGATACTCTCCATGGGAACGATCCTTACTCACACTACTACATATATTTTTAGGAGTATAGGTTTTATTTTTGGTTGCCTGTGACAGCACACCAAGATTCAAGACTAATACTCTACTCCTCTATTTCATTCACCACTTTCAACTCACTAACAAACTTCGATACCCAACTTGAACTAGGACTAGAATCCAAACTAAGCCTTGCACTCATCAATTCTTTACGTAAGTTCCCAATCTTTTCTTTTAAATCTGTGGACACTTCAAGACTAGCTAAGAGCAATAGGCCTAGTGACCGGCCAAGATCATGAGTCACTTCCTCCACATGCTTAACAAATGAATCTGAATTGGGACTTTGTACCAAAACCTTGGAGCGGTTAAGCTGTTCCTCAAGGGATTCCACTGCTTTTCGAATCGTTGACCTGTCCATGAACTTTTCGTTGTCCTTTAATTCATTCAGACTTGGCGAAAACCTTATTGATATTTGGAACAAAGTGATGTTGTGGCTGTTGGCTAATGCAGATTGCAGACAATCACAAAAGATTCTTACCCACCTTGAATTAAACGCCAGAATGGTCATCACTCACAAATGTTAAATTTATAATTAAATGCCAAAGGGCAGTAATATAGCATTGATGAAATAAGAGTCATTTACAGAATTACAGCCATAGACTTCCTTAGCCAAAAAAACATTGTCCTCCACCCTTCAATTTGCTCTATTCGAAAAACTGTCCATTTCAAATATTGGTTGGTAAGTTTTTCCTACTCCCCCAAATGATCCCTCGAGCTACAACTGTTCCTCTCTTTTATTCCCACATTATAGTATTAAGGACATCATTTAAGATTGAAATCAAATCAGTCAATATGACTGTTACAATGCTGTTACAATGTACACTTTTTCAAGGGGAACAACATTTGTTAGGTAGAAAGTTAACAAAGCTACCAGCCAGAAGGTTGATACACAAAATGAAAAAAAACTATGAAGATCTTTTATACCAATCTATATATTACTAAAAGCTGAAGCGTAGCATTTATTGTTGCTACGCTCCTGTTGAGCCACATCATCATCCATGTCATCTTTTTATTTTTTTTATTTTTCCTTTTTTGTTAATTTATTACCTTTTTTAAAAGAATGCAAAATATATGATGGCTTTACATATTCTCATGACTTTACACATTCTAAATAGTTTTAATTCTTTTGCTTTGCTACATATTCTCATGACTTTACAATATATCATGTCTTTACATATTCTCATGACTTTACATATTCTCCTGACTTTTTTGCATTAAATTATGCTCTCCTCCTATTACTCAAACCTTCTTAAAAAAAAAAAAAATCCCAACTATCCATTGAATGTTTTCCTATTTTTCAACTTCCTCAATTTATTTATTTATTTATTTGGATAGAATATGTAGAATCCTTTTCATAATGATTGAGTGCAACCCACTTATCTTCCCCATTTACTCCATTAAACCCAACCGGCTAACTATTCCAATTCTCAATTAACCGTCCTCTTTGGTCTCTCTCTCCATCAAACAAAGGGATAACATCACCCCACTTTTCCACCACCTTATAAAATCCATTTTAACCTCAATTCAACACTACTTCAATTCTTTCATCTCAACTCCTATTCTCTCTTTATTGATTTATTTTCTTTATATATTGCAGTTGCCCCCTCTCCACTTCTTCAGAAGCTACCGAAACACCATCGGACTTGGTAATGCTACGATCTTTTTTGCTCTTCCTCAATCGACCAGGTAACCAATTTGTCTCTCCTAATTTCTGTCTCATGCTCTCAGTTCCTCCTTTCTCCATCTAATTTAACTTATCGAGAAAACCAAAGAACTAGACAATGCAAAAGCAAAAGAGACATATTGAAAAAGAGATCAATCTTTAGACCTGATTTTTTGTCAATTATTTTTCTCCTTTTTGTCAATAAAAACGTTTTAATTGTCACCCGTTCGTTTTTTTATCCCATGTGGAATGTCAATAATTTTTTTTTTTTTTGGTTATTGTTGCATGACATATACTTGATGAAATTTCTTAGATGTGTGGAAGCAGGTAATCAATGGGGAGAATACTTTTGAACACTATTTCTAAACTTGGGCACACTATTCTCTTTTGAGCTTCAAATGTTTTTGTGGCATGTAATGGTTGGAAGAAGTTTCTTAAGTTTAAGTCCATAAATGCCATCTATATATTGCATGAATTATAGCTCCTTATGGTGAGGGTTTTGATTTTAATATTTTGTTTCTATTGCTTTTGTTTCTATTGGTCACATTTGCATATGAGCTCTCTTTTTGTAAGGTTTGGCTTACCTCAAGTATTTTTTTAACTAGAGGTCTCCTTTTGTTTTAAATACACAATAGCAAGTACTTGCAAGAATAAGATTGAAGGGGAAAAAGACCTACTTTGTTAGAAATAGAAATAAGATGTTTGATGTGGGTATGTAGGTTTGCAACATTCGATAGTTGTAAAACTACATTTTTACATTTTTGTATAATTTTATAGACATGACTTGAAAAGCTAAAGAGCTATAAAAGTTTCAAATTATAAAAATAAAAAATGACCAAACTATAAAAGTATTTTTTTTTTTGTTGATGAATTTCAAGATTTTATTGAAGGAAAAAAGCAAAAAAAAAAAAAAAAAAAAACAACAACAACAACAACAGGGGGACAATTGCCAACATCAAAAGAACCAAAAAAATCTGATTTGTATCAACCAATGTTCCTTTCAAACTAATTTATAAATGTTTTGTTGTTAGAAACAATCAAGCTCAATTAGTTATTGAAGCTTATGAATTTTTGTTGGCACTTATTTTTATTCCAATTATCCTTATATCTAGCCCCTTATATTAATTTTTTGGAGTTCAAAACTTCAAGTGATAGCCTACCAGTAATGACATCCTTTGTGGTATCCCATTAGTTACTTAAATATTTCATATATGCAATGTTTATTTCATTTAACATTTTTGAATTAATATTTTGTTTTTCATTTTCTCATTTTAGTCTCTTTGCAAGTTTTGAAATTGCATAACATCTATTACAACATTTAGCACCAGCTAAAGCATTGCACCACATATGCTTCTCAATAGTATTGGTTTCTATGATTAAGTCATTGGTATTTGTAATGCAAGCCTAAGTGGAGAATAAACTTTGAGATTCCATAACTATATACAATACATGGAACAAGAGGTTGAATTTATCTGTACAAATTTTTGAACAGTAATGTATTAAATAGTTTTGCATAACTAATCGACAATCGTTGTAGTTTGTATATGCCAAACTATAAAAGTAATTTTTTTTTTGTTGATGAATTGCAAGATTTTATTGAAGGAAAAAAGTAAAAAAAAAAAACACAACAGGGAGATAATTGCCAACATCAAAAGAACGAAAAAAATTTGATTTGAAGCAACCAATTTTCCTTTTAAACTAATATATAAACGTTTTGTTGTTAGAAACAATCAAACTCAATCAGTTATTGAAGCTTACGAATTTTTGTTGGCACTTATTATTATTCCAATTATCCTTATATCTAGCCCCTTAGATTAATTTTTAGGGGTTCAAGACATCAAGTGATAGCCTACCAGTAATGACATCCTTTGTAGTATCCCATTAGTTACTTAAATATTTCATATATGCAATGTTTATTTCATTTAACATTTTTGAATTAATATTTTGTTTTTCATTTTCTCATTTTAGTCTCTTTGCAAGTTTTGAAATTGCATAACATCTTTTACAACATTTAGCACCAGCTAAAGCATTGCACCACATAGGCTTCTCAATAGTGTTGGTTTCTATGATTAAGTCATTGGTATTTGTAATGCAAGCCTAAGTGGAGAATAAACTTTGAGATTCCATAACTATATACAACACATGGAACAAGAGGTTGAATTTATCTGTACAAATTTTTGATCAGTAATGTATTAAACAGCTTTGCATAACTAATCTACAATCGTTGTAGTTTCTATATGCCAAACTATAAAAGTAATTTTTTTTGTTGATGAATTGCAAGATTTTATTGAAGGAAAAAAAAAAAAAAAAACAACTAGGGGACAATTGCCAACATCAAAAGAACGAAAAAAATGTGATTTGAAGCAACCAATGTTCCTTTTAAACTAATTTATAAAAGTTTTGTTGTTAGAAACAATCAAGCTCAACCAGTTATTGAAGCTTACGAATTTTTGTTGGCACTTATTATTATTCCAATTATCCTTATATCTAGCCCCTTAGATTAATTTTTAGGGGTTCAAGACATCAAGTGATAGCCTACCAGTAATGACATCCTTTTTGGTATCCCATTATTTACTTAAATATATGCAATGCTTATTTCATTTAACATTTTTGAATTAATATTTTGTTTTTCATTTTCCCATTTTAGTCTCTTTGCAAGTTTTGAAATTGCATAACTTCTATTACAACATTAGCACCAGCTAAAGCACTGCACCACATAAGCTTCTCAATAGTGTTGGTTTCTATGATTAAGTCATTGGTATATGTAATGCAAGCCTAAGTGGAGAATAAACTTTGAGATTCCATAACTATATACAACACATGGAAGAAGAGGTTGAATTTATCTGTACAAATTTTTGAACAATAATGTATTAAAAAGTTTTGCATAACTACTCTACAATCGTTGTAGTTTGTATATGCCAAACTATAAAAGTAATTTTTTTTTTTTTTTGATGAATTGCAAGATTTTATTGAAGGAAAAAAAAAAAAAAAAAACAACAACAGGGAGACAATTGCCAACATCAAAAGAACCAAAAAATCTGATTTGAAGCAACCAATGTTCCTTTTAAACTAATTTATAAATGTTTTGTTGTTGGAAACAATCAAGCTCAATTAGTTATTGAAGCTTACGAATTTTTTTTGGCACTTACTATTATTCCAATTATCCTTATATCTAACCCCTTAGATTAATTTCGAGGGTTCAAGACTTCAAATGATAGCCTACCAGTAATGACATCCTTTGTAGTATCTCATTATTTACTTAAATATTTCATATATGCAATGTTTATTTTATTTAAAAATTTTGAATTAATATTTTGTTTTTCATTTCCCATTTTAGTCTCTTTTCAAGTTTTGAAATTGCATAACTTCTATTACAACATCTAGCACCAACTAAAGCACTGCACCACATAGGCTTCTCTATAGTGTTGGTTTCAGTGATTAAGTCATTGATATTTGTAATGCAAGCCTAAGTGGAGAATAAACTTTGAGATTCCATAACTATGTACAACACATGAAACAAGAGGTTGAATTTATATGTACAAAGTTTTGATCAATAATGTATTAAACAGTTTTGCTTAACTACTCTACAATCGTTATAGTTGTCATCTTCATTCTAAAAAGTGAGAAACCAGGAAAATTAAAGAGAAAACTCACATGGTTGACAATGATTAAATATTCCTTGATTAATTCCTCTTGGTTGAACATGTACACTCTCTAAAAAAAATACCTTGATCTCAATGTTGAGGGCAGTCTACTAGAATTCTTTGTCATATGTTACATTTTAAAGATCTTATCAACTCTATAGATGGTAATTTTAGTTTATGAGACAAGATCAACAAAACGGTGGTTTTATATGATTATATTTAGATGACTTTACAATGCCATGATAGATGGGTTGGTCTTATTTTACCATATAATGCAAGTAATCATGTAATTTATGAATTTAAAGGACTATATTTTGGGATTTTTTCATATGTTGTAATTTAAAGCACAATTTCAAATAACACATATTGACTTTCTAAAAATATACATTCTATATTATATTAATTCAATAATATTCCAATAAAAAGTAATTATATCAAATTTTCTCGCGCATTGCGCGGGTTTGCGACTAGTTCATATAATAAAGGCCATCTCCTACTCAGAGCGAGCTGAATGTTAGAGCAAGAAATGCGGTTGCCTAACGTCCACAATATTTTTCATAACACTTTTACAACTATTGTTAAGTAGTAGGTTGTTATTGACGGCAAAAAAATAAGTATAGTGATATTTTCAAATAGAAAACAAAAAACAACTTTAAACCTAGAATTTGTTGTAAAAAATATTGTGAATGTTGCACTTCTAAAAAATAATAATAATAATAATAATAAGAGTTGAGTTAGCAAACTTTTACTAGTTCCCATCTAAGTCTACCACTAACACCATTTTTTTACTTACTATTATCAATCTGCCAGATCAACAAGTATGAAAAATTTTGCCAAACTTTTTCGGTCTATAAAATTTCTAAAAAAAGAAAAAACTCTACGTAGTTCATATTAATTAGTAGTAATTTTGCATCTAATACAAGATAATCAATTTTCGCCTTAGACCCCTAAATGCATCAAGTCGCCCCTGTTCCTAGGGCTAGCTCCTATAAGTGGGATTCTAGGAGGGGTGGCTATCCTCAAATTCTTTCTAAGTGGCCACTCACAGGAGTCAAATCATAATCTTATGCTTCGTAGCCTAGCATTTCACTATCCTTAAAGATCACTTCACACATATTTCCTTTCTAATTCAGTTGCCTTATTATTTATTTACTTTGGCATCACCACTATGATCCCATCTTAGAAACATCTAGTCTTCAAATGATCCATCCAAAAATACAGTCCAATATATGGCATTGTTTAAACTTGTAAAGATAACCAGAAAAAACCTAATTACTGTACTTAAGAAAACTTTTCTGATTCATATAACACTCAATGAAGCAGGATTCTACCTCAAAGGTAATGAAGAAATCCAATGCTTCACATGTATATGTTTAGGTTATTACTGAGCCCAATGCCCTAAGGATTGCAGCCTTTCAGCAATAATTACTAAAAAATGGGGGTGCTACTGCATCATAATAAAGAGATAGTTCTGGTGGAACAGAAGAAGGTAAAAGAAGAGAAGAAAATAGATTGTGTAGACACAACATATGCTCACCAATCAATTGATGAATGCCATCAAGCCAAATCTAGGGATGGCTAAGGGTCCCAATGAAACATGGAGTTAAGACAAGTTTTGATAAATATATCAAACAAAAATACGAAAGCATAAAAGGAGATGATAATGACAAGATCCCAGGTCAATAATGAGGAATTAGAAGGATTTAAATAAATACCATCAGAAAAGCAATGTACCCATTTAAACTCATATTGAGAAAGGCCAAGAGAATGGAAGAAAATGGATTTACAAACCAACACACATAGACACATTGGAAAGTTACACCAACAATTAATGGGTCTTGAATCCACAACATCATCCTTTACCTAAAACTTTTAAGGGGAGGTGCAAATTGAGCTAGACCTCATTAGCATATATATGTGTGTGAAATAAATTTTATTGAAACAAGTAGGGCTCTAAATAGTAGAGTCACAAAGCAACATATAATGATGATAGTGATCTCAATTTGTTTTAGCTATATAATAGTACTCAAAACCTCTAAACCAACAATGATGAAAAGGAGGATTCATGACAATATATTTTGGATTTGTGTAAAATGAAACATTAGCTAGATACATAATGTGAAGGAAAATCCCATTTTATCATAGTTCCAATATCTTTTAAGGAAAATGACGAAATGTCTTCTTTACAAAATACCAAGAAGATGCTTACTCATGAAAGGTTCTTGGATATTGATCACATAAATAACAAAGCACTAAGCAATTATCTCCTACCATCATTATGTATTCACGCAAAATAGCACCCAAAAAAAGCTAGCATATGATAGTGTAATACTAGCAGCAAAACAATTAAGGTGTTGTGAAACAACATCCTCAAGATTAAAAGAGAATAATCCTTTAACAGTATTAAAATAAGATTAAAAAAGAATAATCTTTTAACAGTATTAAAATAATATTACACGTATTTTTACATATTTTTTTACCCGCACATATTTTGAAAAAATACAAGCAAAGTTACTAGAACAACATTACCAAACGGGTCCTAATTAAGATGTTGTGAAACAATTTCCTCACAATTAAAAGATAATAATCCTTAAAAAAAAAAACCACCTCAGTACCTCATAAGTCATATCCAAGGACAAGCCAAAGAGCTTGAAGTGCATTCATCGCCCATATTGAGATCAATTTGAGGGAAAGATCCAACAGTTGCACTGCCACTTTCATAAAGCCCATTAAGAAAATGATATTTACATAATAGAACTCTCCAAAGTCCAAGCTTACACTTGGGTTGAAGAAAGAAGTTTGTCTTATTCATATATTTTGGGCTTCGAACCGCTTTTGGGCCCAATCTTCCCCTACGGTAAATTTGGAATACTATTCCAAGAATAAAGTTTCTCTCCAAACTAGTTTAGAGAGAAATCCTACAAACTCCTTATATATCTTTATTTTGAGTGTGAATTTTGAAAATCTAACCGTTAAGTTGTATGTTCTTATTATATTCTTCATGCTTATCAAATTTCAAGAAAATCAAAGATCAATTATTATGTCATCAAACAAATGTTAAAATTTCAAATTTTTATGATCTAAAATTATGTATAAAACATAAGTTTATTGTTCGAATAGTAAATAACATCCAATTTGAACGAAATTTGATATGTATATTAAGAACCTAAGAAAAATGAAATTTAATGGTTAGATTTTCAAAATTCACAAAAAAAAAAAAAAAGAGATATAAGAGAAGTTTGAAGAGTTTCTCTTCAAACTAATTTGGAGAGAAACTTTGTTCCTCCTCCATCTCAGCTTCTTTAACTGACCATGCCACGTCATCAATAATAGCCACATCAGAATTTTACTATTGATGAGAAAGGCAAGGCAAACGCTATTTCCTATTCCTACAAGATTTCTTTATGGACAAAATTTAGCTACAATATTGGTTGTAATTTAAGGTTATATTTTCCTTCATTTTCACAATAATAAGAAAACCATTATTTATTTTTATTCGTTGCTGAAGTGATGTGGTGGTTCCTACCAACTATTGAAAAGATAAAGACCTTATGTAACTGGATATTTAACACCACTGAGGTTTTAAATATCTTAGTTATACAAAACACCACCTCCATTTGACAAGAAGGAATTTATCTAGTAAGTGTGTCATTTGTTGAATTTATTTCCTTTAATAAATTTTGTTTATTATGTAAATATTTTTAATTAATTTTTTAAAATCATGCTTAAGAAATAAATAAAAATAATATATGAAAATAAGCTCATCCAATCGAGTATTAAGTTTCATGTTAGAGGTTCTCAATATTGGATGGTCATGGTACTTATAAGTTATAATCTCATCAAACTTTTTTTTTTTTTTTTTTTTGTTAAATCTAAAATTTTATTCAACAAAGCAAGTAACAGAGTCTTTTATCCAAGTATACCAAACAAATTCGAAGAGGTATTTCACAACAAATAAAAGTACATTACTATTAACAGAGTTAACTAACTTAGCTGAAGCATGAGATATTGCATTTTCAAAGTATTGTTGGACTTACTCAATTGGTATTTGCTTGGGTTAGCGTTATGAAGTAAATTCAATCCTGGTCAAGTTTTTTTAGAAATCTCACTTGCACGTCTTATACTTGAGCTTCAGATCCACTCAGAGCCCACTTTTAGAACAAACTTGTCTTCCCTTCTTGTTTTTCTTATTGGGTCATGACTACAAGCCCATTTACATTATTCTTTGGAATTGTTATAGCTCATTATATTTTAGCCCCAAAGAATTAATACCTTGTTACACCCTAAAGAATTAATATATGATATATCATTCAATAGTAATAAGTTGTACTGTTCAAGAACTTAGGCCAAGTGTAGGAATGAGTAATATACCAAGAGCTGTTAGTAGGATCAATGGAGCTGCATGGTCCATTAAGGAAACTGCTCGAAGGCTCATTAAAATAATGCGAAATATAAAACCACCCAAAAAAACGAAGAAATAGTCTCGGATGAGAGTAGCATTTGTAGTGTGGTGTTTATTACAAACTCATTTACATTAACTGTACACATGAAATTTGCACTAAATTTGTGACTTGAAGTCATGATTTTAGTGCAAAGTTTGCTTATGTATACAATTGTGTGCAAGAGTTTGTGTAACAACAATTACTCATTTGATAAGGATAATAAACAATAGAGAGGTCTTGGAGATATGGAGCTGCAAAATGATGGCAAACCACAACAAAAACTATAATAGTTTAGATGATTATTAAGTATATTACATAGGTCGCATTATGTTAACTAGATTAGTAAACAAGATGCGGTAGGATTAAGGGATTTTAAGATAATAATTAAATGAGTCAAGTTAGAACTGGTGACTTTAATAGAGTACTCCCTGCTTCAAGATAATACGAACATAAACATGACCCCATCCACCAACGTAACTTTATTTATTCTTTATTTAAAAAAAAAAAAAAAAAACCCTTTAATAATCTCTATTAGGAAGGACATTAAAAATAATAATTAATCATTATTTTTGAATCTCAATTTCACAAATGCAGAGGTACCATACAAGTTAGAACAAAATAGTAACATGTTAGAACCTTGAAGTTTGATGAGCACCCTATCATAGTTTGACAAAATAGTAACATCTTCCGTTAGTACTAATCACCCTCACTACTGAAATTCTTGCTCTAATTCAACTTCTCTTAGCTAATGAGTTTGGATTACGCATCTTGTTGCAAGGCCAACTTTAGCCTTCATTTTAGGCTTTGCATATTTTTCAATCGCTTCCTATAATTAGTCTATTTCAAGGCCTGCATGCAGAAACTGGGATAAAATGCAAGGATATTATACCTTTTTTTTTTTTCTGGATAATAAAAATTGAGTGAGCAATAATGGTCCTTGAAGTGCTTGTTATTACTTACTAGACTTAGACCATTGTGTAAATGTAAACTTTATCTAGAGCACCAAAACATGATAAAGCTTCCAAACATAATCTCAAATGTGCACACAAACAAATTAAGGTGGTGTTCAAAAACAAAGCCTAAACATCAGAATAAGTTTACAAGAATGATGATGAAAATTTTAAGTTAAAAATCAGTAAACAAACCTGAGTATATAGTTGAGTCCCTGCCCCGACTAGGAAGCTCCACAGAATTAATGGTCATTAAGAGCCATCAAGAAGATCTACAAAAAAAAAGAAAAGATACTACGGATAAGAACTTCTGATAAAGGAGTGCATGGATTTTGCAATAGAAGCTTGCAAAGAACTGAAAGTTTCTCCTTCACTTGCAATGCTTAGAAACTTAAACATAGGGAAAGAAGAGAGAATTTAACCCAGAAAGGAAAAGTAATGCACTTCTACAGGGGTTAAACACCTTCGCTTGATTTGGAAGATGTTTCTTCACTCAGATAGGCCGTACAGAGAGATAAACGTGTTAACCTTTTTTTTTATCCGTTACTTGCCTGCATGGTTATGCTTTCAATTGGAGGATCAAATGCTAATTATTCTTACCTCCTAATAATGTTTTGCTTACATATTATGTACAACAATTCTTAATATTAATATTATTATAGTTGTTTTTCTTTTCTTTTTTGCGTTACCTTACCGACATCTTCCCCGCACACTTTCAGTGGAAAAAGTAAAAACACTCCAAAAATATTCAATAGTATAGAAGGAGATTTAAGATAAATATTTTATATCATGAGCTGCACGATACGTACGAGTACGATAATTATTCTTACCTTCTAATAAACATTTTGCACATCTCACGCATGGGCGTCAGGTCCACTGAGAATGAGTACGATATAGCCAACTTTTTTTTCCTTTTTGTGTTTTTCATATTGGGCCGTGACAATGAGTCCATTTGTATTATATTTTGAAATTTTTATGGGCTCACCAATCATTTTAGAAGTTGGGCCGGAATGTAAGAGTGGGTGATGTATAATAGGCTTTGGTGAGTTTTTTACTTTTATCACTAGAGTAAGGATTGCCAATTAGCGAGTTAGAAAGCAATTCCGAGTTAAATCTGATCTATATCCTGCATCAACGGAGGGTGATGGTTTAATCTATTATCTTGGTTTTTTTTTTTTCTAAATAACCAAATCCCTCAAACAATTTCATTAGTTAGCAAGGATTTGAAACTATTTAGCACAATCTAACAAATTGATTTTTCTCTTTGAAATCGAGCGAGAGCACAATCTAACAAATTGATTTTGCTCTTTGAAATCGAGTGTTTAAGTTTGAAATCGAGTGTTTCACACTCGAGTTCCATGAGGAGACCAGACAAAACTGAAGAACTATACGAAGAAGGTGAAACCAAAGAAGAAAACCAGACTAAACAAAGAAGCAACACAAACTAGCAAAGAAGAAACACAAACCAGCGATTCTAGGAGGCAGCAGCGACGAAGCTCCAGGCAAAGGTTTTCCTCTAATTCGTTGTTGGTCTTTCGAGGGTCTTAGGGAAATCGAGTCGTTGAGAGTCGAGTTTCTATGGAACTCGACTATCAACGACTCGATTTAGCACTCGTGTACACTGGACCCGATTTGTTAGATTACTAAATAATTTCAAAATCTTGCTAACTAATGAAATTGTTTGAGGGATTTGGTTATTTAGAAGAAAAAAAATTCATTATCTTGGGCCTTTTTCTTAACTTTTTTTTTTTTTTTGTTACCCGTAATTGCAAAATTAACTAAATTCTGAAGTTGAGACTCGTACTTTTATTGATGTTAGGAATGATACATGAGTCATCAATTTGAGCATTATATGACCTACTCGGGACAAAACGATCAACAAAATTCAACAACTGTGTTTAATGCCATGGACACCGATAGACCTTCTATGCAACATGAAAGCAGCATCAACATGGAAGAGGATATTAAGATAGATGGGGATGTTCTATCTGTGAGTCATTCAAATGTGTAAAAAAGTTTGAGATTTTGATGGTGGTTTAATTGATGAAATTAGATGGCTTTGTATTTTCAATAAGCAAAAATATAAGAATGTAATATTTGACTAGTCACATTTGGTTTTTTTATTTATTGTTCTAACGTCTAATCACACCCTATATACTTTCAGGTTGATTTAATCTAATCTCTTTTAGCTATATTCAAGGAACGAGAGCTGAGAAATCTTGGGTCAACAGCCAGCTTTCCCAGTTTCTTTCAGGCACCATTGTCGCAGCATAAGACAATATAAAATTCTTGATGTGAAAAAGAAAGTTGGACAGTTCCTAGTTCCTACTAGTGACGAAAGCAACCATGGCAAGAGGAGTGAACCTATGAGCTGTTTGTAGTTGGGAAGAAGAAAAACAAAAGTAGCAACATTTCCTCTGGCTAGGACTTCAAATCTTCATGTGCACCACCAATACCAAAATCTTGAAGAGAGTCTATGAGCCCAAATCCATCCACAGGCAGTGTGTTTGTTGCACCTGATGATGTTATTTGGATTAAATTGGGCATATGAAATATAAAATATATCATTCCTAAGTTGAAAATAAGAAAATATACAATATTTCATTCCCTTACCCCCACTTTAGTAAAATAAGATAAATAAATGCACTATTTTTATTTTCTGAACTGCATAGATAAATTCACTATGGATCGTGGGTATTTACATTCAAATGCTATGGAAATCAACAATTTTTTAAGATGGGATATAACTCATGTAAAAGAAAGTACTCTCTCAAAATAGAATCAGAATTTCATTGGATGAAAAAGAATGACTATACAATGGACTCTAATGTACTTGTATACAATCATGTACAAGAGAAAACAATTACTAACTCCCCTGATTTCAAGGAAGAAACTGTTATAAGTGAAGCTACCTAGCTATGACACGTGTAAGTCATCCCACTTGGGTACATTTCTTGTATTGAATGTATAATCTGATCATGATTTGGAATTGACTCTATTAAATTCTCTAAGTCTTCATTCCTTAGGATTGCATCTCTGTTCTTCTTGTGATCCTCTGTTGCATTATGCCCTGCATCCAAATGCAGTGTTTCATGCTTCTGTGGTGCAGCACAGGATGCACCCTGATGCTTCATTACATGATGAGATGCTTGTTGGATTTGACTTAGGATTTCTTTTAACAACTCAGCGTTATCAAGCACCAAAATTTGCCAAGATTGGTTTGTAAAATTGAGGAAGAAATTCTTTAACAAACGAAGGATTTGTTCAGAAATGCTTTTCTATTTTTAAAATAATGATATATCAGAGCAATGATTTGAAATAAATGAGGTAGCCCCTATTTAGTTCATTATCTGTTCATTAAGGATTTTATTCATTCCATGACTTGCAAGCCCACATAGTTCTCATTAGAACTGTTGCTTCAATTTTGTAAAATTCAACATAAGAATTGCACTTGTCTAAGCTTCTATTAGAACATTAAAGGGTTTTACCTAGGACTAATCAGAAGGAACATATCAGCAGACGTGTCTCTAAAAATCTCTTGAGAATGTTACATCACTGGATTGCTCAAATTTATTCACCAGTTGATGAGATACCAAACCATCCACACCCAAACAAGGGCATTTGCTGGTGGTGAGCTGAGAAATCTGGAACATTTGCCTTGTTCATGTGCTGCACAAAATAAAATATTAGGACTAGTGATGGTAAGGAAAATTTTTAGCGAGTACTACCAAAAAGTTAAGCTGATGTCTATCATTTCTTAACCTTTTTGAAAAAAAATTAAAATATATAAATAAAAAAGGAATAAGATTCAGAGGATTTGAAACTTGGAAGTGCATAAATGAAAGGTTAGCCTAGCAGAAACTGGAATGGAGTACCTGGTGAGCTTTGGAATGATACCACCACCAATACTCTTTCAATGACGCTCTCTCCTAAATTTCTCAGCGTCCTCTTGTCAAGCATTTGACAAGTTTTAGAAAGTATAATTTGAATTCAAGAACTATGTGCAAAAGGATCAAAATTTAACATTTCACACAGTAATAGTGAAGTTGAAGAAATTTCAAGATCCTGGTTCATACTCAATTTATTCCTGAACAAAACTAGACAATAAATGCTCTCAGGCCTGACCTTTAGGCACCAGTAATAATAGAAGGTTAGGAAACTTTGAGAATAAATCTTGAAAAAAAAAAAGGACACACAGTTGTAAACCATTTTAAAAAAGATTTGAATGCTTACCGAAAGTGTTGGTTGCAGAGGAAGTTTGGTTTGGTTGGCTGAAGTCACCTGGATTTTGAAAGCAAGGTAATAATTTTCATATCACAAGCTTCTATCTCACAGGGCTATTTATATCATATTATTGCTGGAAGAACCAAAGAAATACAAGTCAGATGGGAAACCAGGTAGAATGGTGCAGCAGCCTTGAAAAAAAATTAAAATAGTAAAGAAAAGAGAGAAGTTTAATAGCAAAATATGTTTTACGTATCATACCTAAAACAAATGAACTTTCTGCTTAAATGCACCATTATCAGTAACTTTTCTTGGGGAAGAATTATCTAATAGAAGAACACATCGACAGGATAAAGCAGAAGAATTGCAGATCACTTTCTGATTTTGTGTGGGCTTGTTCTTGTTTCAGCCTTTCAGTTGGTGACATGAGTCGGTTAAATTTGATAATCCAAAATAGTGAAGGAAGCTGGAAATGCTTCTGATTCATCATAATTAACATTAGTAAAATTTGACTATCCAATAATAGAAGGTACTAAACCAAATTGAGAACTAGATGATTTTAGTAGAATATTTATGTACCTGACTCTAATATTTAAATGATTCCAAGTGAATGAAGAAAACAGCAAATGAGGACTCACGTCTACACTACAAATGAGGACTCAGCATATGATGCCAAGTGAATGAAAAAAACTGATGTGGAGCTTTTGTATAATTTAGAAAATGCTACTATGGACACTACTAGTACTGCTTCATATAGTTTAAGAAAATCCTTCTTTAACTTAAAAGACAATAAATATGGTTCACAAGCCCACTTTGGATTTTCTCTAACCAACCAGCAAAGATTTGCAACTAATTTTAGATGCTGATGCTGCAATAATAAAATGAGAAATCCAGAGTCTTTGTACGAAGTAAGAAAGAGGGATGAGATTAGCATCTTTGTGAGGAAAATATTGGTCAAGCAATAGAGAGTTCTTGGAGACATGGGCTGCCAAAGTGATGGCAAACTGCAACAAAATCTACAAGAGTTTATGTGAAGGAGTTTGTTGTCCCCCTCTGATCTGAAACAAGATAATCTAGATACAAATTTAACTTTCTTCATTTTTAATTGATTACAAAATTAGTTTACTCGTGGAAAGGTCATCCATTGCCCAAAAGTAAATTTGTCACAAATAGAAAAAATTAGTAGCTTTGGCTGGAAAATAAATATTTTGGAGTTCTTACCACAAGAGATTTGTCATTCTATCAAAAGGAGTACTTGTATTTCAGGAGAAAGGCCCAAATGTCTCTCACTTGCAACATGAATTGGATAATTCATATCCCATTGTCCCAACGATTTATATAACATATTTTGATCTCATTATGATCTCTAAATCATGTGGCAATGAAATTCAATTCACTACAGGAATTGGTACTTCCTTGTGTCTTCAGACAACTTAGTATTTTTAAATCTTGAACTTATATCAATTTCAAAAGAAAAATTAGACGCTCCTATGAAGAATACATACCCAACTGTAACATTTAATTGCTGTGGCAAGCCAACAGTTTTGTGAATGTTAGTAGCTACTGGAGATGAGGTTAGATTAGCTGGCCATAGCTCTCGATATTATGTCATTATTTCTGTGTAATGTGTGAGTGTTCTGGGGCAAATTTATGCATCCTCCTTTTGCACCATTGTTTCAGGTATTCAGCAGAGGACCTGAATTCTTATGAAGTCAAAGTATGCACCTGCATGCATGTTTTAAGATAATAAGAGGTTGATATTAGTTACTTAGCTAGCAGAGACAAATTTCATGAAAGTCTCCATGACTACTTTTTATACTGTGATTCCATGTGTGTGTGTGTGTGTGTATTATAAAAAGGCTGAAAGTTTAAGCTACCTTTGGCTAAGATCTCCTTAGTTCCACTTTATATCACTGTTATAGTGGATGATGAAACTTGAGTGTGCTGGCAAGCCATCCTGCAACATAGCGTGGAGTATTCTAGATAGACTTCAGGCTCATGATTCCCACAGTTGACAAAGAGAAGTGAATTGGAGTAAATAATAATAAGATCATTGTCCAAAGCCCCAAATTTGTTGAGGAAACTTGGATCAGAATCTCGCCACAGTTCTACAGGCATCAACAATAAACACTCAGGACAGTGGCCATAGGAGTAAATAATGACAATTACAAACAAGTTGATTAAACTTAAAAGGTCAATTTTGATTAGAGTCCCAAAGTTCATCCCAGCAAACTCAAATCATTTATGCCAACCTGACAACCACAGACCATCTTTGGCTTCAAAAAGTATATTAGTAATTGCTGGTAATGACGAGAGTTCCTCAATATTGGCCTTGATCTGACATGGGACAAGCAACTGATCAATCTTGGGCAGTTTTACTTTTTCCCCTCTCTTTGTCCGGCACTACTGTTCTTGGAACTAAGAAAGGCAGTTTCTGTTTTAGCAGCCTCAATTGATAAGGACAGAAAGCAGTCCTGTGCTCAACCATTCACACCTATTCTCAACTCTCAAAGACAAATAGTCTGAGCCAGTCCCTTTCCACATCTGAGCAGTGAGTTTCAGCCACTATTTGAATGTACTGAAGCAACACTAGGCTTCAACTGCCCCCATTACTACCTGAGATTAAATGGCAGGTCATATTGCCCAGTCAAATCCCAGCAATACTTAAAGACTCTCAACTTAGAAAGCAAATGTGTTAATCATCAAATACATATACTTGAAAAGCTGGACTTAGGTTAATCATTCCCTCAAAATGCTTTTTGTTGTACTTGAAAGATCTAAAGTAGAAATGGAGTGAATGTACAATGATGCAAAAGCAGCTTCGACAAGAATGAGAGGAAAATATTTTCTTTAAATATTTTTTTTATTTAAAAAGAATGAGATTTACAATGACTTGAAAACATGTCAAACATTTCAGACTTAGGAGTTCCATGAATGGTCTTGGCTGTGATGTTGCATGGGTATAATTATAAAACAAAATGGAGCAATAAGAAAAAAAGAATTACGTACCTTCACAAAATCACTTCTAAGCTCATAGCTCATGAAATCAGTTAGATATCAATATCTATGAGGGGGATGTGAGCAATTTTGGGCCAATTTTCTCCATTCTCTCACTGACATCATTGTTTCATCAAAGGGCATCCCTCAATTTGTAGAGAAGAAAGGGAGGTCGGCAAGCCCTCTTTTGGTAAGCATTGGAGCATAACACAATGCCAAATACACAACAGTTTAAGTGAGGTAAGATGCTGAAAACCCTTACCATTGAATGATTTTAGATGTCGAAAATGTGAGATGAAGAATTTAATAAGATTAGGGGGCAACAACGCCTCCTCTGGAAAGAAATCCACTTCATCTCTTACAAAGCCAATAGTAAATACTCTTAGAGATTGAAGACCTTGTAAACCCCACTCCATGCGATGGGGGAAGAATTTTTCACAATATTTGATCACAAGTTCTTGTAAATTGGAGGGTAAACCACCCTCAGGAAATGAGTCCAATTCTGGACAATTGAACAATTTCAAAGTCATAAGAGATGGAAGGAGGGTGTGCATTCCTTTAGGCAATGAATTCAACTTTTCACATTCCCAAAACTCAATCTTCGTCAAGTTTGGGGCACACAATCCTCCCTGAGGGAAAGAAACAAAATTAGGGCACTCTTCAATTACCAAACTAGTGAGAGAAGTAAGATCCTGAAGAGATCCCTCCAATGTTGATAAAGATTCAAGATTTTCACAACTATGCATGCCAAGAACTTTGAGTTTTGGGAATAACTCTAGCGGTAAAGACCGAAGTGAACTAGGACCACCACATACCTTCATGTTTTCAAGCGATGTATAGTAATGACCCATTGGCAATTGGAATGTCCCTCTAGTTACAAGTAATTTTAATGTGTGAGTGTTCTGGCGCAAATTTATGTCATTAAAGTAATAAAGAAAAGAAAGAAGTTTAATAGCAAAATATGTTTTACGTATCATACCTAAAACAAATGAACTTTCTGCTTAAATGCATCATTATCAATAACTTTTCCTGGGGAAGAATTATCTAAATAGAAGAACACATCAACAGGATAAAGCAGAAGACTAGCAGATCACTTTCTGATTTTGTGTGGGCTTGTTCTTGTTTCAGCCTTTCAGTTGGTGACATGAGTCCGTTAAATTTGATAATCCAAAATAGTGAAGGAAGCTGGAAATCCTTCTGATTTATCATAATTAACATTAGTAAAATTTGACTATCCAATAATAGAAGGTACTAAACCAAATTGAGAACTAGATGAATTTAGTAGAATATTTATGTACCTGACTCTAATATTTAAATGATGCCAAGTGAATAAAGAAAACAGCAAATGAGGACTCGTGTCTACACTAAAAATGAGGACTCAGCAAATGATGCCAAGTGAATGAAAAAAACTGATGTGGAGCTTTTGTATAATTTAGAAAATTCTACTATGGACACTACTAGTACTGCTTTATATAGTTTAATAAAATCCTTCTTTAACTTAAAAGACAATAAATATGGTTCACAAGCCCACTTTGGATTTTCTCTAACCAACCAGCAAAGATTTGCAACTAATTTTAGATGATGATGCTGCAATTATAAAATGAGAAATCCAGAGTCTTTGTACGAAGGAAGAAAGAGGGATGAGATTAGCATCTTTGTGAGGAAAATATTGGTCAAGCAATAGAGAGTTCTTGGAGACATGGGCTGCAAAGTGATGGCAAGATTTTGTTGTCCCTCTCTGATCTGAAACAAGATAATCTAGATACAAATTTAACTTTCTTCATTTTTAATTGATTACAAAATTAGTTTACTCGTGGAAAGGTCATGCATTGCCCAAAAGTAAATTTGTCACAAATAGAAAAAATTAGTAGCTTTGGCTAAATCCCAAAGATTGGAAAATAAATATTTTGGAGTTCTTACCACAAGAGATTTGTCATTCTATCAAAAATAGTACTTGTATTTCTGGAGAAAGGTCCAAATGTCTCTCACTTGCAACATGAATTGGATAATTCATATCCCATTGTCCCAACAATTTATATAACATATTTTGATCTCATTATGATCTCTAAATCATGTGGCAATGAAATTCAATTCACTAAGGGAATTGGTACTTCCCTGTGTCTTCGGACAACTTAGTATTTTTAAATCTTGAACTTATATCATTTTCAAATGAAAAATTAGACGCTCCTATGAAGAATACATACCTAACTGTAACATTTAATTTCTGTGGCAAGCCAACGGTTTTGTGAATGTTAGTAGCTACTGGAGATGAGGTTAGCTTAGCTGGCCATAGCTCTCAATATTATGTCATTAATGTGTGAGTGTTCTGGCGCAAATTTATGCATCCTGCTTTTGCACCATTGTTTCAGGTATTCAGCAGAGGACCTGAATTCTTATGAAGTCAAAGTATGCACTTGCATGCATGTTTTAAGATAATAAGAGGTTGATATTAGTTACTTAGCTAGCAAAGACAAATTTCATGAAAGTTTCCATGACTACTTTTTATACTGTGATTCCATATGTGTGTGTGTGTGTGTGTGTGTGTGTGTGTATATATATATATATTTTTTCCAATACAAAGGCTGAAAGTTTAAGCTACCTTTAGCTAAGATCTCCTTAGTTCCACTTTATATCACTGTTGTAGTGGACGATGAGACTTGAGTGTGTTGGCAAACCATCCTGCAGCAACATAGCGTGGAGTATTCTAGATAGACTTCAGGCTCATGATTCCCACAATTGACAAAGAGAAGTGAATTGGAGTAAATAATAATAAGATCATTGTCCAAAGCCCCAAATTTGTTGAGGAAACTTGGATCAGAATCTCGCCACAGTTCTACAGGCATCAACAATAAACACTCAGGATAGTGGCCATAGGAGTAAATAATGACAATTACAAACAAGTTGATTAAACTTAAAAAAAGTCAATTTTGATTAGAGTCCCAAAGTTCATCCCAGCAAACACAAATCATTTATGCAAACCTAACAACCACAGACCATCTTTGGCTTCAAAAAGTATATTAGTAATTGCTGGTAATGACGAGAGTTCCTCAAGATTGGCCTTGGTCTGACATGGGACAAGCACTGATCAATCTTGGGCAGTTTTTCCCCTTTCTTCATCCGGCACTATTGTTCTTGGAACTAAGAAAGGGAGTTTCTGTTTTAGCAGCCTCAATTGGTAAGGACAGAAAGCAGTCCTGTGCTCAACCATTCACACCTATTCTCAACTCTCAAAGACAAATAGTCTGAGCCATTCCCTCTCCACATCTGAGCACTGAGTTTCAGCCACTATTTGAATGTACTGAAGCAACACTTGGCTTCAACTGCCCCCATTGTCTACCTGAGATTAAATGGCAGGTCATATTGCCCAGTCAAATCCCAGCAATACTTAAAAGACTCTCAACTTAGAAAGCAAATGTGTTAATCATCAAAGACATATGCTTGAATGTAAAATGATGCTATAAAACCCACATGTTTTGCCCAAATCAATACAAAAATCTCCCCCTATCCCGAGAAATTATTATTTGCATCGGAGGACTGCTGATGTGGTCCTCCCTGACCAATGAGATGATATCATCTATGCACATGTATGTGTAAGCTTCTTAATTAGCACAAGGGATAAAAAATAAAAATTACTAAATGATGTCATATTTGCATAAATAACAGCATTTTATTAATTTGGAAGTTATACATGATATGACTGGAACCAAATGTTAAGAATTTAATTATCTTATTATATATTTGGACTTAATACACATTCGTTTGATTTATTTTAGAATAAGAAAGGTCTAGATAGTGTAGAAGTTTGAAAGCTCCAATTGAACCTTTACAATTCTATTAGATAGCATAGAAAAAAACATCTTGTGTTAGTACAAATTCACATCCAAATTTGTTTGGTTCAGTGAATGCTTAGCATTAGCTTCATAAAATTTCTCAAACCTCTTCAAGGTTTCATATTGTTATCTTAAATAAGTAAAATGGCAAGTTTTATTTATAACTTTGTTTGTTTTGTGTTGTCCTCCTCCAACCTAAAACAAAAACTTACAAATATAAATTTGTTGCATATGAAAGAGGCTAGTATCTTCAGATAAATCCCAAACTTTGGGAAAAAGCTTTCAAATACTTACTATTTAACAAATCATTAAATAGTACTAAATAAGCTAGCTGAAGTTGCTTGAAGGTCTATTAAATTTGAACTATGAAGGATTGCAAATTAGTAAGCAACTAGCCATGAACCCGTGCCTTGTGCATGATAATTATTTTTATGGTAGTTTTATTAAATTTATTTTACAATTTAAATTAATCTAATAATGAGTAATGTATTTCGTAATTATATTTATATTTATTATAGGAACAATCATAAATGTAATATAGAAACAATTCAAAACACCAAAAAAACGTAAACTAAAAAAAATTAATAAAACTTAACAATGATTAATTGAACCATTACAATGATAATATTTTGTTTTTGATAATCTATTAAGGTTATTTTCTTTGTAGAAATTATAATTTCAGCCACCCAAAACATATTATCAAATAAATAATTATATCATTCTCAAAAAAAAAAAAAAAAAAAAACAATTAGTAGCAAAATCTAAGAATTAAATTTCTATACATGCATTGTTATAAAATAGTAATAATAAAAATAAAATTGCGAAAGTTAAAATTTATCACCTATCCGATTATTTTCGTTTAGTTAACCTTTGTTTTTCTTTAAATGAATAACATTATAGAGTACTTCTAATACAACTATTAAGATTTAAGAGTATTTTATCCACCACAAAGGATTAGAAAACAAACAAAAATTAGTAAATTAAATTTCATAGTTTAACATCTAAATTGAGCACTATAAAAAATCATGATATGTAACAGAATAAATACCAAATTATCTAAATCATGCTATGTAATAGAATAATATTATATTTTTATATGCTATATTTAATTCTTTAGAACGCAATAGAATAACATTTAATAATCAGAGAGAATAAAAAATAAATAAATAACAACAACAACAATTTAAAAAATAAAACTAAATCGCATTAATCCAAAATAGAGTGTTAAAGAATATAAAAAATTATCAACCTAAAGTAGAGATGCAAGAAAAATAAAAAAATTCACCAAAAAATTTAGAGAGAGAGAGAGAGAGAGAGAGAGAGAGAGAGAGAGATAACCATTTTTTTGTGAGGGAAAGTTATGCATAGAATAGAAGAGATAGTGTCAAATTTATAGTAAGAGGGTGTGGATAAGAAAAGACAAAAATAAAAGAAAATGAAGGGAAAGAGAAAAAATTATATTAATGTAGAGGATAGTGAGGAGATGAAAGGTAAGGGAGGGAGAAAGATTGAAAAAGTAGTGGGGAGATGGGAGAGAGAAAGATTGAAGAAGTAGTAGGGAAATGAAATGGTAAGGGAGAGAGAAAGGTTGGAGATGTGTAAATGTTAAAAATAATTATAGGAAAATTAGAAAGAAAAAAAATCCTAAAGCTTGAAAGGCTTCAACGTTTTTTTTTTTTTTTCTTCCTTTAAGTTGAAAATGCTCACACAAAATCCTAAAACTGAACTGAAAAGGTTTTGGGTTAGGCTTGATAGTAAAACTAATTAAATAAGAGGTGAACTTGATTAATTATATTTATTATAAGGTGATAGTGAAAGAAAATTAATAAGTAGGGGATTGCATTTATAGAGCTGAAAAATGTAAAAAATCATTTTAAAGTTGTAGGATAAATTATATTAAAAAAAAATGACGTGGCAGCTGATGTGGCGCAATATAAGAGCAGCAGCAACATTAAATGCTACGTTTCAGCTTTTAGTAATATATAGATTGGGCTAGTATCTTCAAATAAATCCAACTGCTAAATCATACTGTGGTTTCAAATTATTATTGTGGGATAATAATGATTAATATTGCTTGGTTGGACTTGGTGTTACTCAACCAGTGTTTCCTTGGGTTAGCATTGGGAAGTAAATTTAACCTAGGTTATGTTTTTGTAGAAACATTGCTTGCATATCTCACACTTGAGCTTCAGGTTTACTTAGATCCCTTTTTAGAACGAACTTCTCTTCCCTTTTTTGTTTTTCTTATTAGGTCATGACTATGAGTCCATTTGTATTATTTTTTGGAATTGTTAAAGATCTTTATATTTTAGTCCCAAAGAATTGTTATATGATATACTATTAGTCATTAGATAGTGATAGGCTCAACTGTTCAAGAACATGGGACGAGTGTCGGAATGAGTAATAATATACAAACAGTTTTTAGTTGGATTAGTGGAATTGCATGGTTCATTAAGGCAATTGCTTGAAGGCCCATTAAAATAATGTGAAATACACAACTACCAAACAAAAAAAAAAGGTAGAACTAGAGTTACATGCTCTTTTACACAACCATACGCATTAAATTTGCACTAAAATTGTGACTTGAAGTCATGATTTTAGTGCAAAATTTGCTTGTGTACAGTTGTGCAAGAGTTTGTGTGTAACAACAATTACCCATCTTGATAAGAATAATACTAAATAATAGAGGAGTCTTGCAGATGTGGAGCAGCCAAAGTGATGGCAAACCACAACAAATTCTACAAAGTTTAGAAGGAGAACTTTGTTGTCCCCCGTCCAATCTAAAACAAAACCTTCCGTATATAAATTTAACTTTTTTTTATTTTCCAGTTGGGTACCAGTATAGTGTAATGAAGGATATGGTCATGCATTGCAAAACAAAATTGTTTAAAATAAAAAAAGATTAGTAGCTTTGGCTAAATCCAAAGATGGGGGGAAAATAGTTTGAAATTCTTACAGTAAGAGATTTCAAGTTCCTTCAAAAAGACTACTTATATTTGAGAAGAAAGACCCAAACATCTCACTTGCAACATGAATTGGATAATTCATACTCCATTGTTGTATCTATAAAAAATTAACTGGATGTAAGATGAGCACAATCTTTTTAAAATTTTCATATTAGAGGGAATAGAGAGGTTCTTTCTCAATATGTTGGATGGTTATGGGTCATTGGTCCCTATAAAAAAGCTCCAGTGGAAATTGCTTTGTTAAAGCTGTTAATGAAAAGACAAAGATTTTACCTAAGTCCAGGTGTAAAAGCATTTCCCCTCTTTGATTATTAGTTATTTTGTTTACATTTGATGATGTGAATTTGATTATGATTCAACTTTTGATAAAGCAATTTAGCCTTGAAATACAGGTGGTATTGGATTTTAGGCCTAGAGAAGCAAGGCTTATGTACTTTGACATTATGGAGTAACAAGTACCAAAAATAGCACCTATAAAAGCATTGCATAAACTTGTGTAATTTTTTATTATTATTTATTTTAACTTAAAAACATACTCTTTTTTTCTATTTTACATACTTATTTTTCAACACACCCCACTAGGTTATTTATTTTACACTACATTTTATTAAAATATTTACTTTTCATTTTTTTTTCTTGATTTTTTTTAATCATTTTTATTTCTTTACCCACAACAACCATCATCCATTCTTTTCCATCAATATCAGGATAAATATAATAATAAAAAAAAAAGAATAAAAAATTAAATACAATATAAATAGTACCAATGTAAATTTACACATAGCAACTATGCATTTTTTTACATAACTTCATATGGCTTGATGTGGGTGAATTTTAAGTTTTATTAGTTAAAATATGATACTTTTTTTTATAATACGAGTCATGAGTTCACTACAAATTCCAAAATCTAACAAAAAATTTTTGCGAGCCCATTGTAGTGACTGGCTTATGTGATCTAGACTGTTCATGTATACTATGGGCTAGAAAGTTTTGAAAGTTCTGAAATACTTGGAATTGCTTATGGGCTTTGAAAGTTGAAATGCTTCTCATCACTTCTCTTTCGTTTCCTCAAATGGGTCGGATTGGGTCAGGAAAGAAAGATTCTAGATTGAGTTGTGTGTTTTTAATATGGATCAGGCTATGTGATTGTTGGTTTTTCAATGGGCTCGATTAGGTCAAGGCTGTGGATCCAACCCTTGTGTCTAACTCTAACCTGTCCTCTCTCTCAACCACAAGGCAAAAGCTTGCAGTCTAGCTTCTGGCTATCAAGGTGTGTAGCAAATCACTATCACCTTTTACTCTTTTGGATCGAGGTTCCTTTGGGTTGCACTAAAACCCATCAACCTTTCTAAAGAGACCAGACCCATACTAAAGAAAATTCTAAGAAAAACTTTGAAGATCAAGCTTTTACTAATAAAGGTCTGATCTACAACATTAACACAGTGAGCTATATCTTTCAGTGTTTGCATAGTATAAAGCCCACATGTTTTGGGATTTTTTTTTTTAAATAACTATAAAAGCCAAACTATTTTATTAGTTAGCTAAGGTTTGAAACTATTTTGGTATGTAACGACTCGAGTCTGTGAGACTCGATTTCACTGTAGTAAATCGAGTTTAAGAGACTCAATTTCCATGAGTTGCATATCTAAGGTGGAGTAAAAAATTCCACGTGGAACTCGAGTCTTAGAGACTCGAGTTCCCTCTAGAAAACACAATCCAATGTTATGCAGAAACCCAAAAAACGCTCCAGAAAACACGATCCAACATTATGCAGAAACCCAAAAAACGCTATGCAGCAGAAACCTAGAAAACGCTATGCAGAAATGCGGAAAACACCAATGCAGGAAGAAATCATAGCAACGTTGCCCAGAAACTGACGCAGAAACCCAGAAAAACACCAACGCAGGAAGAAACCGTGATTTTTGAATTTGGATTTTTGCTCCGATCGAGGTCATGATTTGGGTTTGGGATTTTGAGAAATGGATTTAGATGAAGAAAGAAGAACTGGCTTGGGTTTTTGGGGGCTTGGACGAAGGAAAGAAGATGGTGAACAGGACTTGAAATGGAGAAAGAAAAAAAAGAAAAGAGAAAAGGAACGAAGGAAGAAGATGGTGAACTGGAAATCGAGTCTTAGAGACTCGAGTTCCACGTGGATCTTATATCTACCTCAGCTTCACCAGCACACAGAAATTGAGTCTCCTAAACTCGATTTGCTACAATGAAATCGATTCTAACAGACTCGAGTTGTTAGATACCAAAATAGTTTCAAACCTTGGCTAACTAATAAAATAGTTTGGTTTTTATAATTATTTTCAAAAAAAATCCCATGTTTTGCCCAGATCAATGCAATATTTTCTTTCTACAAATCCCATATCTATGATTATATAAGACTGGGAATTAATTTCAATGATTTAAGTATCTTTTATTTGGATATTACATATTCATTTGATTTAAATAGTGTAAACCTTTTAGAATAAGATAGGTGTAAGATAGTGTAGAAGTTAGAAATCTCCAATTGAACCTAACAATTCTATTAGATAACACTATAACATCTCAGTGTTGGTAATAAATTATGTGGTACCCTTGTTGTTTAGTACAACTCCACGTCCAATTCTATTTGGTGCAATGAATGCTTAGCTTTGTAAAAATACTCAAACCTCTTCAAGTTAAGCATTAGAAATGCAATTTATCACAATTGGAACTAAAGCAATTATAATAATTTTTTTAGAATAGAACAAACCTCTTTTCCATTTTTGTTTTTCTTTATTGCTTTGTGATTACAAGCCCATATGTATATCAATTTTTTGAATTGTTATATCTTTTTATATTTTAGCCTCCAAGGAATTAATACCTTGTTACACCCCAACAAATCAATATATCATAATTAAATAGTGATAGGCTGAACTGTTCTAGAACTTGGCTGAGTGTAAGAATGGGTGCTACAATATGGGCTTTTGGGCAGCTTCTAGTTAAATTAGTGGAGCCCCATGGTCATTAAAGAAACTACTTGAAGGCCCATTAAAAAGTTAACCTTTTCTCTTTTCCAATTGGGACAAGTATAATAGCTTTGGCTAAATCCAAAGATGGGGAAAGAATAGTTTGGAATTCTTACAAGAGATTGAAGTTCTTCAAAAAGACTACTTAACATTCTTATATTTGAGAATAAAGAACCAAATATCTCTCACTTGCAACATAAATTGGATAACTCATACAGCATTGTCGTATCTATTTGTGTAAAATAAAGTACTTTGATCTCATTATGAGCTCTAAAAAACGTAGTATTGAAATTCAATTCACTAAGCAAATTGGCACTTCTCTATAGCTGTGACTTCAATAGTATTTTTAAAAGAAGCCAAAGAAGCTAACTTACAAGACAACTGCCAATCATCATAGATGAGCACAATATAGATACCATATGGAACTTAATTAATACTAGAAATAAGCTGAATACATGATAGCATCAAGGGATATTTTTGGAAGAAGCCATATCAAACCAGGCGAGTAAATTGGATCATGTGGAGAAATTGCCTGGTATACTGTTGTTAGAAATTGCAAATGTGTTCCACATTTTTGTCTGAAACTTGTGAAAGAGTTTGCAAATATTTTAAAAATAATCATTGGTTGGAAGTCAAAATCTTATACAAAGAAACATAAATTAATTGAACAAAGCTAACAACCACAAAACACCTTTTTGTTGGGGGAAAACCTATTAGTATGGTACTGATATGGTTCTGTACAAAAGTGCTCTCGTGCGTTCACGCACGTAGAAGCAGTATTGGTCTTGTGGCTTAGTCTTGCAAGAGTTCTGTGGCCTCCAGGTGTGGTGAGGTCAGTTTTGGTATCTATTTCTCTCGGGGGGAAAGAAAAGTGGAGTTTCTAGCAGAATGGCGGACGAGCTGGAAGCTTTATGGAGCAAGCTAACTTTTACAGAAGAGGAAGGCGAAGATATCGCTCTAGGAACTAATAGCACAAAGGCAGCGAGGGAAATCGGAAAGAACTGTGTAGTCATGAAGATCCTCACTAAACGTATCATTTTCTTGGAAGTCTTAAGAAAGAACTTGAAGATGATGTGGAAACCAAATAAGGGTCTCCAGATCTCCGAAATCGAAGACGATATGTTTCTTGTGGAGTTTGGCGATGGAAGAGACAAGAAACGGATATTGGAGATGTGCCCTTGGAGTTTTGAGAAGCAACTTATCCTTCTTCAGGACTTCGAAGGAGAACTGATTCCAAAGGAGATAGTCTTGAAATGGACCCCTTTCTGGGTTCAAATCTATAATCTACCTTTAAAGAGTATGACACGAGAAACAGGTATGGAGATTGGAGCGAAGATTGGGATGGTCCTAGACATTGATATGCCTGAAACAGGTGTACATTGGGGGAAGTTTTTAAGAGTGCGAATACGTTTCGATGCTACAAAAAAGCTGGTCAGGGGCAAAAGAGTATCAATTGAAGGTGGAGAGAGCAGATGGGTTTTCTTCAAATACGAACGGCTCCCAAACTTCTGCTACCGATGTGGACTGTTGGACCATGGAGAAAAGGAATGTGTAGAAAAGCTGACTTCGGGAAACAGAGATAGGGAGGGTTGTATGCAATATGGGGCTTGGCTAAGGGGAGAGCCAGGAAGACGGGTGGGGAAAGATCAAGGGAGATCAGGTGAAGTAAACAGTTGGGTTCTTACACCAACTAGGGAGGAGACGGCGACTGGAAAGCACATACAAGAACTGGTCCGGCAGAAGGAAAGGGAGGGTGCAAGTCAGGGTCACGTGATGGGGCAGGGGTCCAATCAGAGGCCTGGTGAGTGCAGCAACCCAGAGGAAATAAAGGTGGCGTGTCAGGCAGCGGAGATTAATCATGAAAATAGTAGGACTATCCTGCTACAAGAAAAGGGGGAGGAGGGAGTTGACTTAAGAAGGATGGACTACCTGACAGACACCCTACCTACAGCAGATCTAGAAGGTGACATGCAATGGGAGGAAACTAAGGAAAAGGCGGGAGACGGACAACCTGTAGAAAGGGTAAAACACACAAAAGCTTGTAGTGAGATGGGCCCGGAGTTAAAAGAGACCATTACATGGGCTGAAGACTCCTCTAGCCCACTTGCAATGAGCTTTGACAAAGACAAGGGTTGGGTGGCTGAGACTTTGGGCCGTACTAGCGGGCATTGGAAACGGCTTGCTAGGCAAATTAACAAACCAAGCCCAGGTAAGAAAAGTAGCCCAGAAAAACTAAAAAGAAGCGGCCCAATTCCTTTACAGGATTTAGATCCTAATGCTGTAAATACCAAACGAAAGAAAGGTAAGCTTCAGACAGGGGAAAAACTTGATGAAGACAAGACTACGGTTGGCGGAGTGGCGGTGGCTGCGGCGCAGCACCGCCGAGCCAAATGAGTGTATTAGCATGGAATTGTTAGGGGTTGGGGACTCCTCCGGCAATTCGCACGCTCACCGAGGAGGTGAAAGGAATAAACCCCATACTGGTGTTCTTGGCAGAAATGAAGGCAACAACTGATAGGATGAAAGGTTTTCAACACAAATTAGGCTTTACTCAAGGGATTATTGTCCCTAGTGATGGAAGGAGTGGTGGCCTAGCGATGCTTTGGAGGGAAGGTGTCGATGTTCGCTTTAAGAGTTGTTCGCACTCCCACATTGATGTGGTGGTTCAAGGCGAAGGTAGTGGAGGCCCATGGAGGACCACTGGCTTTTACGGTCACCCAGTGACGAGCAAAAGGCAAAGCTCCTGGCAATTGCTCGAAACCCTCAATGCTCAATGCAAGATGCCGTGGTTGGTGTGCGGGGATTTTAATGAAATTATGTATCAGGACGAGAAGATTGGGTGGAAGGATAGAGATGCGGATCAGATGAAGGAGTTCAGGTTGTCTCTTAGCAGGTTCGGTTTGTTTGATTTGGGGTTTGTAGGTCCGAAGTTTACTTGGTGCAACGGAAGGTTTGGGGACCAACGCATGTTACTCTATTTGGACAGAATGGTAGCAAATGATGAATGGACAAAGTTGTTCCCGGAGGCAAAGGTACACATTGTATCGATGTCGGCATCTGATCACTGCGCGTTGGTTTTGCTACTTAAGAAGAATCAATATAGAAAACAGGGAAGGAGGCGTTTCTTGTTTGAAGCGATGTGGACAAGAGAGGAAGAGTGCAAGGAAGTTATTGAGGTGGCTTGGGATCCTCATATAGATGACTCTGTCCGGCCTATCCAGGAAAGACTAGAGCGGTGCCAGCGACAGCTCCAATGCTGGAACCTGAATAGCTTTGGGAATGTATACAGGCTTTTAAAGCAGAAACAAACGCGCCTTCAACAACTTGAGTCCCTCAACTTGCTTCATGAGACGGCAGAGGAGATACAAGCAACCCGAAAGGAAATCAACGAACTACACACTAAGGAGGAAATTATGTGGAACCAAAGGTCGCGTGTCTGCTGGCTGCAAAATGGGGACAAGAATACAAAGTTTTTCCATGCCACTGCCACCCAAAGGCAACGAAAAAACAAAATTGGGGGTATTTTGGATGATGCTGGTGTGTGGCACGAAGAGCAAGAGGTAGTAGAAAACACCATCTTGGGTTATTTCCAGTCCATCTTTGTTTAGACCACCCTTCCAATTTTGATGCAAGCCTAGAAGCTATGGATAAAAGGGTAATCCCAGAGATGAATGGGGTACTTTTGAAGGAATTCAAAGCAGAGGAGGTTTGGAGGGCTCTCAAGCAAATGCATCCAACAAAATCACCGGGCCCCGATGGTATGTCCCCTATCTTTTATCAAAATTATTGGGATATTGTTGGTCCTAGTGTATCAAATTGTGTATTACAAGCCCTTAACACAGGTACAATGCCTAGGGGTATAAATGATACTTATATCTGCTTGATTCCTAAGACCAAAAACCCCCAAAAGATAACTGAATGCCGCCCTATTAGCCTCTGCAATGTGATTTACAAGTTAATATCGAAGGTCCTAGCAAATAGATTGAAGAAAATTCTGCACAATGTGATCAGTGAAGCACAGAGCGCTTTTGTCCCGGGAAGGCTTATAACTGACAATGTAATTGTGGCGTTCGAAACCATGCATTCTATTGCTAAAAGAAAAAAGGGGAAGATTGGGTCCATGGCTATTAAGTTGGACATGAGCAAAGCCTATGACCGTGTGGAATGGGCTTAGTTGGGGTCGATGATGCGAAAAATGGGCTTCGACGAAAAATGGATCTCCCTTATTATGATGTGCGTGACCACGGCGTCCTTTTCGGTACTCATTAATGGGGAACTAAGGGGCACAATTACACCATCTAGGGGGCTACGCCAAGGGGACCCTATATCCCCGTACTTGTTCCTAATATGCGCCGAGGGGCTGACGGCTCTAATCAGGAAAAAGGAAGCCGAGGGAATGATAAGGGGGGTGGCGGTGAGCAGATTTGCCCTTTCGGTTTCGCACCTTTTTTTTGCGAATGATTGCATCATTTTTTGTAGAGCAACTATGGAGGAGTGCAGACAGGTTGCCTCGGTCTTGGAAGTCTATGAAAGGAGTCGGGACAAAAGTTGAATAGGGAGAAAACTTCGCTATTTTTCAGCAAGAATATAAAAGAAGACATTCAGGATTTTGTGAAGGATACCTTCGGAGCTCAGATTGTCAAACAACATGAAAAGTATTTGGGATTACCCCCAATGGTTGGGAGAGGCAAGAAAAAGGCCTTTAATCGTATTAAAGACCAAGTGGGAAGGAAAATAGCGGGGTGGAAAGGGAGGCTACTGTCCAACGCGGGCAGGGAAATCCTTATTAAGGCGGTGGCGCAAGCGACGCCAACATACACCATGAACTGTTTCAAGCTTCCTGATTCTCTTTGCTCTGAAATTAATTCAATGGTGGGGGGTTTTTGGTGGGGTCAGAAAGACAAAGAAAGAAAGATTGCCTGGGTGTCGTGGCAAAACATGTGCAAACCAAAGGTAGAGGGAGGGTTGGGCTTTAGGGATTTGAAAGCTTTTAACCTTGCTCTCCTAGCCAAATAAGGTTGGAGGATACAACAAAGCCCAAACTCACTGACTCATAGAGTTCTTTTGTGGATTCCTCTTTCATGGATGCAAAAGTGGGGAAAAATCCTTCCTACATTTGGAGAAGCATGGTGGCTGCTATACCAATAATTAAGGAGGGGGCCAAGTGGGTTGTCGGTGATGGGAGAAGCATTAAGATTTGGGGTGAGAAATGGATCCCCTCCACAAAGTCAGGCAGGATAATAACTCCGCCAACCTCTATGGCTATTGGAGCAAGTGTTGCAAGCCTCATTGTGCAGGAACGGGCTGAGTGGGATGCCGCCTTGGTTAGACGCACTTTCCTCCCCCACGAAGCTGAGGCCATCCTGTGTATCCCTATTAGTCCCATGAAGCCTTCGGACTCCCAGGTATGGGAAAAATCCCCAAATGGCACCTTCACTGTTAAGAGTGCACACCGGGTTGCGGCTAAATACCTTGATGACCTTAAGGGAAAGGGGGAAAGCCCTGGTTGCTCAGACAACTCCAAAATGACATTGTTGTGGAAGGTCTTATGGAAGTTAAAGTGCCCAAATAAAATAAAGCATTTCTTGTGGAGAGCTTGCAGAAATGTGGTCCCCACTAAGCAATGCTTGCTGCACCGAAAGGTGATTACTGAGGACAAGTGTGACCTTTGCGGCGAGAGTGAGTCTTCTGGCCATGCATTGTGGGGTTGTATGATAGCCAAGGAAACCTGGGCTGAAACTTCTTTCAGGCTTGTCAACCTCAACCACCCTCCAAGGGAGTTTCTAGATGTGGTCTGGTTGCTTCTTGAGTCTCCAGGGGACTTAAACTGGGTGGGCTTTGCCATTACGGCCTGGTGTGTGTGGAACAACAGAAACTCTGTTCGGCATGGGGGAGTTTGCAAAAGGGGAAAAACTATTGCAGAGGAAGCCAAAAAATACGAGCTGGAGGTGCGTGCTTCCACTCATGTCAGCTGCAATGGTTTCCTTTCTGCGCCTTCTCTCAAGCGCTGGACTCTTCCTCCTCAAGGAAAATACAAGGTTAATACAGATGCCGCTGTGTTCAACGAGTGGGGCTGCTGTGGTCTTGGTGTGGTAATCAGAAATGATCAGGGGCAGATGATGGGAGCAATGTGCAAGAAAGTAGAATTCCCTTTGGGGGCGCTTGAGGCTGAAGCAAAAGCCATGGAAGCTGGTATTCTCTTGGCCTGGGATCTCGGGCTGAAAGATATCGTTGTGGAAGGAGACTCCCAACATGTTATACAAGCTCTAAACGGACCTAACCCTCCTGCCCTTGCCATTCTGAAGATCATCGAAGGCTTGAAGCTTTTTCTGCTGAAATTTAACTCTTGGAAGGCCGAGCATATCAGAAGAAACACTAACGTGGCTGCTCACTTACTAGCTAGAAATGCAATGAATGTAAATGATTGTGTAATTTGGGTCGAGGATACTCCTCCCTTAATTGAACATCAAATTCTGAATGATGTAACTCCTTGGGACTGTTGTCCTTATTAATGATATCCAGTTATATGTTTACAATCAAAAAAAAAAAAAAGATATGGAAGAGCCTCAAGATTGACTTTGATCCTTCAAGGAACAAGACTAGAGCAATTTTGTGCTAGTAGCCAGATTTTCCATCTTTCTCTATTTCAGGCACCATGGCATCGGCATAGGACAATATAAAGTTCTTGACGTACAAAAGGGAATTGGGAAGCTTCTACTAGTGAGGGCAACAGCGATATCAAGAGTGTTGAGCCTTTGGAGCCATCTGGAGTGGAAGCGAAAAAACCAAAAATAGCTCTTTGTCCCCAGGAGATGACTTCACATCTTCACATCCACCACCAATTTCAAAATGTCAAATAAAGTCTTTGCAAGCCCATCACAGTCAAATTGTTGCATCTGGTGATGAAAACTGGATTTAATACTACGTATATGAAATATACAATTTTCCCCTCCCTATATGGTAAATGGAATGCATCAATTTTTGCTTGTCATAAATACACCCTGGATGATGGACTTTTAAATTCAAACATTATTGTAATCAACAAGAGAGGATTAGATCCAATGGAGCATAATATCCTAGAAATGGCTAGTAAATGTTTCCACCAACAAAGGATGTACATGTACTATTCTTCTCTATTTCTGTAATAATGACAATCAGCTCAATGGTTTAAAATATATGAGCTAATGCCATTTAGTTCCAAATCCATTTAGAATGGATTTTGATCTTGGCCTTGACAATGTGTTGTACAGAAAGAATTGAAAGGATAGGTAATGGTCAAGAATATGTTTAATGAGTACCAACAAAATAGAGAACTGATGCTGATCCTTGTCTTTTTGGCATGTGCTGTAAAATGAAATTCTGTATTTGATAAACAACTTGGTTGTGCAACAGCAATATACTCCATGCATGTAGTGGGTCTGCAAAACCAGACTAAGCATCCACAAATAAGAAGAATCCAAGAATTAAAGAAATGTGAAGCAATTGTTAAATACATGACAACAATCAAAGCATACATTATTCGATTGTGTAGGGTTAGTTGGCCATAGCCGATTGTGTAACATTCAATTGATGTTGCCAGCCTACAATTTTGTGAATGTCAGGAGCTATTGGAGATAGGGTTAGCTGGCCATAGCTCTCAATATCGATCGTGTCATTGTCTCTGATAATGTGTAAGTGGTCTTGCAACAACTTTTCAACCCCTCTTTCCAAACGACTGATGAGACTAACATATGAACTCCGGAGGTCCTAGTTGATGAGGTCCTGAATCTTATGTTTAAGGTAATAGCAATCGTAAGTCCAATGTCCCCTTCCTTGCATATGGTATTCACAATGAGCATTCGAATCATACCATGTCGATAATGAGTCCTACTGAGATCAAATCTGGATGTTTTAAGATAATAAGAGACTGACATTATTAACTTAGCTAGCAAAGCCAATTTCTTTCATAGAAGTTTCTATTAATGTTACGTACACTGTGAATCAATAAATAATATATTTGTTTTTCAATATAGAGGCTAAGATTTTAAGCTATTTTGGCTAAAGTTCTCTTAAGTTACGGAGATGGGTTCATGATTCTCATTGTTGGGAAAAATAAATAAAATAAAATAAAATAAAAAGGAAAGAAGTGAGTTGGAGTAACTAACAATAAGATCATTGTCCAAAGCCCCAATTTGTTAAGGAAACTTGCAACAGAATCTGGCCACAGTTCTGCAGCATATCAACAATAAACACTGAGGTCAGTGGCCATAGGTGAAAATAATGAGAATACAATCGAGTAAATCTGTGAAATATTCAATACAAAATGACAAAATATGTATATTTTGGTCATGTAGCTCCCAGATAGATTTATATCTCTATTAGTGTATCAGCTAATTTATTCTTCCAAATACTCCCCTTTGAATCACTATGTCAGAGGCAAAACTCAAACTATATTAAACAGATCATGGCGACAAGCCCTACATAAGCAACATTCTAAGAAGTTTCTCAATTTTCACATTATTGTGATCAATGATAATTAGCAATGACTTATTGTAATTACGAATATCATAGTCAAAAGCCCCAAAGTTGTTAAGAGAACTGTTATCAGGATCTACCAAAGATATTATAAATGCACAACCCCTTTGGTCCATAACAACTCCCATCCTTATCATCATAACACACACCCCTTCTCCCCCCCCCCCCCCCCCCCTCCAAAAAAAAGAAATAATAATAATTCAAGAACTAGATCAGAGCAATCCTGCTCTAAAGTTTCAACATGTAGTCAAGAATTTGTGAAACTCCTACCTGGCCTTGACTATTTAATTATATATGGAAAAAATAAAATGTATGAAACTTGGAAGTGCAATGATGTAGGAATAGATGGAGGACCTGGTTAGCTTTGGAGTGCTGCCACTGTTAATACTCCTTTAACAATACTTTTTCTCCTGAATTTCCTAACCTCACTTCTCTCACTAAGCAAACAAGAAGTCCTACAAAATATAAATGGAAATCAACACCTATGTGCAATAGGAACAACAATATAATTGCAGAAAGTCCCTTGATATTTCACACAGAAAATAATCAAGTTGTAGACATTTCAAGATCATGATTCATACTTGATTGGCTTGAAGGACATGTTCTTTTAATCACATTTCAGTGCTAAAAATGAGGACCACTTGTGGTCATTCTTGCCAATGCTATTGGGAGTCTTGTCTGGAAAAAAAAGTAAACACAAGCCCTCAGGGCCAACCTGCAGCTTCAGCAAATATAGACGCGTAGGAAACTTCTGTGTAGAAATATTGAAAGAAGAATGAGGTGGTGCAGCTACTTGCAGAAATATTGATGGGAGGATGAGGTTAAAATACTTACAAGAAGTATTGGGTGCGGTCCGTGTGGAGGGAGGTTGGGTAGGTTGGTTGCAGTCACCTCGGAATTTAAAAGCAAGGTAATAATTTTCAAAATCACAAACTGAAATCTTACATCATATCGTTGTTTGAAAAACATGTAGAATAGTGCAGCACCACTTGAAAATAAATTAAGAAAGAAAAGTAAAGTAAATAATAACAATCAAAGCGGATTCAGAACTGTCTTTCATTCCAAGGCTTAATATCCATGCGCTCAATATTCATCTGAAGTTCGCTCCCAGAAATATAGCCATCCCTACCTCCTCATGTATATCCTGTCAACATTTTAAAATTTGAACAGAAATTGCTGGTAGTGAGCTGATAAATCCATAAAATTCACCAAAAAACCTAGGATTATCTATAGTCAAGCAAATGCTTAATTCAGTAGTAGCAAAAAATGAAAGTCAGAACATACTATTAATCGATTGAACTTCCCAGGGTGCCAAGTTAAAAAGTTCCACCTAAACTATATTTTGTGAAGGCCATCAATCTGTATGGGTGCCAAGTTAAATACTTGCCTACACTTTGTCTGCCACAACCATTGTTTCATCCCTAAATATCGAACAAGCTTATTCTGCAATGGACCACATTAATGCCTCTTCTTGGGACTGATCAATAAAATGTTATTTCTACAAAAGAAAAAGAGAATAAATAACAATCATGGTTTTATTGTTCACCAACAAATTATATCAAATAAATAATAAACCAACAAATGCATCAAATCATTGAATCAGTATCTAGCTGTCCCATGTTACATCATTCCATAGCTTTTCCAGTGAATAGGGAAGATGAAAGCTGAACCTTTTTTTTTTTTGTTTTGGGTTCTATTGTGATACTTGAATTTTTTATTGGAATTAAGGTTTAGTTGACTTGAGTACTAAGAACAAAAGAAAAAAATTCAATGTCAGGGAACATTCTAGCAAATCTATAAGAAATGCAGGGCAAGAGTTGAGTTGAGAATAAATATTGGCCTGACAAAAAATGAAAGGGATAAATGCATAATTAAATAATTAAAACCAAGGAAATAGAATTTTTTTTTCCTAATACACAATAATCTTCTTGTTATTTCATAAATGAACAGATTATTGGGAGAGAGAAATTCTCTCTCAAAAAACATGTTTTTACTGCTTCTTGAAGCACTTTTGAGTTGTGGTACCAAATCAATATGACAATTTGCTGGTTTATGTACAACAAGAAGTACGTACCAAACTGTAATATTATGTTGCTGCATGTGAATGAAGAAAACAAGTGATGAGGACTTTGTCTACAGTTTCAGTTTCATATGATCACCATTGATTAATATGATGGGGAAGTGAGCATTCTTGGGCCATTCTTTTCCCCTCTTCTCATCACAGCACTGTTCCTTCATCAAAGGAGACTACTCATCAATCCTCAGTGAGGCAGCCCATCACTTCGGTTAACATGTACTTGAGCTCAAGGCAGAAAGTGATTGTGGCACCATTCCTCAGCCAATCCTTTATTAAGTGAAAATTTTTTCAGATATATTTATCAAAAAATAAACGTACAAAGAAATGTAAATGTAACCAAACTAAAATGGGTAGAGTATGAGCACAACACTACAACACATTACCTGACTATAAAACAGGGGTGTGGGTCACATTGTGATTTTAGCTCATGTAATTACTTCATCATCCATACCATATGTATGCAAGGATGTGAGCAATCTTGCACCAATATTTTTACTTCTTTGGCATCATTTCATTTATAAAGGTTGAAGGACATACAAGTACAAAGACAAGAAATTAATTCAATAAATATATAATTGCCCTAAAACACACAAACAAACAAGCGTGATAGTGATATCAATCTACTCACAGCTTTTGCACTTACTGATAACTCTTCCATGTCTTCTCAGCAGATTCCAGCTAAATTCTCAGAGAGTTCATAGAAGATAGAAAAAGAGCTACTTCAGTGAAACCATGAAGGATTTCAGGTCCAAATTATCTGGTTATGAAAACAGCACACAATCCTTAGACAAGGAACAAAATTACTAGAAGTATGCAGAATATTTAGTACCATTGGAAAAGTAAAAGTACTCAAACAAAAGTACGAATTTAGGAATATTTCAGAAGACAATTGAGTAAACTCACATGAAAAATGAGAAAGTTCTAAAGCCATCATGAATTTGTGGTCACAATTGATATTCATAAAAGATTTGTTTTCAGTCAAATCGAGGAGCTGAAATTGGAGCTATGAGACATCATTCTTCATTTCACTACATTACACCTCTGTATATACAGTCCAAACATGAAGTAAACAGAACATGCTAGCAGAACAGATCATTGCAGCTCATCGGATGTAATTTCGCTATTTGGAAGTTTTGGATTGCGGGAGGTTTACTTGGTTTTGTATACTATTGTCTGAGGCCTCAACATTTGCGCATCTGAAAACCTGCAGAAGAATTGATAAAGATTTAAAAATCATTTATGATTACAGGTCCAAAGTTTATTACCAACAAACACAAAACAATTAAACAAACCTAAGAACCACAGAGCATCTCTATCTTTAAAAAGCATATTAATAATAGCTGGTGATGACATGAGTGTGCTGATCGGACTTGATTTGTCATGTAAAAGCACCTTCCCAGACTTAGATCAGTTCTCTCCCTCTGCCTCTGACACCATTGTCTCTACGAGAGTGGTCATGTGCTGAGCCTTTTGAGCTGTCTTATGTTTGAAAGAGAACAAAGAACCAAAAGCAGAAACCTGTCCTTTGGAGAGGACTTCACATCTTCCCATTCACCAAAACTTCTCAAAACTCAAAAAGATAGAGTCTAAGCAAGTCCCTGTCCAGACATGAGCAGTGAGTTTCAACTGCTATTAGCAGGTATTGAAGCAGCACTAGCTTTGAACTGCCCCAGTGTCTTACCTGAGATTAAATAGCATGCCATATTGCCCAAGTCAAATCATAATATAACTTAACATACTCTAAGCTTACAATCCGAATTTGCTCATTGACAAATAAATATGATGGAGAAACTGTACTACCTTAGGTTAAATGAATCCTGTCTTGTACTTCAAAAGTTCAAACTAGAAATGCAATGAATGTATAACGAGGCGAAATCAGCACCAGCAAGAATGAGAGTAAAGGACTTTACAGTGACTTGAAAACATAAAGGAGTTCATACACATCGCAAAAGGATCAGCAGCTAGCAGTGGCATGAAATTGAGGGAAGGTGTGTCACTTGTTATTGACAATTGAAAATGACACTGCAATAGAAAAGGCAACTGAATGAGAATCTCTTAGTTCATAAAAATTTAATTGTAGCAAGACCCAAAACATTTAACAGCATCTCTTTCATAAGTGTAACAAAAATATTTATATTACTACAAAGGTTTACTTCGATATTTATTAAAAGAAGACTGGAATCATGATGATTAGGCCATGTGATACCTTTATAAACATAAAAAAGTATTGAAAATAAATTAGGGGTAATTACCCTTCCTTCCCTTGAGGTTTGGGAGAATGACACTCTACTTCAAACTGCAATGGAAAAAATTCTCACCTCTCTTGAGGTTTGAAAAAATTAACACGCCCCTCCCCCCTCTTCTTTTGTTTATATTAGTAATAAAATATTGTAAATTTTTATAAGAATCTCTTTATAAAACCCCTTTTTTTTTAAAAAAGCTTTTTACATTATCATTTAAACAATCCAATAATATAAAATTTTATAGCAAAACAGCCATTAGTTATCCATCCTCTAAAACTTCAATCAAATAATATTTTTTTTCTTAAATTGAATTTTTCCCAAATTCTAGTTTGGGTTAGTTGTTTGCTTGTAGGCCATTTTTATTATTTTTTGAGAAAGAAAATCGAAATTTCCCAAATGCAGCCAATTATTTATCCATTACATTATCATAGTTTTCAAGCTTCTCATAAAAAATTAATATGAAACCAAATGATTTTGTGCAAAAGATTTGAAAATATTGATGAAGCAATTTTTTGTAGGATATATCAAGCTGCTTGATGAATAGACATATACTCTTCAGAATAATGCGCAATATGAATAAATTTAAGAAATATGTTGTATGAGTAAGAGTTTAAATTTATGCTACCCAAATAAATACAAGTTTAATTTTGATAGAGGCTAGCTAGTCATTCCCATTTCAAAAAGGATTTGTTTTGGAATACGAAAATAACAAAGAGAACTGCAACACTAGCTGCGATGGTTCGTGGGAATAAACAAAATTCAGAATTAAACAGAGGAAAGTACAAATTATTGCAGAAAGAAATACCTGGGCAGTAGTACTTCTGGACTCATAGCTTATGTGATGACTTCAAAGTCAATCCTTTTCCATTCTTATGATGGGGATATGAGAAATTTTGCGCCATTCTTTTCCATTCTTTCTCCGATACCACTTTTTTAGCAAAGGGCACCCATTAATATCTAGAATAGAAAGGGAGGCGGGAAAGCCCTCTTCTGGTAAGCGCTGGAGCTTATTGCAGGACCAAATCTGCAACTCTTTAAGCAAGGTAAGGTGTTGAAACCCCCTACCATTGAGTGATGTCAGCTGTGGAAATCTAATGTTGAGGCGGATAAGAGAAGGGGGCAACAACGCCTCCTCCGGAAAGGAACCCACTTCTCTGCCCTCATACCAAATTATAATTTCTCTGAGAGAGTGAAGACTCTGTAAACCCCACTCCATGCGTCTGAGAAAGAGTTTCTCGCACAACACGATTTGAAGTATTTGTAAATTGGAGGGCAAACCCCCTTCAGGAAATGATTCCAGTTCTGGACAGTCCCACAACTTCAAATATAGAAGAGATGGGAGGAGAGTGTGCATACCTTCAGCAAGTGACTTTAACTTTTCACAGTGAGAAACAGAAATCTGGGTCAAATTTGGGGCGCACAATCCCCCGCTGGGAAAGGATACAAAATTAGGGCAGTAATAGATGGTCAATTTAGCGAGAGAAGTTAGATCCAAGAGAGATTTATCTGATGCCGAAAGAGATTCAAGATTATCAGAATTCGAAATTTCGATAGATTTGAGTTTTGGGAAAAACTCTAATGGTAAAGACCAAAGTGAACCAGGACCTCTCTTTACCTTCAAGCTCTCAATTGATGGATAGTAGTGGCTCCTAGGCAACTGAAGTACTCCATTGATTTGAAGTGTTTTTAAAGTAGTGGGTAGACCACCCTCAAGGAGAGACACGTGGCATCCTCCAATTCCAAGACTTTGTAGCTTAGGTGATAATTCCTTCAACGCCACCTTATCACAATTCGTCAAGGCCAATTCATGGAGAGCCGAAGGAATAGGAAGTGAAGCAACAAGCTGGGGGCAATCTTTAATTTCAATTACACTTAAAGAAGGAAGTAAACTGGGCAGATTTCCCGTAAGCTTGGGACATTCGATAATGCGAAGCTCTCGGAGGGTTGGGAAAACTCCGCCTTCATCTTGGCCTTCAAATGTAAACCATTCCTTCCACTCTAGCATCCTTTCAATTGAGAGTTTTTTAAGGGCAGTTAGTTGCCCAAGTGGAGGCAAGGAGGAACAGTATCTACAATCGTCAAGCTTTAGGGACACCACATTAGAGAATGAACATGCTCCTAACCAATTTGGATATTCTGCACCATAATAAGATATGATAGAGAGAGATTTCAAGTTCGTATGAGGACACAACTGCTCAAGCACATCTCTTTCACGTTCTGAATCATCATTCTTACGATATCTTCCCCATTTCAACTCCAACTCTGACAAGCCCCTCTTATCCTTCAAATTAACCTCCTTTGCATCTCTTGTTTGATAAACGTTTTCTAAGTTTGATATACACAATGATCCAGAAAGATGCGGAAGCTCTCCCAACTCTTTAATGTTACTCCCACTATGTTCTCCTTTTCCCACATAAAAAGCACTTAAATTTTGGAGACTTCTTAATTTACCCAAGTGCATTGGCATCCCTTTCAAAGAGGTCCCTCTTATATCTAGGTGACGTAAGTTTACCAGTCTACCCAAGTTGGTTGGCAACTCGTTGAGGGAACTACAATTCCTCAATAACAAGGTTTGCAAATTATACAAACCACACACAGAATCAGGCAAGCCTCTGATATGGGTGCCATTAAAATTCAAATAGCGAAGATGTTTCAAATTTCCAACAGAATCAGGCAACACCTTTAAGAATCTGTAGAGAGATAATGATAACACTCGTAAACACTTAAATGTGCACAACAAATCATTTATCTCCATCGTTGATATAAAATTAATCCTGAAATTTGACGTAAATGGCAATTTTAGTCCCAAGAAGGTTCGCAAATTCTTAGCTTCATAAGACTCCTTAAATTTCTTAGGGACATCAAATTTAGTCCGAAAATATGACAAATGACGCATTCTTTTTGTAATTTCACACGAATTATCAATATTCAGCCTAAAACAAAATTCTCCAGATATAAATTTTGCCAAGTCATTAAAAAGGTCATGCATTATGAAACATAGTTCATCATTATTTGATTGTTGAAAAAATGACCTCGATAGTAGCTCATCAAAGTATTGTTCACCTATATCTTCCATGCTTCCATTTCCCTTGGGTTTCAACAATAAATCTTCTGCCATCCACAACAAGACTAACTCCTCCTTTGAAAATTCATAATCCTTTGGAAAGATTGAGCAATAAGTAAAGCATCGTTTCAAATGTGATGGGAGGTAGTTATAGCTCAATCTTAGAGCTGGAAGGATAGAACTTTCACCTACTGCTAGATCCCATATGTCACTCTCCAAAATATGATTCCACTCTGCTAGGTCTCGTTTAGACTGCAACATACCCCCAAGTGCTTTTGCAGCTAAAGGCAAACCTTTACACTTACAAACAATTTTTCTACCAATTAGTTCTATATCTGAATTTTCACTTGATTCTCCATTCTTAAATGCATGCTTTGCAAATAACAACCAACATTCTTCATCAGACAATTGCATTAGATGATGAATTGAAATAGGGTGCACAGTTGTCGCAACATTTTCACTACGTGTTGTAATAATGATTTTGATCTCTTTTGCCCCACATCTAAGCATTGTAACTAACTTATCCCAAGCAATATATTCCTCATTCCAAACATCATCTAAAACAAGGAGAAATTTCTTTCCCTTTAAGCTCTCTCTTATTCTAATTTGTAACAAATTCAAGCTATGAATGTCACTGTTAGACAAAGTGACCTCTTCAAGAATAGTTTTTGCTATTATAGAACCATCAAATGTGTCTGAAACACAAACCCATGCTTTGAGATCAAAATTCTCCTTTACTCGGTTGTCATTATAGACAAGCCGAGCAAGGGTTGTTTTACCAACCCCACCCATGCCCACTATAGGAACAACACATATCTCATCACCATTTGCATTATCTAATTGCAACTTCTTAAATATCTCCTCCTTATCATTATCTCTACCATACACACCATATTCTTCAGGACAGGAAGTTGCTAATTGTCGTGGTGGTAGTGGTACTCCACCGGCAACCTCTTTCAGATTATGGACATTCTTTTGTTCTATGACTATTTGTAATATACCTAGAACTTTTTCTAGCTTTGACCGCATCTTTTTATCAAATGAATTAACAGAAGTAGAGACGAAGCGCAATACCTTACTGGTGCAAGTTTGAAATTCAGCTTCTGACTTGGATAAGGCTTCAGTGGCAATCTCATCCAGAAGGTCATCTGCAACATAAACAGCATCTTTAAGCTCATCCAGCCAATTTTTCACAGCTGGGTTTGTAAATTGCTTCTCCTCTGCATCAATGAGCACTGATTTAGCAGATAACAGCATAATCTTCAACTTTTGTAGCAATTCATCACTGTGTTTCCATCCCTTGAAGTAGTCTATGACTTCAGGAGAAGCCAGCCTATCAAGTGCCACCTGAATAATTGAAGTGGCAAGTGCTTCTCCCAGGAAAACAGCCATGGTATCTTGTTGCTAGAAGAAGGAAATAAAAAAGCCAAAGGGAAGCAATTGCAATTTAGGTAGAAAACCAGGAGAGAATGGTTTGCAAAGTGATAGATATATAATGAATACAAATTTTTTTTTTTTTTGGGTTGAAAGGATTATAACGTAGAATGGTTGGTACTTGGTACTCAAACCATTATTTTTATTGGGGTTAGAATAATTGGGGCATCTTTTCTAGTAACGTTTGTAACTTTAGAAAATTCAATGCGGGGTCAAGTTTTTGAGCTAGTGGAATGAACTTTACTTCCTAAAAATAAATAATAAATATGTGGAAGTTGCATACTTGTTTCTGAAAAGGAAGATAAGAAAAGAAAATGACAAATTTGACTTGTTGGAAGGAAGTTTAGAACAAAAGTATCTGAGTGGAATGAAGTGTATTCCTCTAGAAGGAACTATGAAATTTATTACTTCCCAAAAGTAAAAATTAAGAAATCGAGTGGAAGTTGTTTGATAAGTTTGTTCATAAAAGTGAAGAAGATTGAAGAATTATAGGACTAAGTGATTTTTTATTTTTTTTGTAGTTTAAGTGATAATCAAAAGGAATCGGATATGGCCATTTATTCATAAAAAAATCAATCAAAATAGATAATCTTTCAGTGAAAAAGGAAATGAGTTTGTTGAGTTTTATATAATCTTATCAGCATTGGATAATACCAATCACACGTTCTCCAAAGATAATGTGATTTTTTATAGCTAATTTTCATTCTCCAACATAATGTGAATAACTCCAAATGATCTGATTCATTATCTCTAAAGGATTGACCCATTTTGACACGACTAAACTCATTTAACTTATATAAATAAAATTCATTTAGGCAGAAAATCAGAAGAGTTGTGTAGCATGCTAGCACACACTTCTTAAAAGTTGTATATGTAAGGTTGAAATTTATCAACCATTTTGTTGGCTTTATTCCGTACCAATTTGGTTGTATTTCAGCACTTAGAAATCCTATATTTAGGTAGAAATCATGTAAGGGTAGTGTGTGAGAGAATGTGAAGAATTACTCAAGATTGTGCAGTGAAGCAAGGACTCGCGACTGGATCTCGCAGGTAGCTTGCGACTGGCAAGCCGCTAGAAGATGCACACGAGTGAAGAGTGCAGAGAAGTTGAACCGTCTGCCAACTGTTGCACTACACGACAAAATATCTAGACTGACCATTCAGTTAGCTCGTGGCTTGAACTCGTGACTAAGTCAAGTCGTGAGGTCAAGTCGCCAACCAGCTCTATTTTGGAAAAACTGACTCTTCGCATTCCTTTCTCACCCTAGTATAAATACTCATTATACCACAAAATGTAGAGAGTTTCCAGAGAGAATTTTGAGAAAGAAACCCTAGAGAAAAACAAGATTGACTCATCCACAATTTTCACATAGAGACTCTTCAAATTCCTCTACTCTCACCCTCTCCATTGTTAGATCCTTGAGAGGTTCATTACCAAAAACCTTTTCTCACCTTACCCATATCTGTTGAGAAGGTTATTTGGTACTTTGGGAAGCAATTAGAAAGGGACAAATTGATATTGGTTGATGTTATGGGCTATAGCGGAATCCGGGAAGCTAAGGAAGAAATAGGTTCGGCGTAACCTCGTTGGAGTAGGAGCCTGGAGGGCTTAGGTATACTAGGTAGATTAGACTTGGAGGGTCTATTGCTGTCCTTGTATCCTAACTACATTCTTTAGTGGATTATTGATCGCTTGGAGGGCGGCGGAGAGGTTTTACGCCGAGGGCTTCAGTTTCCTCTTCGATAATATATCGTTGTGTTGTCCTTGTGTTTGCATCTCTCTTTCCTTAATCTTTGCCATTTAATTTCTGTTGTGGATGTGATTTTATTTAGTTTAGATTGTTTATCAATTCTGTTATTAGCTTATGTTCATTTTCCGCATATAATTTGTTTGATTATAAGCTTGAATTGGTAATTTGTAATTTGAGGGTCTAAACGTTCATAATGTTTTATACACTTTTTGAACTTTCAATATATTTGTCTTATTTTTAAAAAATATATAGGAAATTATTTTTTATTTGTTTTTAAAAACAAATAACTCATACAAGAGAGAGATTGAGATTCTATACACGCTAAACAAAGGCACACCACAAATTGGCCCTCCGAGTTCAAGGAAAACACGGGGGTTTGGAGGTATTACTAGATAGCCATTGAATTGAGTTCAATAAGGAAACTGAATAATTTGCGCGTTGTGGTGGCTCCCGGACACGTTATAAGCACAATAATTGAGAAAGAATCTAACACATATGGCTCTTTGTGCAGCTGTACTGCCTATCAATCTGTGTGGTTCCTATCAACTACTAAAAAGTGTGTGAGACAAAGGAATTTTTCTAGTTAATTGATTTTATTTTCATGGGTTTATTATACAAAATTACAGTTATTCAATTTTAAAAATTTTCACTTAGAAAAAAACTAAAGAAGCAATGGAAATAAATACATCCAGCTTCGATCTTTGATCAACAAATTTTTTTTTTTTTTTTTAGGTTGAAAGGATCATAATGAACATGTAGAATGGCAGATGTGATTTACTCAAACCATTATTTTGAGGTTACAACTGAAGGGTCTTTTCTTGTAATGTTCGTAACTTTTATGTGAAGAAAATTCAATGCCGGGTCAAGTTGTTCAGCTAGTGGAAGGAACTCAAGTTCCTAAAAATAAATAATAATAAATGTTGTGGAAGTTGCTTACTTGTTTCCCAAAAAGAAGATAAGAAAAATAAATAAATAAAAAGGACAAATTTGACTCGTTGGAAGGAAATGTAGTGTCGACAACGTTGTTTTAGTAACGTTATTTGTATTTTTTAAAAATATTTGTTGGTAAAAAAGTGTGTGAAAATGCATATAATGTTATTTAAAAACTAAAAACACGTGTTTAAACTCCTATACCAAATAGCCCCTAGTTCCCAAAAATATCTAAGTGGAGTGAAGTGTTTTTTTGTGGAAGGAACTGTGAAGTTTACTTCCCAGCAATAAAAATTAAAATTAAGAAATTGAGTGAAAGTTGTTTGATAAGGTTGTTCATGAAAAGGAAGAAGATTGAAGAACCATAGGACTAACTGATTTATTTATTTTTATTTTATTTTTAAGTAATAAAAAAAAAGGAATCGGATATGGCTACCTATTCATTAAAAAATCAATCAAAATAGATAATCCTTCTAAAAAAGGAAATGAGTTTGTTGAGTTCAATAATCTTATCAACATTGGATAACACCAAAAATACATTCTCCAAAGATAATTTGAATTTTTATAGTTAATTTTCATTGTCCAACATAATGTGAATAACTTCAAATGATTTGATTCATTATCTCTATCAAGATGGATTGACACATTTTGACACGATTAAACTCGTTTAATTTATATAAATAAAATTCATTTATTTCCTATGTAAATTATAATTTAAATATCAAATTGAATAATTACGTATGGGGTTGAATTCTCCATTGAAATTTGAAGCTCTAAGACCTCTTTCCCTTTCACCAAAAATACAGAAAAGGTCTCGTTTCATTTTATCATTTTTAGATTTGTATTTATAAATTTTGGTGGAAACTCTTGTAATAAGAAATTTTAGATTTTATAGTATAATTATATGAAATAAAATTTAAGAAGAATTTATATTCTAATAATAATTAAAATTTATGTGTTTACAAAATATAAAAATATGTTAATCACTTTGGATTATATTCTTTAAATGAGTTGACATGTGCCGTATTAGTAACAACCTAAGACAATATATTTATTTTAATACTAGTCATAAACCTGCACTATGCATGAAAAAATTCAGCGATTTTATTTTTCAAGTAAAAAATGAAAATAATAAATGAGACTTATAAGGGAGTTCCAAGCCATTCTTAAAATAATTTAGTTTTTTTTCTAACAAAGTATAGTTAATATAATATATTAAAAATTTTAAACCAAACTATCAATATTTGTTATTTAAAAGTGTTTAAAATTTTGTAAGTTTTTTTTTTCTTCAAAAAAACATAATACATTTAACATTTAATTATTATACAGGATTAAATATTTTGTAAATAATGTAACATATGATTAAAATTTGTTTCAAATACGCTTTCCAAACAATTTATTCTTTATACATTTTAAATAGTATAAAAAAATATTATAATTAAATCTATCACTTATATTAAAAAAAAAAAAAAAAACATCTTTTGCTTTTAAGGCGTGCAGCATAATGGTCCTTTTCCTCTATATGTGTGAATCAAACGTGAACCATTGAACTGATTTCTATGGGATGAATGAATAATTGCGCGTACTGGTGGATCCCAAAGGACCCAAACACTGTCAGCCCCTTTTCTAGGAAGCACAATAATTGAAAATTTGACCCTTACTTTTGTAGCTGTGCTGTGTGGTGGTTCCCACCTTCTACCAACTGCTATAAAGTGAGTGAGAGAAGTAATTTTTTTTTCTCTGTTTTTTCAAAACTTTCAATTAGAGGTTAATTACTATTTGTGATGAGTAGGCCCATAATATGGTAAATCGTTGGTTCAGAAAGTTTTTTCAAAATACTGATGCCCGAACTTGAACTGAAGAGCTCCTGGTCAAACTCAAGACAATCACTTTAAGATCAAGTGCCTAACAACTTGGCCAACTTCACTGGCTTAGTGAGAGAAGTAATTTCCTTAGCTTGTCTTCCTCACTTTAATATAATGGTGTCACTTAAGCCATTATATATTATATTCTTGGGTTAGCATTCTTGTAGTGATTGTACCTGCAAAGGAAAAAAAGAAAGACTCAAAGTGTTTACTTTTGAAAGGTTAAAAGATGACTTAAGTGCAATTGTTGATGCGGATTATATAACTCAATTGGTAAATTTTTTAATAGTTAAATAAGAGATCTGAGATTTAATTTTTATTATACTAAAAATTAATTGGTGTCTTAGTTTAATGATAAAGAATTATCATTTGAAGCGAACGCTATATTTTGGAACTCTTTAAAAAGAAAGTGCAGTTGTTAACAAACAATTTTAGAAAATTGTCTTAAAAAAAAAGGTGCAATTGTTACAAACCATTTTAGAAAAGCTTTTTGTAGTAGCAGACGTCATAAATTGAAATTTAAAAAAAAAAATGCAATTGTTAACAAACTATTTTAGAAAAGTTTTTAAAGACAAAGAAATAAGTAATTAATATTTTAATACTATTTATTTTCATTTTCCATAAAAATCATATCAAAACTTTTTTTAAATAAGAGTTAACAATTGACTTAAAAGCACAAGTTAACAATATCTTTTAACTTAAGATGACCAGTGAATAGTGGGTTTTAGGTATTATTGTTTAAACAATAATTTTTAATATTTAAACAACATTATATATATTTTTATACATTTTTTTACGCACGTATATTTCTATAAAACAACAATAAAAATTAATAAATAAATGAGGGCAAGAAAAGACCAAAGACTTTCCTTTAACTAGCTGTAAGGCATTTTCCTTTGCCCCTTTGAGTGTTTACTTTTGAAAAAGTGAATTTGATTTATGATCAACTCTGTTGGCCAGTGTAATTATTTTGCGCAACAGTAATATGCTTAGCCACAAACACAATAATTCTTTTTTAGTCCAAGTAATATCTTTTTCCCTTTTTTTTATAAGAGGAGGCCTTAGGTTTAATGCACAAGAGAAAGAATCTTTTTTTTTTTTTTTGAGAAATACAAGAGAAAGAACCTTAATGAGGGGGGAATGCTGATGAACATTGTTTTTTTTTTTTTTACGCCTAACGCTGATTAACATTGTTTGCTATTTTACAGTTGTTGTCCTTTCATCTAATCCATAATATTTTCTTATTATGTTCGCTTATATCTTTTAAAAAAATTGAAGATTAATAGCTATATCATCATTTAAAAATTTAAATTTTAAATCATTATAATCTAAAAGTATGCATAAAAAATAAATTTATAGATCGAATAGTAAGATGTATGTTAAAAATATAAATAACATGCAATCCAATAATTTGATTTTTGCAATATATAGCCACGTTAATTTTTTAGTGAATAGAAAAGCTGATTACACGAATCCTAATAACACAAATCAGACATTCTAAAATATAATTCATATAATTAAGATACTCACCAAAAATATGGAAGACCTAAAACAACCTGTGTGATATTCTCATATGCATAATCCTAAGAAAAACGTATAGGGACTTCAGTATGGAACTAACAGATAGCAAGATACCCCGACAGCCCAACCACATTCAGTCAAATGCGGAAATCATATACGATCCTAATCTATATCATTTTCTTATAAAATAAAAGTTTGTCAACTGGATTGCATTTGTTGTGTTTTATTGTGTCTAACTCACATTTACAAAGAAAAAGCTTGTGTTAAGAGTCACCCTGGTTACAATTACCCTTCTTTGCGGAAATCCTCTCCAGTTAAATAATGTATACATTAAAAAGTGATTCTTACATGAATTGAAAGACAGATGATTAATTCTTTGAATTAAGTGCACCAAAACCATCATAGACTAATTTCACAGAGGTTGGTCTAATTATTGGGTTTATCATATCCTATGTGAAGCATAAGAAATATTGCAAGGTGAAAGTAAAGTAAACAATAGCAGAGTCAGGAATTTTTGTTTGAGGACCGAGTTGTGGGACTGATAAATTTGTCAAGACAAACCCCCCTCGTCTGCACGCACACAAAACCTATACCTATATAAAGAACTTATTATCTCTTACCAAATAAAATAAAATTTATCTCTTATTGTGCATATCCATAATGACAAATTTGACTAGTTGGAAGGAAGTTTTAGTTCCCAAAAATATTTGAGTGGTATGAAGTGTTTTTCTGTGGAAGGAACTATGAAGTTTACTTCCCATAAGTAAAAATTAAAAATTAAGAAATCGAGTGAAAGTTGTTTGATAAGGTTTATATATATATATATATATATATATATATAAAAGATAGAAATTCTACTTTAGCCTAATTTAAATGTATATGTGTGTGAAATCCCCTTCTAGAGGCTTGAGTCCCGAGCATTGTCTCTCACATCTCACAAGCACTTATACTTGTAGAAAGATCATTACACCAAAGGTATGTAGTGGTTGTTTGATAAGATTGTTCATGAAAAAGAAGAAGATTAAAGAAACATAGGACTAACTGATCTTTTTATTATTATATTTTTAAGTAATAAACAAAAGGAATCAAATATGGCTATCTATTCATAAAAGGAAATGAGTTTGTTGAGTTTCAATAATCTTATCAACATTGGATAACACCAACCATACGTTCTTCAAAGATAATGTGAATTTTTATAGTTAATTAATTTTCATTGTTAGTAACCCCAGATTTGATTCATTATCTCTATCAAGACGAATTGACCTATTTTGACACAACTAAACTCGTTTAACTTATATAAATAAAATTCATTTATTTCCAATAGAAATTATACTTTATACTTAGAATTGAATAATTAGTTACGGTGTTTAGTTCTCCATTGAAATTTGAAACTCTAAGACCCCTTTTCACCAAAAATAAAGAAAAAGGTCTCATTTCATATTATCTTTTTTAGATTTGTATTTATAAATTTTGGTGGAAACTCTTGTAATAAGAAAATTTAGATGTTATACTATAATTATATGAATAAAAATTTGAGTAGAATTTATATTCTAATAATAATTATAATTTATGTGCACACAAAAAAAAATGTTAATCACTTTGGGTTATATTTTTTACATGTGTCGTATTAGTGACAACCCAAGACAATATATTTATCTTAATACTCTTCGCAAACCTACACTACGCAAGGAAAAATTTGGTGAATTTTTTTAAGTAAAAAATGAAAATAATAAATAACCCTTATAAGGGTTAGTTCCAAACCATTCTTAAAATGATTTAATTATTTTCTAACAAAGTATAATTGATACAATATACTAGATTTGTAAAATTAAGCTATCAATATTTGTTATTTAAAAGATTTTTAAATTTTGTAATTTTTATTTTTAAGAAAACATAATACATTTTACATTCAATTATTATATAAAACTAGATATTTTGTAAATAATATTATATGTGGTTAAAGTTTATTTTTAGTGCTCTTTACAAACTATTTATCTTTTATACTTCTTAAATAATATAAAAAAATATTATAATTAAATCTTCCACTTATATATTAGGGAAAAAAATCATCTTTGCTTTAGTCCGTTGGTGGGCATCCTTGGTGAGGGGTGTACCCGCAAATGCGGGGTGACTCTCACACAGGCCGAAAACCTGGCGCCCTGTCCGGGGGCTAGCGTAACCTAGCAAACCCCTCTTTTTCTTAACCAAAAAAAAAAAAAAAAAAAAAAAAAATCATCTTTGCTTTAAGGTCGTGCACAATAAAGGTCCTTTTCCACTATATGCGTGTGAATCAAATGTGAACTATCAAATTGATTTTAATGGGATGATTGAATAATTGCGTGTGACGGTGGATCCCAGACACAGTCATTGTGCCATTTCCAGGAAGCACAATTATTGAAAATTTGACATTAGAAAATGGCTCTTTCTTTTGTAGCTGTGCTATCAGCTGTGGTGGTTCCCACTTCCTACCAACTACCATAAAGTGAGTGAGAGAATTTCTCTAGTTAATTAAGTTTATCTTCGTCGTTTTGTTATACAAAATTTCGGTTATAAACTTACCAAATTAGATGTTAGTATGTTAGAATGGTTGGTGTTACTCAAACCATTGTACTCTTGGGTTGGCATTCCTGTAATGTTTGTACCTGCAAAAGAAAAAAGAAAGACTATAGTGTTTACTTTTAAAACGTCAACAAATGACTGAAGTGCAATTTTTAACAAACTATTTTAGAAAAGATTTTATGAAAAAAAAAAGGTAATTAATATTTTAATATTTTTTCTATTATTATAAAGGTTATATCAAAATTTTTTAAAATAGTTGATTAATATTATTGTCCTAAAAATAGTACTCATTAATTGTTTCTTTAACTTTTGTCTGCCAGTAAATTATATTGCTGACCCGCAACAGTAAATGTAAATAGATAAGGACAAAAAAAAGACAAAAGACTTACCTCTTACCAGGTGTGAGGCATTTTCCTTTCCCCCTTAAGAGTCTTTACTTTTGAGAAAGTGAATTTGATTATAATTCAACTATGTCGAACCAAGATAGTGAGGGAGAAATATGTGATCTGTGAAGGTGTTTTTGTTTTGCAGAAACTCTCAAAATACTTCCTCTTTTGCTTTTAATGCGTGCAGCAGAAAGGTCCTTTACTACCCTATAGGTGTGAATCAAATGTGAACCAGCGAATTGATTTCAATGAATAATTGCACGTTATGGTGGATCCCAGACACGGTAATAAGCACAATAATTGAGAAAGAATTTGACATATATGGCTCTTTGTGCCCATCAGTCTGTGCAGTTCCTACCAACTACTAAAATGTGAGTGACAGGAAAATTTATCTAGTTAATTGAGTTTATGTTCGTGGGTTTATTATACAAAATTACAATTATTCATTTAAAAAAAAAGTGTACTTAACAAATAAACTAAAGAAGCAGTGGAAATAATCTCATCCAGCTTTGATCTTAATTAGAACTAGTCGCAGACCCGTGTAATGCGTGAGATAATTTTGATGTAATATTATTTTTTGTTAAGTAAAAAATGAGAATAATAGTTGAGATTAATTAATAATAGTTTCAAACTCATCTCACAATAATGTGATTACATTGTAATATATAATAAATTCTATGTAAGTAAAGAAGTCTTTATCTTGATTTTGTGTGTGTGTGTGTATGTATATATATATATTGGCAAGGAAACATGTTGCATTTTACTTTCAATTATTATATATGACAAAATATTTTGTAATACGTTATAATAGTGTGAGATATGTATCAAAACACAACACAATTAAAAAAATGAAAAATGTATAATTTTTATTAGAACATGAAAATGAATCTTGTTGGCTTCATATGAAAGCTAACATTATTTTGCATTTTTGGAGAAGTCATTGAGCAATTTATCCAAACTTTGTTCCTATTTTATCATTTAAGAGCTATTAAACAAAATTATAATAGTTTCTATTTTGATAATCACTAAATTCATGCATGAGAATCAACTATTACAAAAACTTTTCTCCCCAAAACATATATTGATTTTTATTATTCCTTTCCATACAATTTAAAAAATGTGAAAAACTAAGGAAGCTAAATGTGTAGTTGATCGTTTCTCCAAAAAATAAAAATGTGTAATTGATCTTAGTCAATCAATAAATAGCATAAAAAGGGTAGGGGAAAGCAAACGTATTCACAGTATAATTGTTTATATATGTCCATATTTGTTTTAGTATAATAATACTCTTGCTTTCTAAAATATTCATGTAACAACTGTATCTTGTTTGATCTCTCCTAGTTCTGCAACTTTAACACAACTCACAGCATATAAACCAATGATCATGAAAAAGAACCTAACAAAATGAAGCCAAACACAATTTCTAAATTTTAGTGATAATTAATAGAGAAATTAAAAGATTTCACAAATATGTGTGTGTGTGTGTGTGGGTGTGTGTGTATAGGGGAAGGGAAAAATGTATATACGATACATAAGTGTTGAGGAAGGGGAAAGGTTGGGGAAGAGGAAGAGACTTTGTATATTTTAGTAATTGAAAAATGTATTTATAACTGCTTAGTTGCATGGTTAATGTTATAAATACATATATATATATATATATATATATATATATTCTTTTTTAAAAAAACTCATCAAATCCAATGTAGTAACATAATAGTAAGCCTGAATAAAGGACTTTTGAACTACCATTTAGGTTTATGAAAAATTTAAGACTTTTCATATTCATTTTTTTTCCCAAAAATTTTGATCAAAGAAAATAATTTCCTTCATAAATGAGAATTTTATGGATATTTTTTTTTTTCAATTAGATAGAAGAAATATATACGAAGGCAAAAAAAAAAAAAAAAATGATTGTTTTTCTAAAAGAGCTAATAGTGAATATTTAAGTACATATTATTTAAGAATTATAATAGTGAAATTTGTAGTACAAAAGAAATGCCTAGTTGATTTCCTGTTGTATTTATCTATTATATTTCTTATGTTATTTATATTATATTTTTGAATATTTAAGGAGTATGATGGATTGAAGTGCAACATATCATAGCCAAATTGAACAATAAGATATAAGATATAAGTTTAAGGTTTTTTTTTTCTTGAGAATTAGATAAGCTTAATTAAGCTAATTACTAAGGCAATATGATTTGTGGGGGCAAAAATATCAGCGGAAATGATGGGCCCGTATGTCGAGCCCAAATAACGAGAATCATAGGCCCATATGTTGGGACCAAAATGCGTGCCGAGGACTACCTAGTCTGATCTATAGCGACCGAGATAAACGGAGGGGAATCTGAACAAGACTTGGGAGAGGTCGACCGCCCGTCCGAGAACCTTAATACCTCGGACGGCCGAGGCAGGAACAAACCTTGTAAACCAGCCGGTCAGAAGAACGCCCCAGAAGTCTCTACTGGCTTAAGCGAAAGTAGCGAAAGTAGTAGATCCACACACTCGGAAAATATCCTAAAATATTAAGGAGGAAGGCTGCCAACCCCGCATTGATTGCCTCACAACTAACCCCCTGGCCGCATTTATGTGGGGAGGACAGCTGAACAGTGACGAACAGTCCCATCGTTTCAACGAAGCAAGTCCCAAAAAAAGCTGGGAGGACAGGTGTCCAAATACGAAGGAAGAAATCCACACGTGGATGGCTAAGAGATGGGGGGAGGAAGTATAAAGGAAAATGGAAAAAAGGAGAGAAGGGGAGGCTTTTTGGGAGAGAGAAAAAGATAAGAGCAAAAAAGAAAAAGGAGAACCATCCTCGGACGTAGAAAAGGAGTAACACTTTAAGTCAAAAACCAGAATTTTACCATGGTGGATGATCTAGTCCCAACCAGCGGATAATCTGTATCATTCCTAGCCCAGTCCTTCTCAACCTACTCTCTACAAATCCATTGTCTAGGGGCCCTTTTGGGCAAGTCCAACCATCTTTGGGCCGGAATCACGAAATTGTGTCCCTACAATTGGCGCCGTCTGTGGGAAGGGCTAATTGGCTGGAATAGTCAGATTCTTCAACATGGCTGGCTCAGGTCCACACCACTTAGAGTCTATGGGATCTCAAAGAGAAGAGCATTCCCAGGAAGGCCAAGAAGGAAGCGTACATGCCACCTGTTCTGGCGAGGGTCAATCCAGGGGCGATGGCCACGTCTCGCAGGACAATCGTGCTAAAGCCATGCAGAAGGAGATTGACCATTTGAAGAAGAGGTTACGACGGGAACGAAGGAAGAAGAGTCCTTCAGGTTCCGATCTTTCCTCCGATGGTGAGGAAGATGAGAACTATAGACACAGATCACGTACTCCCCCAAGCGAGACCTTCTCGTACGAAGACGACAATCGTCGAGAACGCAGGGGAGGGGACGCGTCTTCCAGGGGACTGGGAAACGATGCCATGAACGAGGCGCTCGATCGGATATCCAAATCTCCCTTCACGCGCCGGATTGATGCAGGGCGACTCTCCAAGCGGTTCACCCAACCGACGTTCACCCTCTACAACGGACGTACCGACCCAGTGGAGCATGTCAGCTATTTTAGTCAGAAAATGGCGGTGTACTCTCATAACGAGACCCTAATGTGCAAGGTGTTCCCATCCAGTTTGGGACCTGCGTCGATGAGATGGTTTGACGGCCTGAAAACAGGTTCCGTTAACTCTTTCCAGGAGCTCACTCAAGCTTTCGGATCCCGCTTTATCACGAACAGCAGGGTTCCTCGGCCACTAGATTCCTTGCTGTCTTTATCCATGAAAGAGGGAGAAACCCTAAAAACCTATTCGGACCGGTATTGGGAGATGTTCAATGAGATCGAGGGTGATTTTGACGACGTGGCCGTCAGAACCTTTAAGGTCGGCCTGCCTGCCGACCACGGTTTACGGAGATCCCTGACAGGGAAGCCAGTCACCAGTGTCCGTCAGCTCATGGATCGCATTGACAAGTACAAGAGGCTTGAGGAAGATCAGCTGTAAGAAAAAGGAAAGGGTAAGGTTATCCCTCAGGAGAGGAGGGATTTCAGGTCGGACCGTTTCGGCAATAACCGGCCTCGGCGAGAGTTCGGAGGGGAAGCTGGGTCTAGAGTCACCCAAACTGTTAACACTGTGTTCCGAGAGCCAGTACACCAGGTCTTGGAGAAGATCAAGAACGAACCGTACTTTAGATGGCCGAACAAGATGAGCGGAGACTCTTCGAAACGTAACCAGAACCTGTATTGTCAGTACCATAGAGAACCCGGGCATACGACCGAGGATTGCAGGACCCTATGGAGCCATTTGCAACAACTGATCCGAGAAGGCAGACTGAAACAGTTTTTGTTTCAGCCTAACGGACAGGGAGGCCAGGCCGGCATGGGGGTCCCAGGTAACAACTCCTCGAGAGCTCCCGTAGGAATAATCAACGTCATCCTCGCCGCACCAGGCAGGACAGGGTCGTACCCCTCCAGAGTAATGACGGTGGCTGGGGCGTATACCGGGGATCTCGAGCAAGAGCCGAAGAAGGCCAGATTGAGTCCCCACCCAATGCTGAGCTTCTCGGACGAGGACAAGGCCGGGACCATACAGCCCCATGATGATGCACTGGTTATAACTCTCAGGATAGGGGGCTATGATGTGAAAAGGGTACTGGTCGACCAAGGCAGTGGGGTTGAGATTATGTACCCAGACCTGTACAAGGGCCTCAATCTCAGGCAAGAGGATCTGACCCACTACGAGTCACCCCTGGTCGGTTTTGATGGGAAAGTGGTTGTTCCGAGGGGACAGATCAGATTGCCAGTTCAGGCTGGCTTGGAAGTGGTAGAGGTGGACTTCATTGTGGTGGATGCCTTCTCCCCATACACGGCTATCATGGCGCGACCTTGGCTCCATGCCCTTGGGGCTGTTTCATCCACCCTTCACCTTAAAGTCAAATACCCATCCGGGGACCAAGTCGAGGAATTGCTGGGAAATCAGGCCGTGGCCAGACAGTGTCTAGTGGCGGCCATCGCGCACCAGCCAGACTCAGGGTCCTCGGCCCCGCCCAGCGGGGACGCCTAGCAATTAAAGGCAACGGCCCCAGTGTCCGACGTGGAGGCCGAAGAGGCAAGATGTGAGGATCTGGAGAAAACCCTTCTTGATGGGGACTCGGAGAAATTTTTCCAGATCGGCGCCCAACTGCCTGTTCAGGAGAAAGAAGAGCTGATCCATTTCTTGAGGCGGAACATAGACGTATTCGCTTGGAACGCCTACGAGGCTCCGGGGGTAGACTCAAATTTCATCTGCCATCGTCTGAACGTAAATCCCTCGGCTCTCCCTAAAAAACAGCCTTCTCGGCGCTCTTCAAGGGAACATTCAGATGCGGTTAGGGAAGAGGTGGATAAGCTTAAATGGGCCGGGGCTATCAAAGAAGTATTCTATCCCGACTGGCTAGCTAACACCGTAGTTGTGAAGAAAAAGAACGGCAAATGGCGTGTGTGCGTGGATTACTCGGATTTGAATAAAGCCTGCCCAAAGGATCCCTTCCCTATGCCTCAGATTGATCAACTGGTGGATGCAACCGTGGGACATCCTCGGATGAGTTTCTTGGACGCCTTCCAAGGTTATCACCAGATACCTCTAGCCGTGGAAGACCAGGAGAAGACGGCTTTTGTCACTCCAATCGGCAATTACCACTACAAAGTGATGCCATTTGGACTTAAAAATGCGGGGTCCACGTATCAGAGGATGATGACAAGAATGTTCGAGCCTCAGCTGGGTAAGAATATCGAAATCTACATTGATGATATGGTGGTCAATAGCAGACAAGAGCCCGACCACATTGCCGACCTCGAAAATATTTTTGAGATCCTAAGAAAGCACAAGCTACGTCTCAATGCCTCTAAGTGCTCTTTCGGGGTGGGCTCAGGGAAGTTTCTCGGCTACATGGTCACTCATCGTGGAATTGAAGTGAACCCAAACCAGATCCAAGTCATTAATAAACTACAACCGCCTCGAAATCCCAAAGAGGTACAGAGGCTGACAGGAATGATTGCTGCTCTCAACCGCTTTATAGCCCGGTCCGCAGACAGATGCAGACCCTTCTACCGTTTACTGAATAAGTGGAAGGATTTTGAGTGGACCGAGGAGTGCGCTTCGGCTTTCCAGCAATTGAAGGACTATCTATCTCGGCCACCGATAATGTCCAGACCCGACGTGGACGAGGTCTTATTTGCTTATATCGCGGTGGCCGCCTATGCGGTAAGCTTGGTATTACTCAGGGTCGATGATGGGGTACAGAGACCCGTGTATTATATCAGTAAGTCTCTCCATGAGGCCGAGGTCAGATACTTGCCATTGGAGAAGGCCGTCCTGGCCGTGGTGCACGCCACGTGCAAACTACCGCATTACTTTCAGGCGCACACGGTTGTTGTCTTGACCCAACTACCACTCAAGGCCTTGCTTCGGAGCGCTGATTATACGGGGAAAATTGCAAAGTAGGGAACCAAGCTGGGGGCTTACGACATCAAGTACATGCCCCGCACCTCCATAAAGGGCCAAGTCATCGCCGACCTTCTGGCTGAGTTTGCGGAGACCCCGGTAGAAGAGGATGTGGATAAACATCGCATGGATGAAAATTCAGTTGGAGTGACCTCCATAGAACGGGTATCACCATGGAGGCTATATGTTGATGGCGCGTCGAATCTCAAGGGATCCGGAGTGGGGCTAGTTATAATCTCACCCGAGGGTATCACGATGGAAAAGTCGTTAAGACTTGGGTTCTCCGCCACGAACAATGAGGCAGAGTATGAGGCTCTGTTAGTCGGGATGGCCATGATCCAACGGATGGGAGGAAAAGACGTGAACATATTCTCGGACTCCAGATTGGTGGTAGGCCAAGTCCGAGGAGAGCTAGAGGCCAGGGACCCGAGGATGCAGGAATACCTTAATCAAGTTAAACGCCTGCAATCTGGTTTCAACTCTTTCGACTTGATGCAAATCCCCAGAAGCAGGAACGCACACGCTGATTCCCTTGCAACGTTAGCAACATCCTCGGCACAGGGTTTGCCGAGGGTGATCCTTGTTGAGGATCTCTTACAACCCCGTCAGTTGGGGAAAGAGGTGTCAGCCATTCACCAGGCAGAAGCGGGTCCCAGTTGGATGGACCCCATTGTGCATTTTCTCAAAGACGACTTGTTACCTGAAACGAAGTTGGAGGCTGATAAAATACGGCGAAAGGCACCTCGGTTCTGGCTGTCCGAGGATCTGAAACTCTACAAAAGGTCCTTTTCCGGACCGTACTTATTGTGCGTACATCCCGAGGCTGTCGAGGTCCTCCTGGAGGAACTTCACGAGGGAATCTGTGGGAGCCACACGGGGGGCAGGTCTCTATCTCATCGAGCCCTCACCCAGGGGTATTGGTGGCCCAACATGCATAGGGAAGCTCAGGAATATGTGAGGAAGTGCGACCAATGCCAGAGGTTCGCCCCGAGCATCCATCAGCCGGGAGGAGAGCTTAATCCCTTATCTAGCCCATGGCCCTTTGCACAATGGGGCTTGGATATCGTTGGACCTTTTCCGAGGGCAGCGGGGAATAAAAAATACCTTGTGGTCGGCACCGATTATTTCACTAAGTGGGTCGAGGCAGAGCCATTGGCTAATATCCGAGATGCCGACATGAAGAGGTTCATTTGGAAGAACATCATCACCCGATTCGGGATCCCGCACACGCTCATCTCCGACAACGGACTTCAATTTGACAGCAAGTCCTTCCGAAGATACTGCTGCAAACTGGGAATTACAAATCGATACTCCACCCCAGCCTACCCTCAAGGGAATGGACAAGCCGAGGCCACAAATAAAGTTATTGTAAGTGGACTTAAGAAGAGGTTGGATGACTCCAAGGCCAAATGGGTCGAAGAATTGCCCCACGTACTGTGGACCTACAGAACAACTCCTCGGAGGTCTACAGGTGAAACCCCTTTTTCACTAACCTACGGAGCCGAGGCAGTTATTCCATTGGAGACAGGCCTCCCTACATCAAGGACTAGCTCTTTCACTCCGGACAGCAACGACAGCCTACTTGAGAAAAATCTAGACTTGATTGGGGAGAGAAGAGAGAGCGCCATGGTCCGGTTGGCCTCTTATCAGCATAAACTCAAACGAGGGTATGACGCAAATGTGAAGTCAAGGCCTTTAGCGCCTGGAGATCTGGTGTTGAGGAAAGTCGTCGGCTCCGCAAAGAACCCCTCATGGGGAAAGCTCGGACCAAACTAGGAGGGACCGTACCAAATCACCTCAGTAGCCGGGATAGGGGCGTACTACTTGCAAGATTTGGAAAACAGAGTAATGTTGCATCCCTGGAATGTAAACAACCTGAAAAGGTACTATTATTAGTAAAAGTGCCCTTCATCTTTTCCTTACCCAACTATGTCTCATATGATGCTCGATTACGCTCAATTATGCTCAATTTTTCTTTTAAGTATTAAACTGATCCAAGCTACGCCTAGTTCCTCGGACCATCTGCCTTGGAGAAATTAATACGATTCGTTACTCTTTCTAAGTATTAAACTGATCCAAGTTACGCCTGGTTCCTCGGACCATCTGCCTTGGAGAAATTAATACGATTCATTATTCGTTTTAAGTGTTAAGCTGATCCAAGCTACTCCTGGTTCCTCGGATCATCTGCCTTGGAAAAATTAACACGATTCATTAATCTTTTTAAGTATTAAACTGATCCGAGCTACGCCTGGTTCCTCGGACCATCTGCCTTGGAGAAATTAATACGATTCATTATTCGTTTTAAGTGTTAAGCTGATCCAAGCTACGCCTAGTTCCTCGGACCATTTGCCTTGGAAAAATTAACACGATTCATTAATCTTTTTAAGTATTAAATTGATCCGAGCTACGCCTGGTTCCTCGGACCATCTGCCTTGGAGAAATTAATACGATTCATTATTCGTTTTAAGTGTTAAGCTGATCCAAGCTACGCTTGGTTCCTCGGACCATCTGCCTTGGAAAAATTAACACGATTCATTAATCTTTTTAAGTATTAAACTGATCCAAGCTACGCCTGGTTCCTCGGACCATCTGCCTTGGAGAAATTAATACGATTCATTATTCGTTTTAAGTGTTAAGCTGATCCAAGCTACGCCTAGTTCCTCGGACCATCTGTCTTGGAAAAATTAACACGATTCATTAATCTTTTTAAGTATTAAGCTGATCCAAGCTGCACCTGGTTCCTCGGACCATCTGCCTTGGAAAAATTAATACGATCCATTATTCTTTCTAAGTGTTAAACAGGTCCGAGCTAACCCCGGCTTCTCGGACCACTCACCCCCCTTTTAAAAAAGAGAGGGGAAAGAGGAGGGGAGAAGAGACGTTCTTTAGCGCTACGCTTAATCCCTCTGAGCACGCAATAATTCTAAACTAGTAACCAATTTTTAAGTCACTCACTCAAACCAATTTTTAAGGAGAAACGTTAGTCTAACACACTCCCGAGATGCCTAAGCACTCATAAATGGCTATTTCAGCAGAGAAGGCTACCTTCCGTCCCAACTTAAACTCATGGGGATCGCCTAAGATACCTATAAGTGTGTTGACACAACTAATCCCATCCTTATTGCTTATATAATTAATGGAGTTAACAGCTTATCGTGATGAAGCGTATGATCGTTAGTCACTCTTTGAAAGAACCATATGCAAAGGTAAAGATAAATGTAACCAGCAATAATGGTAGTAAAACAACAATACCATGTAACACATGCTAAATAAGCACTTGCACCTTTTTATAAACGTCCAACTGGAAACGAGACAGTGAAGGTACAAAAAAAAAAAAAAGGGAAAGAAAACCAGAAACAACAAATACTAAAAAGAAAAGTTACAGCTCAAAATCCCACAAGGGCCTATTTCTTCTTTAACAAAATCTTCCCAGCTGGGGGGGCTTTGGCTTGCTCGGTGCCAGCTGCGGGAATGCTCGGATCTGAGCCTTTAGCGTCCTCCGGTGGAAGGATGGGGAGACTGGTGAGCACGATCTCCATCCGGGGCGCCTCTTTTCTCTCGGCACGCTCTTCAACGGCAATAGGAGGTTGAGTGGCATCAAGAACAGCCTCCTTGCACGCTTCGGTCTCTTTAGCTTGGACCTTGGGAGCGGCGGGCGGAAGAGAAGCCGCATCCGAACCGCTTTTCAACGGCTCGGTTACGTCGAGTGGAGGATTTGTTGGGCAGCCAGTAGGGGAACCAACTCGGATGGCTGGGGGATAATAGATGTTTTCTGCTTTCCTCAGCATGGATGAAGCCTCGACCCCGGCTTGGTTGAGAGCCTCGACCCATACTTCAGAGCAGTACTTTCTACATACCCCTGAGACCTTCGCCCTAAGGGCATCCTCGGTCTCGGCCACTCCGATGTCATATCCCCTCTGCTCGGCCTCATCTCTCTCTTTCTCAGCATCCTCCTTGGCCTTCATCGCTTCGTCTTTCGTCTTCTTGGCCAGCTCCTTGGCCCTCTGGGCCTTTTCCAATTTCTTCTGAAGCGCGATGACTTGTTGCTTGGAAGAGGCCAGCTGGTCCTCGGCTCCTCGCAGAAGAACTCTTTGGCTCTCGGCCTGCCTCTCGGCATTATCCAAAGCAGCCGCGGCACTCCTCCTCCTTCTCTCCTCCTCGGCCAGCTTAATTCTCAGCTCCTGGAGGCTCTTCTCGGCCACCCGAAAGGCCTCCACAGCGGAGATCCTCCTCGCATCCTCGTCTTTTGATCGGCGATGAGCGAGCTGCACCATCTCCTCGGCGCAGAAGGTGGCTTGAACTGCCTGCACAAAAACGTGCAAGTATGGATGCTCAAAAACACGATAGATCGAATGAATAATAAAGATAGATAAATATGTACCGAGTACAGGAAAGTGCATAACTCACCATCGCCAAGTCTCGCTTAAGGCCTGCAAACACCTCGTGCTGCCTCATCACTCGGAGGTCGGCCATGTCCTTGAGGAGGAGCAAGGATTGCTCCACCGCATCCGCCACGTATCCGGCCTTCCCGTCTTGAAAGTCCCGGATAGAGGCGTCCTCGGTCAGAAGGGCCTATCCAATTCCAAACGTGGGGCCCAGATCGGCGCTGCGGATCTGCGGTCGCCTCGCCTCTCCATCTCTTGGCTCGACCTCGTTTGTTGATGCCGGGGATGCTTCCCTCCTCTGGCGGCGTCAACTTCCTGGGGGGGCTGCTGCCTCCCCGTTTCGACGATCTCCTTCCCCTTGTCCTCCCTTTTTCGTTTATGCTCGGGAGGGTCAACCCGAGGCGGTGGGATGGGAAGTGGAGCTGGTGGTTTGGCCGGTGCAGACTTGCTTGGAACCTCTTTCCCGGGCTAAGATTCCAACAGCTCCTGCAGAGACGACCTGGGCTTCCTCTGAATCCCCATCTCCTCAGAAATGGTTACCTCTGGGGACGAAGATCGGTTGAAAACCTCAAAGGGCTCGTCAGAATCTGATACCTCGACCAACACTTTTTCCTTCTCGCCCTCCTCCTCTTCCTCCTTGATTTGAGGATGAGATGGAACAGCTATGGGCACCCCGTCTGGTGTTGGGAACGTGGGTAGCTCGCCTGCCGGGATAGACGCACCCTCGGGAAGGAGGAATCCAGGCGCCGCTACACTGATCCTCTAGAGGCGAGGATCCTTGGCTCGTATAACGCACTTCGGCGCTTGAAAACTGGATGAGATGGGTTTGTAGCCCAATATTATGTGCGCCGCTCTAAGTTGGCCGTCTGAATGCTGAAACACCTCGGCCTTTAGTATTTTGTCCAAACTCCCTTGGTTCACTAGTCCGAGCTGGGGTACAGCAGTGTGCTTATCTGCAAAAAAAGGGAAAAAGAAAAAAAAAAAAAAGAGTTAAAGTCGAACTCATCGCGACTAGACGGATAATCAAAATAAAGCTTCCCATACTAAAACCCCACCTGGTTCCCCCTCCCTAGTTGGGCAATGCAAGCCGTCATGCCAATCGCCCGAAACAATCAGAAAATCCTTGTTCAGGCCCTTGTTGGACTCGGGTAGACACTGGATTAACCTAACTTCGGGGTATCGCGATTTCAAATAATACCCCTGACCCCTAAGATGGTGGAGGTTGTATATCCAGTTGACATCGTGATGTGTCAACCCCAAACCCAACTTTTCATTTAAAACATCTACACAACCCAGGATTCTAAATACGTTAGGAGCGCACTGGGTGGGAGCCAATCTATGAGAACTAAGGTAATCTCTCATAACCTTACCCATGGGGATCCTCATCCCCCCCTCTATAAAAGCGATCATAGGGATCACAACTTCTCCATCTCGCCTTTGCGCATGCCAATCGCCCTCCTCACAATACCTAATGTCTACTCCGGCGGGAATCTTGTAATCGCTCTTAAACCTCGCGATCCCCTCTTCAAAATCTACTAACTCCTTGAATCTACCCATTCCCAAAGAATATTAACAAAACCCAGAATATTCAAGGTTGGGAGAAGAAGCCGAGGTGAAAAAGGGCACGGAAAATCGATAAAATTATATACTAGAATGCAAAAAGAAAAACGATAAGGATGTATAAAGACTTACAGGAATCTAGGGAAATCTCCTCGGACAGGCTTTGGTGTTTAGGAGTGACACGGATAACGAGAACGGTTGACAGGATTCAATGAATGTGCTCTGGAGTTAAACGAATGCGAAAGTAAAGGGAAAAGACATCAAACAAAAGAGTATTTATATCAAAAAGACAACCTGAGGCGGTAAAAATCCCGCCTATACCCTGGTTGAAATTTAGGCCATCCGATTCGCATCGTACCGTTGAACGTGGGGAACATGGAGCAGTAAATATTTAATGGGGAGACGCCTCGAACACCGCACCGTCAGAAACGCGCCTTTTAGAAGTCAAAAAGACATCCCTACTAACCAAAGCAGTCCGGAAGCTATTATACGTAAGCAACAGGACATCGAGATCCTCCTTCCTGTCTGAGAACCCATAAAGAAGGATCTTGAGGGGCTATTGTGGGGGCAAAAATATCAGCGGAAATGATGGGCCCGTATGTCGAGCCCAAATAACGAGAATCATAGGCCCATATGTTGGGACCAAAATGCGTGCCAAGGACCACGGCCCGGCCGAGGACTACCTAGTCTGATCTATAGCGACCGAGATAAACGGAGGGGAATCTGAACAAGACTTGGGAGAGGTCGACCGCCCGTCCGAGAACCTTAATACCTCGAACGGCCGAGGCAGGAACAAACCTTGTAAACTAGCCGGTTAGAAGAACGCCCCAGAAGTCTCTACTGGCTTAAGCGAAAGTAGCGAAAGTAGTAGATCCACACACCCGGAAAATATCCTAAAATATCAAGGAGGAAGGCTGCCAACCCCGCATTGATTGCCTCACAACTAACCCCTTGGCCGCATTTATGTGGGGAGGACAGCTGAACAGTGGCGAACAGTCCCATCGTTTTAACGAAGCAAGTCTCGAAAAAAGCTGGGAGGACAGGTGTCCAAATACGAAGGAAGAAATCCACACGTGGATGGCTAAGAGATGGGGGGAGGAAGTATAAAGGAAAATGGAAAAAAGGAGAGAAGGGGAGGCTTTTTGGGAGAGAGAAAAAGATAAGAGCAAAAAAGAAAAAGGAGAACCATCCTCGGACGTAGAAAAGGAGTAACACTTTAAGTCAAAAACCAGAATTTTACCATGGTGGATGATCTAGTCCCAACCAGCGGATAATCTGTATCATTCCTAGCCCAGTCCTTCTCAACCTACTCTCTACAAATCCATTGTCTAGGGGCCCTTTTGGGCAAGTCCAACCATCTTTGGGCCGGAATCACGAAATTGTGTCCCTACATGATTTAATTCATTATGGACTATACTAAATCATTCTATTTATATATATATATATATATTTTTTTTTTTGGTTAGCATGATTTGAATTAAGTTGCAAGATTTCCTAAGAATGAGATCACGTCAAGGTATATGCTTCAATTGAGAGAATTTTTTAATTTAAAAGTAATGGACATTAGCATTACCATGGAAACATATAGAAATATTACATGCATTTCCACAATAATAAAATGGATGCAATAGTTATAAATTGTAAGTTTTTTTTATTATTAAGAAGATAAATGGTACCCAAATACAAAGAAAAAGAGGAACACCTTACGGTCAATACCTATCAATCATAATATTTTTTTTTTCCTCTTCCAAGGTGTCCTAAGAAGTTATAAATTAGCATCAATTTAGATGAGATTAAAAGAAAATTAGCAAGGATTTATGCAATATTTAATTTTAAAAATTACAAAGCTCTTCAAAAAATAAAATAAACAAATGAGAGGCATATGATCATGTACTAAATCAATAAAACGTATTCCAATTCTTTAAACACAAACAATTTTAATGGGTAAAAAGCAATTATGTAAAAAAAAATTGTACATATGAATACAAAAAAATAGAATATCAATTGGAAAAAAAAAGAAAGAAACATGGTATTTAAATCCAATACAAACCATTACACCGTAATTTGTCAAAAAATTAATGAAAATAACCATATTAAACTAAGTTATAATCCCAAATACAAAGAAAATGAGGAATAACATATGATCCATACCTATCAATCATAATATTTTGTTTTATATTCCAAGTTATCCTGAGAAGTTAAAAATTAGCATAGATTTAGATGAGATTAAAAGAAAAGTAGCAAGAATTTATGTAGTATTTAGTTTAAAAATTACAAAACCATTCAGAAAATAAAATAAACAAATGGGAGGCAAATGATCGTGTACTAAATCAATAAAATGCATTCCCATTATTTAGACACTAACAATTTTAATGGGTAAAACATAATAATATAAAGAAAAATTATAAACATGATCAAAAAGAGATAGACTATCAATTGGAAATTGGAAAAAGGAAAAAAAGAGAAACACAGTATTTACAACCCTAGAAAAGAAAATCCAGTACAAAACATAAAAAAATGTGGCAAAAAAGCAAAGAAGTTCAAGGGAAGAAAAAAAAAATTGACCTCAAATGGACCTTCCAATTCTAGTTATAATTTGGTCACTGATGAGGTGGAAAGAAAGCAATTCAAAACCTATATATAAAGAAATTAAATCAGTGGGCTTTAAATCCAAAAGGAGGCAATTGAATGTTTTGATGGGGGAAAGAAGCCGTTTTTTTGATAAGGAGATGGTAAGTCCAAGAGAGAGAATGATTGATTGCTGAATTTAAGGGAATTTGGATTCAATGGGAAAGTCATTAATAGCATAAATATTAGCCGTTTGTTTGATGGGAAGATGATGAGTTGAGAGAGAGAATGGGATTGATTAAATAGAATATATGAAATGGAAACCCAAAAAAATAAAATAAAATAAAATAAAAACTTTGTGACGTGGCGATGATGTGGCTCAACTGAAGCGTAGCAACAATAAATGCTATGCTTTAGCTTTTAGATATATATAGATATAGATGGTTGGCATTAGTCAAACCATTATATCCTTGGGTTAGCATTGGAGCGAGGTGTCTCTTTTTCTGTAATTTCTGATAATAGAAAGGAGCAGTAGAAAGATCATAATCAACAAGTAGAACGGTTGGTGTGCTTTACTCAAACCATTATTTTCCTTGAGGTTACAATTGAATTGGGGCGTCTTTTCTTGTATTGTTTATTTGTTTGTAACTTTATATGAAGAAAATTCAATGCGGGTCTAGTTTTTTTTTTTTTTTTTTTTTTTTTTTTTTTTTTTTTTTTTTTTTTTCAGCCAGTGAAGGGAACTTTACTTCCAAAAAATAAATAATAAATATAGTGGAAGATGCTTACTTTTTTTTTTTTCTAAGTAATTGCGAGAGATAGAACCCCCAAGCTCATAAATGCACATGGTACTGGGTACCACCAGGCTATAAGGCCCAGTGGTAGTGGAAGTTGCTTACTTGCTTCTGAAAATGAAGATAAGAACATCTACAGCAGTGGAGCTAAAAATTTAGCTTTTTAACTCTACCAAAAGTTACTTTATCTATTTTACATACACACATGCTGCAATAGTGGATCTATTTTAGCTTTCAACACAATAATAAAATAATATAAACATCACAATAAAATAATATATCCCACTACCCAAAAAACATTCACAGCACCAACCACAACCACCTCTACCATCAGCCATAGCCACAACCACACCCACAACCACCACCACCACCAGTCCATAGCAAGAAAAAAAAAAAAAAACCACCAACCGAAATCTCCATTCTTTTTCCTAAACCCAGACCAAACAAAATCATCAATCATAAAATAAAATAAAAAAAAATCACCAATCACAGAGCTGGGCTTCGATGAGGAGGACAGTATCGGCGTGAGTCTGATCGGCGGAAGAGAAGTAGGTTTGAGGCGGATGGGTCTGATCGACAGAAAACCAAAGCAATGGTCTGATTGGCGTTGGGTGAGTGTTGAGATGGAGGACTGGGCGGAGGTGTGGGTCAAAGACATGGATCGGCGGCTTGGGACTTGGGTCGACTTAGGCCGGTGACGTTGAGGCCAGTGGAGGCATGGGTCGGAGACGTTGAGACAGAGAGGTGAGAGTGACTGAGAGAGAGAGAGGCACGGAGTGACTGAGAGAGAGAACCACTTTTTATTATTTTAATTCACCAGGCATAATAATTTTTTTTTTTTTTTGTTTAGTTCTCATGAACAGTATACATCTATCTATAGATGTGCATTGTAGCAATAGAGTTAAAAAAAATAAGTTTAACTCCACTGCTAGAACATAATTTTGGTATTTGAGGATACTAATATAGCACTACTAATGTAAGTACCCTAACCCAAAAAAAAAAAAAAAAAAAAGACAAATTTGACTAGTTGATATGAAGTTTAGTTCCCAAAAATATCTAAGTGGAATGAAGGGGAAATTTGGTGGTTCATTTCTCGTAATGTTTGTAACTTTTTCTGGGGGAGGAAGACAAGGAACAACGAAGTTTGAGTCCCAAAAGTTGATTGCTAAAAGAGATGATGAAAGAGGGACCATAGGACAGCTGATTTTAATGAGGTCGTTGAATTGCGCGTTGTGGTAGATTTTTTTTTTGGTTTCTCACTGTTTGCGATGGGTAAATTACTTATTCAAGAAGTTTTTTCAAAGTATTGGTGCCCGAACTTGAACTAAGAAGCTCCTAGTCAAACCTAAGGCAGCCACTTTAAAATCAAGAGTCCAACTACTTGACCAACCCCACTGAATTACGCGTTGTATTAGATACCACATGGTTATTGGCTTATTGCGTCTTTATTGGTTATTTAATTGAATGGTCCAAATTAAATGAACTCTGCGTGGTAGAGTTTTCTAAAGAGCTCTAAAAATCTTCATCCGACTACGAAATGTAAGGCTTAGGCGCATTTGGTAGAAAAATTTAAATTACAATTTTCAATTTTTAAGTGCTAAAAATTGTGATTATTATGCACTTTTAGCATGATAATTACTCAACAAGTACAAATTCTTGTGAGTTGAGGAATAAGAGTTGTAATTCATGTCTCAAGGAGGAGGTTTCACACACAGACATATATATATACACTTAGTTTTCAAGTAACAATTTTAAATAAAATAGTTATAATTTATTTCAAAATCGTGGGACTCACAAGATGTTGAAAAATAAGTAAAACAGACTTTTGTTAAAAAAAAAAAAAAAAAAAAACTTATGCAAAACACTTGAGTGTGTGATTTCAGTTTTTTTCAAAAAAGTTATAAAAATATGGTATCAAACACAATTTGTTACATTATGAATACTCCAAGTATACTTTTTGTTAAAAAGATTTTACCATACTTTTTAATTCCAAATTACTACCAAACCAAACGGGCTTAGGGACCTAGATATTATGGAGTGAATACTAAATACCTCATCACATCACACCCCAAATGAATTAATAAATCAATAAATAGTCATAGGCTGAACTCTTTAAGAACTTGGGCTCAGTGTAAGAAATGAGCCAATCGTGAGCTTTATTTGGATCACTGGAGTTCAATGGTCCATTAAGATAATGACTTGATGACCCATTAAATTTGTTTGATGAAGGATTGCGAGTTTTTGTAAGCTATTGCGTCTTGAATTGGAATGTTTCTATCCGTCTATGGTGTTTCCTACCAACTTCTGGAATCAAATCAGAGTCGTTCAATCTCTTTTTCATGGTTTATGTTTCTCCTAGCCTTGGAATCTTGTTTTTCCAATTTGAATTTGGGTATTTTATGAACCCAACGGAGTAAGAACATTTCTAAGGGAAAGAAATTGATAATAACATTCATGAAACTTACTTCTTTTTTTTCCTTTTTTTTACGGTGGTACTTTGAGAGACAGTAATGGGACATGGGTTACAAGTTTTGGTAGAGCTATTAAGAGTCACTATTAGTATGGTGGCTAAAATTTGGGTTCTTGTTAGAGATTGTCTCACTAAGGCTAAATTGAGATTAATATCTTTGTAGCATTACTTCAGGGATCCCACAAGCTTTGTACATAAGAAGAGAGAGGGATGAGATTAGTGTCTTTATAAGGATAATAAGTTGGTCGAGCAATCTCTGAGGTCTTTTGAGAAATGGGCTGCCAAAGTGATGGCAAGAATATAGCAACAAATTAACAAAATCTACGATAGTTTTAATGGACTTTGTTGTCACCCTCCGATTAACTATTTTATTTTTATATTTTTAATTGAGTACAAATTTAGTTTAATCATGAACAAGGACATGTATTGGTAAAACAAAAACATCAATAACAGCAAGAACAGTGACTGACTCATGTGCTTTGGAGTGTTCAAATTATGAGTTTGATATTGTTGAATGTTCAAAAGTACTTGGGATGGCCTATGGGCTTAAAATGCTTCTCTTCTCTATCTCTTTTTCCTTAATATCAGTTAGGTTGGGCAAAGAAGGTTCAGGATTGAGTTGTGACTAGTTAGTGTTTAAATATGGATCAGATTATGTGATTGTTGATTTTTCAATCGGTTGGATCAAGACTCGCAATATTAATACAGTGGGCTATCCTTCAGTGTATACATTGTATAAAGCCCATTTGTTTTGCTCAGTCCGGTACAACGTTCTCCTCCTATAAACTCCATCTATGATACGAATAAGATCAATCTCAAGGATTTAATTATCTTTTATTTAGATTTTGATATAACATATTCATTTGATTCGAAATAGTTTAGATGTTTTAGAATAAGAAAGGTTTACATACTGTAGAAGTTAAAAATCTCCTATGGAAATGAGTAGATTACTTCATAATTCTAGGAAAGTACTTTAAAAATATGAAATTAGAAAAAATTAAGGATTCAAGAATTTGACTACAAATTTTGAACTCTAATTTAATTTAAGTATTTTATTGAAGAATAATGTGAATATGATGATTTAGTCCAAGTAATATCTTTTTTTCCATTTTTTTTTAGAAGGGGGGCCTTAGGTTCAATGCATAAGAGAAAAGGGCTAAAAATGCATCCCTGTGCATAGGAGATAATTTTCGCTTATTGAGAGGGCATGTTGACTCACATTGTCTACTTTACAATTGTTGTTCTTTAATCAAATGCTCCAAAAATATATAATAGGGTGCATCTTTTAGCAAATTGAAATTGATTATAATTCACCATTGTATATTTAAATGGGTTAAAAGTTTGGTTAAATAATTAAATATCTTAATTTTTAAAATGACAATTCCTAATATTTCAAAATGTATTGGTCAACCAATAAGAGCAAAAGAATTTGAAAAATGTCTCTAACAAAGTTTGGCTACATTTTTTTTTTAAAATGGGATGACTACAAATTTAGAATCTAAGGTTATAGTCAACAATAAGAAAATGAATGTGTTCCTATCATGTAAATTGAACATTATAGAAATACATGTTATCTTTCTATTCCTATTGTAGCCAAACTTTGTCTGTAACTCAATACCTCCTTTTATAGCACCCTAAGAAAATAATTATAAAAAAAAAAAAACACTCAGTACCTCCTCTCCAAGAATAGCTCGAAGGGCTTCATATTGAGGAAAAGATCTAATAGTTTGCATCTGCCACTTTGTAAAGCCCATGGTTTGGAAAATGATACTTCATTAATGTTTGAATCATTCAAATTTAATGGGCTTCAAACCACTTTTGGGTCTAATATTCCCTACAGTAAATTTGGAACAATCCTCCAATTCAACTTCTTTAACCGACCATGCCACATCATCAATAACGGCCATAACAGAATTTTCCCAATGCTAAGAAGGGCAACGCCAACGCTATTTACTATTTCCACAAGATTCATACTATTTTGAGCTATTAATATAAATCGGTTTTTTGGACATGTATTTTCCTAAATATACAAGTTCCAATTATACATGTTGTAGCATTTTAAATTTTCCTAAAAATTCAAAATTACCAAACACCATAGAATTCAATTTCATGTCTCTAATTTTCAATTCCAACTATAAGCTATATAATTTAACCTTCATTAGGTCAAGAGTCCCGCAACTCAACTAGTATTCCTAGTATTTCTAATAAAGACGTCCCATGTGCATTTGATGAATTTGTTTCCTTCAATAAATTTTGTCTATCGTGTAACAAAATAATTATACGCAAATTTTTTAAAATATTGTACTTAAAAATTAAGCAAAATAAAATATGAAAATAAGTTCATCCAACCTAATATTAAGTTGATCCAATAAGTTCTCAATATTGGATGTTCAAGGTCCTTATAATCTCATCAAACCTTTTTTTTTAAAATATAAATCTAAAATTTCATTCAACAAAGCAAATAAAGAGTTTTTCCTCCAAGTATACCAAACAAATTCGAAGAGTTATTACAACAAACTTAAGTACATTACTATTAACAAAGTTAACTAACTTAGCTAAAACATGCGATACTGCATTTTTAAAATATTGTTGTGGGATAATGATGATCGTATTGCTTGGTTGGACTTGGTATAACTCAAACGGTATTTCCTTGGGTTAGCATTGGGAAGTAAAAATTCAATTTGGGTCAAGTTTTTTTAGAAACTATGTTTGGGCTTCAGGTCCACTTAGAGCCCACTTTTAGAACGAACTTGTCTTCCTTTTTTGTTTTTCTTATTCGAAGATGACTATGAGCCCATTTATATTATATTTTGGAATTTTTAGAGATCTTTATGTTTTAGCCACAAAGAATTAATACCTTGTCACACCCTAAAGAATTAATATATGATATATCATTAAATAGTACTGATAAGCTAAACTGTTCAAGAACTTGGGCCGAGTCTAGGAATGAGTAATATACAAAGGGCTTTTAGTTGGATCAATGGAACCACATGGTTTGTTAAGGAAACTGCTTAAAATCCCATTAAAATAATGTGAAATACACAACCCAATAAAGGAAGAAATAGGGATGAGATTAGTATCATTGAGTAGTGTTTATTACATACAAATTCTTGCACACAAACATACACAAGAAAAATTTTCATTGAAAGTCACTATATTCAATTGTGTGCAAGTGTATAGGCAACAACAATTACCCATCTTTGTGAGGATAATAAAAAACTGAGAGGTCTTGGAGATAGGGAGCTACCAAAGTGATGGCAAACCACAACAAAATCTACAAGAATTTAGATGAAGGAGTTTGTTGTTCCCCCCCCCCCCCTCCCCCCTCCAATATGAAACAAAATCTTCTATATTCAAATTTTACTTTAAAAAATAATAATAAAAGTTTCCAGTTAGGGACAACTTTCATGCATTGCAAAACAAAATTTGTTTCAAATAAAAAAGATTAGTAGCTTTGTCTAAATCTAAAGATGGGAGAAAAATAGTTCAAAATTTTTACAGCAAGAGATTTTGAAGTTCCTTTAAAAAGACTACTTATATTTGAGAAGAAAGACCCCAATATCTCACATGCAACATCTTGCAACATAAATTAGATAACTCAAACTTGATAATACTCCATTATCATATCTATTTTTGTAAAATAAAGTAATTTGATCTTATTATGATCTCTAAAACACGTACTATTGAAATTCAAATCACTAAGAAAATTGGCACTTCCCTATAGTTGTGCCTTCAAACCGCATAGTATTTTTAAATCTTCAACTCGTATTAATTTCAAAGGAAACATTAGGCTTTCCTATGCTTTAATAAAAACTAAAAGAAGCCCATGAAGCTAGCTGACAGGACAACTGCCAATCACCATGTATGAGCACAATATAGAATCCGTAACACATGAAACTTAAGTAGTACTAGTAATAATCTAAATACATGATAACATTGGAGAGTACAACAAGAGAAAACAAATTAAGGGATATTTTTGGAAGAAGCCATATCAAACCAGGCGAGTAAATTGGATCATATGGAGCAATTGCCTGGTCTAATGTTGTAAGAAGGTCTAAATGTGTTGCACATTTTGTGTCGGAAACCTCTGAAAGAGTTTGCAAATATTTTAAAAATAATTATTGGTTGGAAGTCAGAATCTTATACCAAGAAACATAAATTAATTGAACAAAGTTGACAATCACATAGCACCTTCTTGTTGGGCGGGAAAACCTACTAATCTAGTACTTATATGGGAGAGCCTCAAGACTGACTTTGATCCTTCAAGGAACAAGGCTTAAGCAATTTTGTGCTAGTAGCAAGATTTACATCTTTTTGTATTTCAGGAACCATTGTCTCAACATAAAATTCTTGATGTATAAAAGGGAATTGGGAGGCTTTTGCTGGTGAGCACAACAATGACATAAAGAGTGCTGAGACTTTTGAGCCATCTGGAATGGAAGAGAACAACCAAAAATAGCACTTTGTCCTCAGGGGATGACCTCACATCTTCACGTCCACCACCAATTTCAAAATGTCAAATAGTCTTTGCAAGCCCATCATTGTGAGATTGTTGCATTTGGAGATCAAACTGGATTTAAAATTAGGCATATGAAATATACAAATTTTCCTTCCCTATATGGTAAATGGAATGCATCAATTTTTGCTTGTGATATATACACCCTAGAAGATGGATTTCTAAATTCATAATTTATTGTAATCAACAAGAGAGGATTAGATCCAATGGAGTATAATATCCCATAAATGGCTAGTAAATTTTTCTAGCAACAAAGGATGTACTCAAATTCTTCTCTATTTCTATAATGATGACAATCAACTTAATGGTTAAAAGTATATGAGCTAATGCCATTTAGTTCCATAATCCCTTCAGAATGGATTTTGATCTTGGCCTTGACAATGTGTTGTATAGAAAGAATTAAAAGGATAGGTGATAGCCAAGAAAATGATTCACGAGTACCAACAAAAAAGAAAATTGATGCTGATCCTTGTCTTTTTGGCATGTACCTGCCTGTAAAATGAAATTTTGTATTTGATAAACAACTTGGTTGTGCAACAGCAATATACTCCATGCACGTAGTGAGTCTGCAAAACCAGAGTAAGCATCCACAACTAAGAAGAATACAAGAATTAAAGAAATGTGAAGCAATTGTTAAATACATGACAACAATCAAAGCATACTATACTGAATTGTGTAGAATATATACCTAACTGTAGCATTCAATTGATGTGGCAAGCCTATAGTTTTGTGAATGTCAGAAGCTATTGGAGACAGGGTTAGCTGGCCATAGCTCTCAATATCGATCATGTCATTGTCTCCAGTAATGTGTAAGTGGTGTTGCATCCTCTCTTTCCGGACGACTAATGGGGCTAACATACAGACTCTAGAGGTCCTTGTCGATGAGGCCCTGAATCTTATGTTTAAGGTAATAGCAATCATAAGTCCAAAGTGCCTTTCCTTGCATATGGAATTTACATTGAGTATTTGGATCATATCGTGTCAGTAATGGACTTTTCGAAGCCTTAGGTGGCATTGGAGTAATGAGTCCTACTGAGATCAAATTTGGATGTTTTAAGATTATAAGAGACCGACATTAGTAACTTAGCTAGCAGAGCCAATATCTTCCATAGAAGTTTATATTAATGTTTTGTATGCTATGAATCAATAAATAATATATTTGCTTTTCAATATAGAGGCTAAGATTTTAAGCTACTTTGGCTAAAATTCCCTCATCGGAGATGGGGTTCATGATTCTCATCAATATCTAATACTATATATAAAAGCAGAAGCCTTTAACAAGGTGCTGCCACGTTAGGAAAAATGACCCCTTAAAATGTTGACACATGTACAACTTATTCTTTGAAATATCGTACGGTGCGTTTGGAAAAAACGAAAAAAAACAACGATTCACTATGTTATAACACTGTTTTGGAGCCTCTTGGTATAAAAAAGAAAGAAACTGACCGCTTAAAAAAAAAAAAAAAAAAAAACAGAAAGAAAGAATGGTACACAGAGAAAGGAGAGAGAGATGAGGCGTGCCCAAGACCCACAGAGAGACCGAGAGCGAGAGATCCCAACAATGCTGACACGTTTCAAGGAGAAAGAAGAGAAACCCGTAACTCCTCTCTCTTCTCAGAAACCCAAAAATCAAAACCATATCCTTCCCCCAAAATCAAAATCCAAAACTTAGATGAGAAAGAAGTAAGCGATCAGAGATGCCATTCTCACGCAATTTCCGACCCTCTCACACAGTGGCCACCGATTCATCCGGCCAACTCAACTTCAACCCTACTACTACCATAGAAGAAAACCCTAAACAAACCCTAGATGACGACACTACAACTACTGCTGTCACGCCCACCAGATCGCCTTGAAGAAGAAGAAGAGGAAGAACCAGCCGATGAGGCTTCCGATCAGCCTTCTGTTACCACCGTCGATTCCGCCGTGCCGAGCGATTCGGCGTTTCTTTGCAACTGACCAAGGAGAAGAAGCGTAATTCACGAAAAGAGAGGTTTTTTTCTATTTGTGTTTTCTTTTTAATTATTGAATTGGTGTTTAATTTCTTTGAATCTACATTTCTTTTTTTTGTTTCTTTAAATGTTTCATAAATAATTTTTAAAATACTAATTTTATGATATTTACCTGTTTAGGATTATTGAATAATTTTCATTGTTCATGTTTGTTAACTATCCTGACATATTGAAATAGTGGTTGCTGCAATTTTTCTGGGTTTTTCTCTTAAAAGACCATTAATTGCCAATTGGGTTATATATGAATTTTTGGGTTTTAAGATCAATTAGTTCAAGTTGGTTTCTTTTTATATCTGTATACGGTTCTTATATATTTTTGGGTTTTTATATCTTGATTGAGTTTGATGACAATTGATAGAGAAGGGAAAAAAAAAATTACGATGCAGTTTCCAGATTGGGGTATGAAAGGTTACTTTTAATTGTGTTTTTTTGTTGGATAGGTTTAGATTTGATTCGTTTGTGTTTTGGGTTTGGGGATTCTCTATCAAAATGTTTGTCTTCTCAATTTTAGATATTTGCTTATGTTTTGTTTTTTTTTTTTTTTAGATTACAAAAATCACAAAAATATTGATTTAATCTTAACGAAATCATTGGGATTAAATAAGCATAGGATTGAATGTTGTTCTAATAATGGCGCGACCCATTCTTCACATCCATGTTTCTCTCTATGCCTCAGTTCACTCCTTCACAGTCTTAGTAAGTTATGCTCACTTTTTTTTTTGGGTAACTTTTGATTTGGGAAATTATGATTCATTCATTTATTCTGTTCTTTCGTTGCTGAATTTATTTGTGATTAAGGAACTGTCATTTTGTATGTGAATGTTCTGCTTTATGAAATGGGCAATGCTTTTATGATTTCTTCTTTTCATATTGCTTTGTTACAGTGTGAAACTTGGAAAACATTTTGTTGTTTATATGTGAGATGACTGATTACAGAAATCAAGCCCACGTACATCTTACGCCTGTTTACTTTGTTATATGTGAATAAATTGAGTCTTGCAGGAATTAGGATATGTATCATAGATGTGTATATATTGTGCATTGTTAAACTGAGAAGTATGTTGATTTTTTTTCCCTATCTTTAGAAAAAGTTATTTAGATCTAATTATAAGTTGCTGGCTTTGTTTTTCTTTTACTTTTTACTTTTTTTTTTGGTTGTTGTTGTGGGGTTGTGTGTGTGTGTACGTGTGTGTGGTGGTGATGTTATGTTTCTCCACTCTACTTTTAAGTTCTAACCATGCTGCAAGTTATATGCTCAACTTTGAACTTGGATTTCGACCTAATGTAATTTGCAATTAGCATGCTTTTCTTTTAGGGTTTGTATTATTCTCACACTACATAGATGCCCCTGATGCCAGTAAGCTATTACTGTGAGAGAAACATTTTAGCCAAGGATCCATGTGGTGTGAGTGAACTAGGCTTTAGTTACATGGTGATGGATGGCATTATCCCTGGGTTCTATAAAATTGTCATATCCATACTAGCAAGGTGATATTTCATTTTTCCATTATGGAATTCGGTGATGCTTGAGAATTGATTAGCTATGATCAAATCCAATTCAGTTTCGCTACAACATCAAGTATTTGTAATCTTTAACAACTTTGGTTCTGATTCCATGTTCATTTCCTTTTTTTGATGCAATCAAGTTTATTCCCTTTAATTCTTACACTATGTCATGTAGTTTGGTAGGAATTCCTTAAAAAAAAAAAAAAAAAAAATATAGAACATGTCTGCATTTGATTAGACTAAGGAAAGGTTTAAGCAGGTGCTGCTTTTTCTTTTTACGTTGGTATTCTTTTATAAATATAGCACATGTCCGCATTTGATTATTATGTGCTTCTTTTTTTTTTATCAATTAAGGTTGTGTTGCCACATAAGAAAAAAAAATACTTATCTAACTTTCAGCCACATTTACGATTAAAAAGCGAAACATTGTACTGTTTCGTCAGTTGTACCATTTGAAGGATAAATTTTCGTCAAATGTTAAATAAAAACTTAGATAGAGAGATGAATCAGTTGGGTAGAGAGAATTTGGGTATTTTGGTCAGATTGATTTTAAATCTTTGATTTTTGTTTCTTGGTTAGATTTTGTTTTGATAAAGGTAGTGGTTAGAATCTGCTTTCTTTAGGATATTTGTGTCGCATTTGGTTAGCTTTTGTTTAGAGTACTTGGGTTAATTGGTTTTGGATATTTGTCAATGATGTTTTTAAAATAGATAAAATCAAACACAATCATGCCTTTCTTTTCCTATTTCTTAAGAGATGGGAATGGTGACAGTCTTAAGTTTGGAAGATTGTATATATTTTTTCCACAGTGATGGGAAGCCAAGTCCAAAGAAGAAAAGAAATTGTCAATTCTTCCCCTTTATCGTATCTCTTATTTGGCGTTTTTACTTTTCTATTGATTTCAATATTTGTTTTATATTGAAATAGTAAGTGCTTTTTCTTTTCTCTCTTTTATTATGGGTTGCCTGCATTGCCATTAATTTTGTTACTGAAAGGCTTGAGCTGAATTTTTGGTCAATTGCTTCTTAGTTCTGATTTTAGTTTTTTGGTGAGTGGAAGCATGAAGGCAAGCAGATGTAGAAGCTGTCCAGTAAGCCAGACGTAAGATAAAGCTTAAGAGATAAAGCAGTACGACAAGCATTAGGTCATTGTGACTGAACAAATATGAGGTAATGTTCTGCCTTACCAAAACAATGGTTAAGGTTTCTGTATAGATATTATATGCTAGATTTGGTTTGCAGATTTGGATAACTACAATATAGATGTTTAAATTTAAACTACAAGATCAACATAAACAAAACTCCTAGAATATAGCTTCAGTTTCTTTCTATCTTATCTCTTCTATTTGAAAATGTTTGTGATCATGCAGTCTTCGAATTTGAGTAGGCTGACTCCATCTGTGGTTGCACCTTATCATTATCTAGCCCACCAAGTGGATATGATGGTGGACATGGTACTGGTGGTCGAGGGGGGTTATGGTGGTGCTTCTGCTGAGGCCCCAGATGTGACAATTGAAGAACTAAGGGAGCTTTTTGGAGGCATTGTACAGGTAATATACTACATCTTTCTCTTTTGAACTCCTTGCATTTAAGTTTTCTTTAAAAAAAAAAAATTTAACATGGTTTTCATTCAAGCTGTATCTGGTTACTAGGAAAACGTTGGAGCAGAATGGAACTGAGGTTTTAAAAGTTTTTATGTTTTATTTTTTTGGTTTTATGGAATCAAGAAAGCAATATAGTTTGCTGGGAAAACTAATTTTGATTGGCTCTTTTTTTTTTATTTTTTTGGTAACTTGAAAAATGGTTTTGGATTACTTTTGTTGAGCTTTTTATTTAATTTTCGAAACATCTGTAGCTTAAAATTTAGGGACATATTGGTTTTTTAGTTTCTTAAAAGTTTCTTTGAGTTTATGATTCTAATTTGCAGTCATTTGGTTTATGCTGTTGAGATATAGGAAGGAAAAGTTCCATTGTCTTGAAACTATTTTTTGCTTTTGTGAGTAATTAGCAACCGAAATAGCCCTATATTTACTTCCAAAGGAATTTATTGAAGAAGAAAAAATTATGTTTTAAGAGTGATATATTTGAAGTGTTCTTCAACTGCTTCTTTTCCCTTTGAGAACCAAAACTGTTACTTGAAAATATATTGAAAAACCAAACAATTTTTACCTTGGTTGGCTTAAGTTTGTAATTTTTTAACAAACCTAACAACAAAAAAGGGAGGGAAAGATTCAAGATATAGCTCTTTCTTCCTTCCCTCAACTTTCTCTATCATCAAGTGGTGTAGTGTTATTATTTTAGCAATTAAAATTTATTCTCCTTCACATCTAATCCTATTCTAGCTGTTATACAGGTCTCTATTCCCAGTGCATTGAGTTTGCTCTGTGTGTGTGTGTGTGTGTGTTTCTTTTGGGTAGTAAAATATATTTTACTGTGAAGAATACTTTGATGAACATTTCTTTCATTTTTTTAAAAATCTTTTTTATATAGGTTAGGGAAGAGTTTTAGACTTGCATTTTTTTTTCTTTTTTCTTTTTTTTCCTTTTTTCAGCTAAAAGTACTTGCCTCTTTGTGGTAAAAAAAAATTCATGCTGAGGTTTTGGACTTACTTACTGTCAAGGATACTTTGATGAACGTTTCTTTCATATTTTTTTTCTCTTTTTTATATAGGTTAGGGAAGAGTTTTAGACTTGCATTTTTTTTTTCCCAGCTAAAAGTACTTGCCTCTTTGTAGTAAAAAAATTGCAGCTAAGGTTTTGAACTTTCTTTCTTCAAGCCAGTGAGTTAGGCTGCTTAGATTTGGTGCAAATGTGAGTTGGGTGTTTTGTCATTTGATGAATTGCCTTGAATGTGTTTGATTATTGTTGTCGATCAGACTCTCATTAGAGTTTTGAATGAGATTTACAGTACTTTGACTCAAAAGAACAAAAAACCAAGCCCTTTCTCAAAAGTCTTTCTAAAGAACAAAGAATGCCAAGAAGAATTCTGCACTTGACCATAAATTAGGATTTAATATTGGATTATTTCAAAGAATTATGTAGACTGTTTAATCTATCCTTTGGAATTGTTTTCCCAGTTTGAGGCTTCTTTTTTTTTTTCTTCTTCCTTGGGTAAACAATATTGAACTTTTTCTTTTCTTTGTTTGCAGCTTCGTCTTGATGCCAAACTGGGGATTTACTGTCAAAGTCAAAGTTTGAGAGGGAATTTGTAGCTTGAAAGTGGATGGATTTATTTCATCTTTGATTACTATGTTTTTAGTTATTTTAATTTTTCGACTAAGTCATCATAGTGTATTTAATTGTATTGTGGCTGTTTAGATCAGTTATATATCTGCTTGAATGCTCAAAATTTTCCTTATAATGTCTATTGAGTTTTGCATAAGAATTTGTATCATGACTATAATGTAGTGATGTCAAATATGGTTCACCAGTTTTTTCATATTTTCAAGGAAAATTTTTAAAGCTGTAAAGCACAATCTTGATACAAAAGTTTGATAATCTTATACAAGTTGTTTTGGTATTGCATGTCATGTTATATAGGCTATTGTTTTCTTCTCATCATCTATTGAGTATTTGTTTTTTTTTTTTTTTGAGAAAATCTTTTGAGTAGTTGATGCATGCTCAGTTGCTTAATGGAACACTGGTGTTTTACCCAAGAAAAATGATAAGTAAAGAAACTTTGTTTTCTGAAACAGCATGCCATGGTTCAGATATACAGATACAACAATCTAAATTTTTCTTTCCATTTTGTCTCCTCTCTTCACTTTTTTTTTTTTTAAAGAAACATGATGATATCAAATTCTTATAACTTTATTACTTCTAATGAAACCATTTTTACAATTATACAGAGGTTATCGTTTTCACCTCTTTTATCTTTTGAAAAAAATTCATTTCCAAAAGCAAGCAAAAAAAAAAAAAAAAAAAAAAGGAAAATTATAAATGCAACTCATGATCAGATAATTTTTTTTTCAAATATAATAATACTTTCATAGTACACTTTGAGCCATAGTATGTAGAAGATGAAATCTTATTCTTTCCAAGTGATTATTAATTTAAGAAAAGCCAGGATGGATGGATATTCTGTAAATCTCCAAAGCTACTATCTTCCAAATTGAATGTAAAGTTTATTAATACATAAAATGATCCCGGGCATTGCGCGGGTTAAAAGCTAGTATATATAAAAGCAGAGACCTCATGTGGGAAAGGATGAGGTTCTGCCATGTGGCGCCTTCTTTGATAGCCGTCCTTTTTTTTTTTTTTTTTTTTTTTGGGTTCAAGTTACACCTCATCTATTACTTACTACTCCTCATCACTCCTCTCTCTCAAGTCTCAATTGACTAAAATAACTTCTAAACTTTCAAGTATACCATTAATTGTTTAATAAAGAAAGAAAAAAAAAATACCATTAATTCAGTTCTTCTACGTCTAACCCTTTAGTTGCCTGCCTCTTGCAATTATCTAAGTTATATAGCTCTTCTACATCTAACCCTTCAGTTGCCCACCTCTTTCAATTATCTAAGTTGTATATTAATTAGTACACTTCCTTCTAGCCATGAGTCTCCTTTTACAATTGCTTCTCTTCCTCTTTTTTTTTTTTTCTAAAATCTTTAGCTACATGTTTATTTGCAATCACATTTTTGTAACTCAAATTCTTGATGTATTGTTGGACAGATTGTGCTTGAAATGAGTATATTCTATGGCAAAAACGCGGTTTTGCATTCTGGAATCTGTAAAGTTCAAACATGGTGAGTAAGGGTTTGAAATTTTATTCTTTTTCTCCTTTTGAAATTTTATTCTAGAAAAGTGATTGTGTTCTTGACTAAGTAAGAGGAAACGCAAATACTGTGCTTTAACTAATATAAACTAAATTAATTTTTGTTGTTGTTATCAATCTAATATTAGAGTTTGCAACTGAGGGTTAGTTTTTAATTGTGTTGTTATCAATTCAATATTAAAGTTTGCAATTTTGACCTGTTGGGTGTTTTGTTGGAATTATTATAGACAAATAAAAAGAAGTGGTTTATGAAATCCTATGACAAGGGCAATGGCAAGGAATCCAATCATATCCAATTGCTCTCTATCCACACCTTTGCAAATACCACAAACATATCATCGTAATTGGAATGTTCCTTTGAGGTCAATTTTATTTTTCCTGTTATTTTCTTTGGAATGTTATTTTTAATTTCAGTAATCAACTGGGTTTATTTTTATTTTCGAGGACAATAATCATCATATGCAAAGGTTAAAATCTAGAGCATCTTATCATAACTATTAGTATACGTCCTTTTCTTACTTTCCAACTTCCATTCACGTAACTGAAACTATATGGGGCTGAATAATGACTATCCTCGATTAAAATCTCATTTCAACTACTATTAGGCATTAGTCACCTATTGGTGCAGCCACCTATTGATGCTATAGTGCTCAAAGGCCCTATAGGAAATTTTTGGTTTAACTATATATTATTGCTAGATATCAACACAGCACAAATTTCGTCTTTCGTGTGCATTTTAATTTAGTCTTCTTTCTCTTTTGAATTTAACTTGCTCTTTGTCAATGTTCATTCTTTGTTGTTAATTAATGATATGCTTTTGAGTCCATAAAACACTTGGATATTAATATTTTCATTCTTAATCAATTTTGAGTGTTATTTGGATGTAGTTAAGCATCAATGTAGTAGACCTCATGTTAGATTATGTGTTTCTTAATGTACTTTGTGCAAGAAGATGAATTAAAAGGTCTGAGTTTACATGTGCAGGAGATGAACTTTATGTAATCTTCTGTAGAAAGTGGACCATGCAGACAATGACACAATAACACATTAAAGATTGTAAAATCATTTATGTTTTCCAGCAATAAGAAATTGAGGAATTTCATATTTTAAAGCTTTAAAGGAGCAACCGAATATAAATGTTCTTGGAATTACTTTTTAACCATTGTTGTTTGTGACTTTCAAATGACTGCATATTGCAAATTGTCATGTTGATATTAGTTTGGGATACTTACAAAAAATAGCAAAGAATGTTGCCAAATCTAAATTTCGTAGATTTGGCACTAACTACACTCAATAGAATTTTTAATTTTAATATAGAGCTTTAATAGGATTTGATTATGGTTAGGAACTAGGGTTTGGTTTGAATTTAGTTCTACTATTAAAACTCTATAAATTAAACATGACTAACAATAATTGTATTAATCAACGCAAGGGGTTAAAAGATATTTTTTTTTAACAAAATATTTCAAAATGCACCGCGCATTGCGTGGGATATTGGCTAGTTGTTAAAAAAAGAAGAAGAAGAAGAAGTGAGTTGGAGTAACTAACAATAAGATCATTGTCCAAAGCCCCAATTTGTTAAGGAAACTTGGATTAGAATCTAGTCACAGTTCTGCAGTATACTAACAATAAATGCTGAGGTCAATGGCCATAGGCAAAAATAATGAGAATACAAATGAGTAGATCTATGAAATATTCAATACAAAATGAAAAAATATGTATATTTTGGTCATGGAGCACCTAGATAGATTTATATCTCTATTACATTTAGAGTATCAGCTAATTAATTCTTCCAACTACTCCCCTTTGAATCACTATGTCAGTTGCTAAACTCAAAATTGAATTAAATAGATCATGGAGACAAGCCCTACATAAGCAACATTTTGATAAGTTTCTCAATTTTCACATTATTGTGATCAATGATAATTAGCAATGAATTATGATCATTATGAAGATCATAGTCAAAAGTCTCAAAGTTTCTGAGAGAACTTTTATCAGGATCTACCAAAGATATTATAAATGCACAATCCCTATGGTTCATAACAACTCCCATCTTGGCCTTGACTATTTAATTAAATCTAGAAAAAAAAAAAGTTGGAAGTGCAGTGATAGACGGAGTACCAGGTTAGCTTTGGAGTGTTGCCACTGTTATTACTCCTTTAACAATACTTTTTCTCCTATCCTAACCTTACTTCTCTCACCAAGCAAACAACGAGTCCTACAAAATATAAATGGAAATCAAAACCTATGTGCAATAGGAACAACAATATAATTGCAGAAAAGTCCCTTGATATTTCACATAGAAAATAATCAAGCTGTAGACATTTCAAGATCATGATTCATACTCGACTAGCTTGAATGAAATTTTCTTTTAATCAAATTTCAGTGATAAAAATGAGGACCACCTGTGGCCATTCTTGCGATTGCTCTTGGGAGTCTTGTCTAGAAAAAAGTAAACACAAGCCCTCAGGGCCAACTTGCAGCTTCAGCAAATATAGAAGCTTAGGAAACTTCTGTGTGGAAATATTGAAAGAGGGATAGGGTGGTGCAGCTACATGCAAAAATATTGATGGGAAGATGAAGTTAAAATACTTACAGGAAGTATTGGGTGCGGTCCGTGTGGAGGGAGATGGGTAGGTTGGCTACAGTCACCCTCAAATTTAAAAGCAAGGTAATAATTTTCAAAATCACAAACTGAAATCTAGCATGACTATTTACAGTATATTGTTGTTTGCAGATCATGTAGAATAGTGCAGCACCCCTTGAAAATAAATTAATAAAGAAAATTCAGCATAGATTCCTCCACTAAGAAAAGATACAAAAGTTGGGCATCTAGAGATTTTCAAATAAGTGAGAGAAGTAAGATCTAGATGAGATCATGTTGATGCCGAAAGAGATTCCAGGTTCTTACAATTAAAAATTTTGATAAATATGAGTTTAGGGAAAAATTGTAATGGAAATGACCAAAGTGAATCACAGCCACCAATCATGATCATACTTTCAAGTGATGGATAGTAACGATCACTTGGCAATTGTATTTTCCCATCAAAGTACAATTCATGGAGAGCAGGAGCCCAAGGGAACGCAGCAACAAGTTGCTTACATTCTCTAATTTCAAGTTTGGTCAAAAAGGGAAGTTGATTGGGAAAATTCTTGCTTAGCTTGGGGCAATAACTTATATGAAGCCATTGAAGACAAGAGAAAACTTCATCTTCAAATATAATCCATTCCTGCCACTCTCGCATATTCTTAAAGCTTAAATACTTAAGGGATCTGAACAGTTTAATTGTAGAAGAATCATTCCCATAGAACTCATGACCCACACCTAATAATCTATCAAAACCTTCAATTTTAAGTTCCTTGAGGGCATGCAGTTGTCCAAATGGAGGCAAGCAGAAGCAGTACTTGCAATTCCTTAGCACTATGGAAACCATATTAGAGAATGAACAATCTCCTAAACCAATTTGGAAAGCTTGTGCCCTCATAATGTTCAATGGTGAGAGAATTCAATTTTGTATGTGGACATAACTGCTCAAGCACATTTCTTTCCTTTTCTGAATCTTCAGTGCCATGACCATGTTCCCATTTCAACTCTAACTTAGATAGATCCTGCTTATCCTTTAATATAACCTCCATAGTATCTTTATTAATGCAATGAACATTTTCTAAGTTCAATATAGACAATTTTCCCGAAAGGTGTTGAAGCTCTTCCAATTCGCTATACATCATGTTTTCCCACCACAAAAATAGGTAATTTTATGAGATTCTTCATTTTACCCATTTGTGGTGGCATATTTTTCATTTTGCTTTCACTATTATTCAAACTAGTCACTAACTCGTGCGATGCACGGAAAAATTCCAAAAATGAAATATTTATGAAACATTCTAAATAGTTTTTTTTAATAAAAAAATTCAAAAGCAATAGAACTCCAAAGCTTGTTCTTACTTATTACATAGTCTAGAAACTGCCTATAGGATATATGTCCTGCTTATTTCACAAAAAACATGAATTTGTTCTAACACATCCGTAATCTTATCCAAGCATAGTTCATGCAACCCTATTGATGCCAGCAACTGTGAGTTGGCAAGCTTGGCAAGCTCCACAGTCAAATCCCTGATCCATAGTTCATGACAGGAGTGTAACACTCAATAGAGCATGGCAGCCATCCACAATGGGTTTCCTTGGCAAGGAATTAATTTAGTATGGACAATAATAGGAGAATCATGACTATCTCTAAAAATAATGCCGTAACTTGCATAATAGGTGGCTCTGAAAAAAGGTCAGTGCTATGTCCAGTTTTGAGATGAGGAGAAACATGATTTGCAATTGTTGGGCTCACTTAATATTTAAGCTTATGTTTTTTAGCACTGTAAAATTTAAAGATATTTTAGGCTAGTAAACAGTTAAAGTTATTTTGGTAATAAGTGGGGTAAGAATAAGTTGTCATTGGGAAAAAAAAAGAAAAAGAAAAAGAGAAAGAAATGTTATGTCCATTATATTTTCACAAAATTTTTACAATAAATCTTAAGTGGTGGGTTGTTATGAGTGAGCAAAAACATAATTTAAGTTGTAGATTCAAATTAGAACTAATAAAAACTTACCACATATTTTTTGCCATAAAAAGTGTTGAGAAAATATTGTGGATATAGTATTTATAAAAATAAAATAAAAAAAATAAAAGAAGAAAGGAGTGTTTTGTTTGCAAACAAATATAAACCACATCAAGTAAAATGCCATTGTTCACCAAAACTAATGAAATAGTAAAATGAATAAATAAAATAGTAAATTTATTTTAATGGGTTATTGATTTGTGGGAAGGAGTAGCCTAGTTGTGACATGAGGCCAAGGCCAAAATTTTGTCAGCTTCTTTTTCTTCTGTTTGCTTTTCTCATATATATAGATATGGTAACTTTGTTACTCATAACCTTACTAAACATGTTAGTCATGTCTTATGGTGTGGATGAAGGATGTTTCAACACACATAAACTCTATTCTCTTAGCCAATTTTGGCTAGTTTTGCTAAGCCTTTTTAATACAACGTGCTGATTTGATTCTAAAAAAAAAAAAAAAAAAAAAAAAAAATCTCCAAGCCTCCAATGTAAGTTCTTTTATTATTATTATTTTTTAATGAGGAAGAGGCCAAACTAAAGTTTTTTTAGATGGTTGTTCAAATAACTTTGTATTCATCCTCTTTTTAAATATAAAAAAAAAATTGTTAATTAATTTAACTCTCTATGTGGTTCATATATAATCTTGTAAAAAGGTTTGCAAAATTTATTGGAGCTTAGTCCACCACAATCCATAGCTACGAATTTCTTCTTTTTCTTCTACTCTTTTTTTCTTTCTTAAAAGCTAGCTTCATTTAATTTTGGCCAAAATTCACCAAAATAGGCCAGAATGGCCACAATTACTAACATATCAAACAAATATAGACGTAAAAAATAAAAAAAATAAAAAAAAACCTACTAAATTTCTTCTTCTTTTAATTTTCCAAATAGTTTTAGACATAAAACTAATTTAAGGTTTGAGCAAAATAGCAGGTCTATATTATTGGTCTATATAAGAGATATTGTTGATAAGCTCACAAAGAAAGATGATTAGACTCAACAACTGATTGATCTTAGCCTTAAAAAAAATCCTAACTTTTTTTTTTTTTGAAGAGTCTTTGAGATTTAAAGAAGCAGAAGATGAGGTATAGAGTGCGTTTTCAACGAAGGAGTTAGACCTATATTGGATTTTTACTTATCTTTCTCTACATCTTTTGGTTGGGTCTTCAGAGAATGATGAATTTAGTATGGGTTTTGGGCCTTTTGGCTGAGTTGAGGGAGGGGAAGTGATCGAATTTGTAGGTTGGGGATGGAGAGAAACAAAGGAAAAAAAAAAAAAATTCAAGGCAACAGGGAGCTAAAAATAAACGTTAAAAATAATAATTAAATAAATAACTAAGGTGTAAATTTGTTAGACTTGAAAAATTGATGTGCCAAAGTCTCATGAAGTTAACAAAATGTCCACGACTTCAGTTATATAGTATGTTATGATCATAGTGTCCCACATGGATTAAGTATAAGTTTAACCATGTGTTTATAAGCTCTTGGGCACCCTATCCTTGTAAACCGGTTTTCAAGGGTGAGTTCTACCCATGGGTTCCTAAAAGAAAAGTACCAATTTCATACAATATTGGAAATTTCATTGACTTCCTTTGTATAGTACTTTAATTATTAAAAGAAATGCATAGTTTTTCGTTGGGACAAGTTAAAAATTAATTTTGTAAAATTTCGGACCTTATCTCCTATAATTGATGAATATATGCAATACCTACAACGTAACAACTGTTCCAATAACAAAGTGTGAAATAATTAAAAAAAAAAAAAAAACAGACACACACACACACACACAAGCTCAAACTGACAACTAACTTGTCAAACCCTAAAAACATTTATGACCCATTTATCGTTAACAACCAAACAACTCCAACTCTTAATAATCCTTACCAACCACAACCTACCAAATTTGGAAAAAAAAAAAAAAAACCATTTTCCCATATACTTTTCTCATGAGAAACAAAGAAAAGAAAAGTTGTGATCTCTCTCCATAATTTGCTTTCTGATTTATTATACCAATGACATATATTCAAGCAAAGACAATGTCTTGAGGGACCAAATAAGATTTGTGACACCAAGTGGGTAGAGATTGTCTATGACATTATCATTTATAGACATGGTTTTGAAACTTGGACCGTTCAAAGAATCATAAAAGGGAGGTGGTTAAGGTTTTTAAGGTCGGATTAAGGTTGAACTAAGGTCATACCGTGATGACATTATAATTAATTTAAAAAAATTAAATTAGTAAAAATATAAAAATTGAATGAAATATAAATATTTATAATTAAAATGTATTTTTCATATCATAACTTTCATAAGACAAATAGGTAATATTAAATCATAATCAAACATAAATAAATATTGAGTTTTTCAATCAATGGATATATATATATATATATATAAAATTAATATCCTTTAACTTTTTGTTAGAGTTCAATATTTTATTCAAATTTTCATTTAAATTATCTTAAATCATGTTTAGCCCATTTAATTACCCAATACTCTTTTTATTATGCCAATCCCATTTAGTATATATGAAATAAATAAATAAATAAAACAAAAAACAAAAAATGGAACAGGGGCCAACATTGGTTTGTCCGCCCATTAGTTGATCATGTATGATGCAAACACAAGCCCAAGCCAATTTAAGAAAGCAATAAGTTGTTTTAAAGACTTGCAAGCATTTGGTACAAGTGGATGACAGCTAAGCTTGCCTAAGCATTGGCTTGTCCGTCCATCTGCAACAACTTGACCTTCACTGTGACAGTCAAGCAATGAAAGACCTGCAGAAATGGCAAAAACGCAGCGAGAGCGAGAGAGACAGAGACAAAGAAGAAGCATAAGAAGAAATAGAGATGCAATCTCATGGTTGGACAGCATCTCATGGTGGTTGAAGCTTCAACATGGCTGTAAGTACCCAAAAAAAAATCTCTGATTTGAACCTGTGATTGGGCAGTTTTATTGATTTTCTTGCATAGGGCGGTTTTATGGGTTAAAAGAGTCGTTTTGGTGAACGGTTCATGGTTAACCCTGTCGCACCGTACGGTCCGATCTAGGTTTCAAAACCATGTTTACAGATTGTTCAAGCACTTCTTTAATGTTGAATGTTTTGGTTTGGAGGTTCATGGGTTTTGATTCTAAAAGCTTTTGTTTTTGTTTTTGGTTTTTGGTTTTTGTTTTTTTTTTTTTGGGTCTGTTTGTTTGCTGAGAACCCCACGACAAATATTCATGGCTTCAAATCTGATAATTTCATGGGGGCTCCTTGGTGGAAAGGATTGGATTCTGCAATGGCATTGGTTAGGTTAATAGGCTCTTTATCTATGGAGGAAGAGAGATTGCAGATATATATAGAAAAAATAATGCAGTGGGTGTTCTATTTCCAATAGGCACAATTGAACGTTTTTGAAAAATCTCTTGATCGGGAATAGGAAGAATCACCACTAATCAAGACAGATTTGAAGAAGGTCCGAATTAATGCTCAGTTAATTGAAGAATAGCAAAATATTAATTACAAAAGGAAGGGATAATGTGTACATAATATGGACTTTTTTTTTCTTTTTTTTTTTAGTACGGTGGCAATTGAACAGGTATGAAGGAGTGATTCAGTTAAATGAGGAGAGGAAGAGACCATGGAGGGAAGAGAGAGAGAGTTTGGCGCTGGGAAGCTGAAGTTGTGAAGTTTTGAAAGCGTGAAAAGCTAAAGTTGTGGAGTTTTGTAAGCCTGAGAGACCAGAAGACAGAGAGGGGTCAACATTAAAGACTATTTAGCTTGGTTGGGGCTTTACGGTAGTCAGCATTAACTGTAATATATAAAGATTGTGCTTTAAAGTGGAGATAAGGTTCAGAATAATTTCTTTTTTTTCTTTTTTTTTTTGAAACAGAATAATTTCTTTTTTATAGTATATTAAAATTATAAAAAAAATTTAGAAAAAAAAAGTGATTACATTGCTGCTGATGTGGCTTAATCTGAGCGTAGCAACATTAAATGCTACGTTTCAGCTTTTAGTATTAATATAGATGGCGCAAGTTGATTAGTTTACCCACATTGGTCGGTAACTCAGTAATGTATGTTGACAATATCAAGGTCTGCAAATTAGACAAGTTACATAAAGAATTAGGTAAATGTTTGATTCTAGTGTTACGGATGTTTAAATAACGTAGATGTTTAAAGTTACCAATAGAAATTGGCAACTCTCTTATGTTTTTACCAGAAAATGATAACACTCGTAAGCACTTAAATGTCTGAAACAAATCAAGATCTATCATCTTCACTATGTCCTTATATTCACACCACATAAATGATAACCATCTTTCTCCTAAGAATGTTCTCAAGCCTTTAGCCTCAGAAGGGATCTCAAATTTCTTAGACACATCAATGTTAGCTCTATAATATGACAAATGACGTGTCTTTTTTGTTACTCCATTGGACTCATCATTCTCCAACCTCAAACAAAATTCCCCAGATATAGATTTTGCCAAGTCATTAATAAGATCATGCATCAAGAAATGTGATTTAGACTTATTTGATTGTTGGAAAAATGACCTTGATACTAAATCATTAAAGTATTCATCACCTATTTCTTCAGGTTCCATACTCCTATCTTCTTTGGGTTGCTGCAATAAACCTTCTGCCATCCATAACAAGATTAACTCTTCCTTTTTAAATTCATAATCTTTTGGGAAAATTGAGCAGTAAGCAAAGCATCGCTTCAAATGTGATGAAAGGTAATGATAGCTTAATCTTAAAGGTGGGAGGATATTAGTTTTAGCTTCTGGTAAATCCCATATATGGCTCTTCAAAATCTTTTTCCAATGTGTTGGGTTTTGATTCGAATGCAACGAACCCCCAATTGTTTTTATAGCTAAAGGTAGGCCTTTACACTTTTTGACAATTTGTTTGCCAATAACCTCTAGGTCTGCACAAAACTTTCCATTTCCAAATGCACGTTGTACAAATAAATCCCAACTCCTGTCATTTGACAATTCCTTTAGACAATGATGAGTTGGTACCGTGCATAATTTTGATGCAACTCTTTCACTCCGTGTGGTAACAATGATCTTTACTTCTTGTGCCCCACATTTAAAGACTTTAAGAAACTCATCCCACTCATTATAATTCTCATTCCACACATCATCTAAAACAAGAAAAAATTTCTTCCCTGTCAAAGTCTTTCTAATTTCAATTTGCAATGAATTCAAGTTTGGAAAGTCATTAGCGGACTTGATCTCCTCAAGAATAGTTTTGAATATTTTAAAACTGTCAAAATTCACTGAAACGTAAACCCATGCTTTGAGGTCAAATCTCTCATTTACTCTGCTATCATTATATATAAACCGAGCGAGAGTTGTTTTACCAATACCACCCATACCCTTTATGGGCACAACACATATCTCATCGCTACTTACATCATTTGATTGCCACAACTCAAATATCGCTTCTTTATCCATATCTCTACCCAACACATCACATTTTTCTTGGCAAGAAGTTGTTGTTCGTGATGATGATAATGGTACCCCACTAGCAACCTCTTTCAGACGGAGGACACCTATTTGTTCTATTATAATTTTTAATTTTGCCAGAACCTTTTCCAGCTTTGATGGTATCCCTTCGTCAAATGAAATAAAAGCAGTGATGGAATCCCATACCTTACTAGTGCCGGTTTGAGATTGTGCTCGTAAATTATATTGCAAGTCTTCATAGGCAATCTCATCGAGAAGGTCTTCTGCATCATGAACAGCATCATTAAGCTCGTCCAGCCACTCTTTCACAGCTGGGTTTGTAATTTGCTTCTCCTCTGCATCAATGAGCACCGCATTAGCAGACAGCAGGAACATCTTCAACTTCTGTAGTGATTCATCATTGAGTTTCCTTTCCATGAAATAGTTGACCACGCCAGAAGAAGCTATTCTTTCAAATACCTCGTGAAAGATTGCAGAGAGAGCTGCTTCCACCACCATGGTCTCAGCCATGCTTTATTCCTAGCGAAAGGCGTGAGAGGTGAAAAACCAAGGCAAGAGAATGCAAACAAGAGAACCACAAGTGAGAGAGAGAATGTTTTCTGTGAAAGTGTTTTGCAACTCTCTAAATACTTATTCACGTTTAAGGAATTTTCCACTTTTGAGTGTTTAACGTTTAGAAAAATTCATAGTTTATCTCTTTTAACATAAAAATATACTTTTTTTATCTTTATTTTACATACTCATTTTTCAAAATACTTTATATCAGATTATTTATTTTACACTACATTTTATTAAATTTTTTTAATTTTTAAAGTTGTTTTTTTTTTCTTCACACACAATAATCATCATCCTCTTTCTTCCTTCATCCTTGAGATATGTAAAGAAAGAATAAAAAACTAAATTCAAAATGAATAAATATACACAATATAACAACCATGTATTTTTATATAATTTTGCATGACTCGATGTAGTTGAATTTTGAGCTTGGTTGGTTAAAATGTGATACATTTTCTATTATATAAGCATTAATATGAATGCTCTAATAACAACATAAACTTACATTGTAAACACACAATGTTTACAACTATACGTTTTGTGTGTCTACCGTATAAGTTTACCTTGCTAGTATAATGTAACCATAAAAATGTTTTTTGATTTATCATTTAACATGCATGTATCATCTCTATGTGGACTATTAAAAAAGTCCTTAGCATCTTCCTCACGTCTCTCTCACGGTGTGTTGTGACAGAGATGATACCATTAAAAGTCAATTTGTGTCTCTAGAAAATTTTCCAAGATATTTCCTTTCTTTCACAAGTTTCTTTTATTTCTAGAAGCTTAGTGAAGGACTGTCGGTAAGAGAATGGACTGTTTAAGGTCGGTGCTGTGCTCATTTGGTGTGTGAAACAAAGAAAGTCTTCTGACTATCACTGCCTAGATGACCAAAGCCATTACAGTCAAATGAATATTCTATAAAATCACAACAATTTCTCACCTAGTATCCAATTGGAAATGAAAGATAGATGTAAAAGTGAGAACTAGTTAGTCCTAATATGTCACATAGCATAGTTATAAAAAATGATATAATAAATGTTGTGACATTTTAATAGAGAAATGCTATGGACATAATATGTTTGCAACACTTTCACGACAACTCCTAAATAACAAGTTAATACTAACTGTTACTTGTAGAAAAAAAAAAAAAAAGTAATTGTGATAAATTCAAACTAGCATCAACTTACCAACTATAATATTTATGAAAATATTGTAATCATAATACGTAAATAGTACTTCTCATTACAATAACCCGTAAGACTATGAACCTATAAATGAGAAATGTTACATCCACGTGATTATGCAGCAAGCTATTACTGGTCGGTAACAATGCCTACCAGATAAGATAATTGACACTTTGCATATGTGCCATGCCACCTCACCCGTATGGCCCACCAAAATTTCGCATCAGTATTGTTTCTTGCTTTGCTGGGTAGCTACATTATCGGTGATTTTCTTTTTATTTTTCTTTTTTTCTCAGTCAACTATCGCCCTTTTGAGTCCGATATCCCATGCCAGTCTCAAGCCATGTAGCTCAGCAGCAAAAGGGTCCTCAACGTGTTCACCTCGGGCCTTCAAAAGAAGGGTGGTTTTTTTTTTTTTTTTTTTGTTCAATTTATTTACTGCCTTTGGCTTGGTGAATCAAAAATTAGTTTGCACTGAAGTATTTTAGCCTTTGAATTGGTTAAAAAAAAAAGGGATTTTTTTTTTTTTTCAATTCAAACCAAGCCCTTTCTGCTCTTGCTGTATCTCTGTTTTTGTGCGTGTGTGACAAACATATAGTAGATGAATTGTTCAAACCCTTCCATTAATTTTGGTCTAATAAAAAGCACTATCCCATCCATATTCACATGAATTAATATTTAAAATATTAATTAATTTGTGCAATTGATAATTATGTTCTTGTTGGGGAGATTAACACCTTGGGAGCCTCCAATTGAATGATTAATATAACATATAGGGACACTACTTGACCAATGGTTTAGGACTAACTATATGTTATATTAACTACTTACCTTTCTTGTTCTTATTCAATATAGGACTTTACTCACACATGCATAAAAAATAGTTCTAAACTCAATAAAACATGACATTGGTGGGAAAAATAAGTTGGCTCAATATATTATTTATCTTGAGCTCAAGTTTATTCCGATCAAATGGTCAGATTTTTGGTCAGAACAAGGTCAAGTTCAAGTTACTCAAACTTGTGGGAAGTGTTTGAAAATGTATATTTTGACATAAAATGAAGAAATTTAGTGGTTTAATTAAATTTTGACTTTGCTAGATTATCGGTTAAATAAGACAAAGTTTAGTTGACAAAGGGCACTTGGTAATTTTGATTGTCGAACCATAAAATTGGTTAATCCAACATTTTATAGGGACAAATTAAACTATTTTCAACATCCTTGTGATCCAAATGTGGAAAATAGAATTTTTGTCATTTTTAAATGAAATTGTAGTTTTTGTATATAAAATAAGGGCAGACAAAATATGGTATCGACAACTAGGTAATAAGTAGTAATAGATGGATAATAGTAAGAGATACTGAAGAAACAAACTTGATATAATTGAAAAGTTTAAAACCCAATGTAACTGACCCACTAAAACTAAAAGCTTCACTCCAAAACCAATTGCAAATTGGTTAAATAGAGATATGATTGTAAATTTATACAAACTCTATTTTCAATTCTTTCATTTTTAATCTCAGCCATACAAAAAAGTCTTCCATCCTTCCACTTTTTCATCCTTTCACTTTTCCACCCTCCCAACTAAACACAAATGAGAGAAACTAAAATATTTTATATGTTCTCACTTTTCCATCCTCCCAACCAAACAAACCTTTAATGCAAAATATGATATGGAAGAAATTATTAGGTCCACTGGAGGACTACTGACGTGGTCCTCCTTAGTCCTCCCAACCAATAAAACATTGCTACTTATACAAATGTGACATCACCTAATAATTTTTTATATTTTTTATTTCTTATACTGATTACAAAGTTGATTTACACATTTACATAGATGACAATGTTTTATTGGTTAGGAGGACTAATTTAGTAGTCATCCTAGTAGACTTAATAATTTCTCTATAGAGTGAAAGAACCATTGGGCTTTAATTGTGAAATTTGACTTGATGACAAAAAGCCTTGCATGTGGGTCCCATCGATTTCATTTTTATTACTCATTTTCCATTTAAATTAGTTCTCCAAGAAATGAAAACTCAAAAATGTTGTTCTCATTTTCTTAACTTGTTCTCATTTTTTGGATGATGAATTATGAAAATTGAGTTAAAAAACCTAAACCAAACAATATTTGGCATGGTGGGGCCTACATAAAACAAGAAATGGATTATAAAAATTGAATGAAATGGAGTGAACCAAACAGGCTCTTGGACACTGCACATTAGCTTTTTGAATTTTATCCAAAATAATAGATCACATTGAAGTTCGCGGTTGTGAAGAAAGTTGTACCTAGAAAAGATGAAAAAAATCAGGGATAAGAAAAAACAAAGAGAAACTTTACCCCTATTTTGAGTAAAAATGATAGTTTTTATTAGGACAAAGTTTGACTCCAACACCCACTAAAAAAATTTACATGATTTTATATTTTGAAATCTAACCGTTGGATTGCATATTATTTATGTTTTTAACACGTATGTCAAATTTTATGCCAATTGGATGTTTTCGATTCATAAAATTATTTTATATACATAATCTTAAATTACAAAATAACTTGAAATTTGAACTTTTTTTTTGATAATATAGCTATTGATTTTTTTTTTCTTAAAATTTTGCGAGAATGAATTATATGAGAAGAAAATGTAATCTAATAGTGAATTTTTCAAAATTCACATCTAATAAAAAATTATTGAGTGGAGTTGGAGCCAAACTTTGTCCATTTTATTATTCTAGGAACTTAAAAGATGATGTAGAACAGACAACAATGGCCTTTTTGGAATAGTAAGGGCGCCTGAAATCATAACGCAAGGCAAACGGCACTACTCGAAGTCGAAATTGCATGAAATTTGGAACCCCTTGATTTTGGTGAATTTCTTCGTTAACACCTCAAAAATAGTGATTTTGCAATTTTTAATAATTTATGTTTCTTTAATAAGTTTTTGCTCAAAGATAAAAAAATAAGGTCTTGCTTTGTTTTGGTTTATGGTTTTGCTTTTAACTCAATTTTGTCATTTTTGGTAAAACTTGGTATTTTGCCAGCTAATTTCGTGATTAGTGCAAATTAGGATTTTGGATGGTTTCCTAATTGTCCTAAGGTTTTGTCTTTTTAGTATTTGTTTGAATTCGGATTATTATTAATAAAAATTATAACTTTGTTTATTGTTTTTTTTAGTGGATTCCAGATCTATCACCTTGTGGATTCAAGAGATCCTTCGTAAATTTGAGGTTTACTACTAGGAACATGTTTGTTTTCTTCAAGCCTATGTGACATCATAAATCTTGTACATCGGTTTCAACTTTCAAGTAAAGACTCCCCCCCCCCCCCCCCAAAAAACTTTTTTTTTTTTTTGAGAAAGAAGACCTTCCCCGTTTGATTGTTTACTTTGGACAACAGTGAATTTGATTTATCATTCAACTTTGTCGGCCATGTTATTATTTTGCTTACTAGCAACAGTAATGCTATGCTAAGTGCGGCAATCGTGCATACAATTTTCTTATAACTTATGGCATGCTAAATTATTATTAGATTTACCATCTCTTTTTGTATAACCCACCGCCTGTGGTGGTTGATTTGCTTCTATTAGACAAAGCTGGCCACTTTTGTAACAGACTCATTGTCCCTTAAGTAATATTATGCGTTGTTTAACCAAAAAAAAAAAATTATTATTAGATTTACGTCATTTTTTACATGGATTGCGTATTGATATTATTATTATTATTATTATTATTATTATTATTATTATTATTATTATTATTATTACTAGTCTAATGGATGAGTTTTAGGGGGAAAAAAAAAAAGCAACGTTGTATTATTTATTAGTTTTTTGTGGGAAGAAATAAGAAACATAATGTTGCATCTCTAGTTTAGTTTGTGTTGTATAATGTATTTATAGGTATATATACGATAGGTTGCAATATATATACTAAAAGGTGCCTATTTGTTGGGTTAAAATAAATTGACCCCGATTAATTAATTCAATTACCCAAGTTGATTAATTAAGTCAAATTACGTGCAAATCATGGAGGCACCAACAAATCACCAAATAAACTAAATGCAGTGGAAATTAAATTAACATGGTGATTTGTTGGCAAATGGGGAAACCCTTTCGAAAGGCAAAAACCCCATCGGGTAAATTTAAGATCACCACTCCCAAGAATTCACTAATCAATAATCAAGCGGTTACAAGTATAAGAAATCTTACCATTACCCTGGTTTATTCCAAAATACCAACATACAGTTGAACCTTTGCTCCAATACCTAATTGGACTTGATCTTGTAATACTCTTCTCTCATTTGTTGCACAAATCTCCAATCTGCGACTAACTCCTTTGCACGAATTCCAGTACGTGACTAACTCCATAGCAACCCTTTGATTGTTATAGTTGATTTGCAACAACTTCACATAGAAACGCCAATAAGATCTTCAATGTTGGTGCTATAAAATTTGCTTGGTTACAAAACCCAAAAGCGTACAAGAAACGTAGCAAGAACTCTTTCTTCTGTAGAATGAGGCTAGGGTTTCAAAAAGAATACCTAATGAAACTTTCTAGGGTTAGGATTTTCTTTCTCCACCTCTTTATTTAAATAGGAGCTTAATGGGCCTTGTAAATAGGCTCTCCTATTCCAATTAGGTTTACTCAAACATTAGGCTTTTCTAGTCCTATAAGGATTATGCAAACCGATAAACAAATAGCCTTTAGGAATCAAAATGTTGCAGGCTATATCAGAAATCCCGTAAGCCCGATAGATTGACAGGTATCAAGATAGGTATCGAGATTTAATAAATCTTGATAGATCGACAAGTATCGAGGAGGTATCTATACATGCTGATTCGGTTTTTCATGAGCAGTTCTTGAGTAATCTTCATATCTTCAATGTAACCACTTGTAATGATCATCTTGAACCTACTTATATTTACCCAGATACAAGTAAAGTGCGTTTTGTCATAGAATATGCCAATTACATAAAAATATGAACCTAACACCATTGAAATGTCACAACCATTTAAATTGGATATAACAAAAGGTGCCTATTGAAAGATCATAACCCTTTTATATTTGATATATATTAAAGGTGCTTATTGAACGAAAATGTGCCTATTAGCCGAAAAGGTGCCTATTGACCAAAAATGTGCATATTGAATTAAAAGGAGTCTATTGAAGGGTCATAAATAATTCTTTGGATATAAATAGTAGTTCATATTCATTTGGTAATTTCTTCTCAACTTATTCTCTTTTATCTTTCTTAGAAACATAAGAAATCTATGAGTCTTCTCCAAAATTATTATTTGTAAGTTGGTTTTTTAAAATAAAAATAAAAAAATAGTGAAAATGTCTAGGAATCAAGCCACACCAATGGTAACAATAATAATACTAAATGATTTCTTCATTTGGTAACTTCTTCTTAGCTTCTTCTTTTTCGTATTTCTTAGAAATACAAGAAACTTATGAGTCTTCTCCAAAATTGCTCTTTGTAAGTCGGTTGTTTTTTTTTTTCCCCTATTGTTAAATAGTGAAAAGGTCCAGGAATCAAGCAACACCAACAGCAGTAACAATATTATTGAATGATTTCTTCACATGCCTTACGAATGCTATTCTACTCAAATTTCACATTCTCTTCCCTATGCATTACCGATGCTTCTCCTCTCAATAACATTTTTTTTAATATATACATCTTATGTGAAACGGTGAGTTGACACGTTCATGAGCACTATAATTGAGAATTTGACATGTAAGGCTCTTGTGCAGCTGTGTTATCATTTTGTGGTTGTTGCTACCAACTAGTAAAATGTGAGCGAGTGACGGACTTTATCTAGTTAATTGAGTTAATTTTCGTGTGCTTATTATAAAAAATTACAGTTATTCATTTTAAAAAATTGTACTTAACAAATAAACTAAAGAAGCAATGGAAATAAATTTATCCATCTTTGGTGTTAGAATGGTTTGTGAGTCAAACCATTACAAATAAGTCATCTTTTTTTGACTCATTAGTTGTAATAAAATTATTTGTAGTATATAAATATATAAAGATGCTGAACCAAATCCAAAAAAATTAAATATAATTTTAATAGCTACTTTATTATTAATAACTTTAATATGATTTCATGGATTCCAGTTGGTTACGTGTCCTAATAATTTGACACACTTCAAATTTTAAAATTGTAACTGTCAACTTTTATTTATAAGATAAAAAAAATCTTTTTTATAAAAAATTTTAGATTCAAAAGAACAATAAACTTATTGACAAAACAAAAATTGACAATATTTCTACACTTTCCACAACGAGAGTTCCCATTAGACAATGCAACTGTAGCAAAAAAAAAAAACACACACACACACACACACACAAAAGTTAAAACACCTTTGCAATGGTTTGTGCATCACTATAGCTAATAATAAAGGATGCTAGAATAACGTCTATTATCTAACAATAGATGTTACGATAGCATCATGCAAATATTAAAATCTCTCCTCTCTCTCTCTCTCTCTCTCTCTCTCTCTCTCTCTCCTTAGTGGCTGGTATATTATTTTAATGTGTTAGGAAAATATTATTTTAATATCTTAGGAATACAAAATAAAGAATGACATGAATGATGTGTTGTAAAAATGGTTATGTAAAATAAATAAAGTTAGTTTTGGTAATGAAAAATGTTTTTTTTTTTTTTTTGAAGAAGTTAATGAGAATGCTTTAACAAAATCCAATCAACCCATTTTAAAATAAATAAATGTTACGATCTTAAGATATGCTCTCACATATTTTCAGAAAATAAGTAAAGGGAAAAAAGATGAAAAATCTGTAAGGAGTGAGCTAACATGTCCCACCCACAGTCTAACCCATAATTATGCTAAGCCTTAGTTTCTCCCACTGTGCTAGTAATATTAGACACTATCTCACAAATATAATATTTTTTGTTTTTGCGAGTTATGGTAAATGAGTGTGTCAAAATAGGTTGATTCACTTTAAGACAAGTAATAGTTGGACTAATTTTGTGCTGTCTTGCTTGACCTGCAACTAACCCAAAACAACTCGATTCATTATCCCTATCAAGACAGTGTCGACACCCGGCCTGGATCGGCTAGCGTAAAGACTGCCGCCGCCGTGCCTTCATTTGGCCACCCGCCATGGCGATAGCTCTTGCGCGCGCGGGGCCTCGTTGGAGGGCCCCTCTCGATGATTGGTGTGTTTGTGTGTGTTTGCGCGGAGCTTAAGGTGCTCTCTCTCTCGGTGGGTGCAGGAAGGTAGGTCTAGCTTTGGCGTTATGGTAGGAAGTTGGGCCAATTTTTAGGTGATTACCAAAGGTGAGTGGAGTCGCCACCAATCATTGGGTATTTCTAAGGTGTGATTGGTCACCTGTTTCTAGTTGATTTTATTACCAATCCTAGGCTAAGAAAAATGGCATTTTTCCTAATCTAATGTGGATGACAAAAAATCTTGATTCTTAGATCCAAAAGTTTGGTCACATGTGGGGAAGGTGTTAGGCACCCCACAATGCCTGTCCAAGGATAGTCATTTTTTTTTTTAATAAAACCTTAATTTTCAAAAATTGGAAGTAAAATCATGATTTCGGCATTGGCTAGCGGGACTTTGCATGTATGGGGGTTTTAAGGTTTGGCTTTTGAAAGGGCATCGTCCCAATCTATGCTTCGTATGGCATTCGAGCTGAGTACCAAATTTCTACGGCAAAAATTTGGCAACATGTCACCTCACTATCGCAGCGGAAATTAAGCATCGCTTTGCCTTAGGTGACATGGACTGTAACGATCACACCGAAATGGGGGAGCAGGTATATATACATACATCATGTACAATGCAAGCATACAGAGCACGAAAGTAAATGCCTACATCCCTAGAGCATAACCTAAACTATATGTGCCGGAAGATAAACAAGGGTCACCATACTTTAGAGATGAGGACGAATGGTTCATGGCATGATATACTTAATACAAACCATCTAAGAGAGAAAGGGAGGAGGAACGAAGGCGTTTAAAAGAGTACATAACTAAAGGGAAAGGCTAAACTCCTAAATCTACTGAACATTGCTGCCTGGCTTATACTGACATGTTCACATCCGCGCCCTTTAGGCTTGTGCCTGGGAGACCGTGCCCTAGCTCCATACGTCTTTGCTCTATATGTGTACATGCAAAGGCAAAGACAAGAAGCCAGCAGGCAAGCAATGGAAGGAAAAAACACAAAGAGCATATGAAAAGGCATAAAGCGGATAAGCATGAGAGACATGGCAAACATAGAAATAAGGATGCGAGCAAACAAACAATAAGGCAAACAAGCAAGATAGCAAGCAAAAGGTGATGTCCGCGAGGGACAAATGTGGGTTTGGATAAGATGTCCATAACTTCATTGTGTTGAAGCATGGACGACACACTAGCAAGCAAGACTCATGCATGGACATGTAAGCAAGCGTCTAAAGACGCATAGAAAGCCAACGAGTGGCACAAACAAGCATGGTAAGCATATGATCGCACAGAGCGGAAAAGGGGAAAGGTGTGCACGAAGCAACCGGCATCGTGGTGATGCATCCCAAATGGTTATATCCAAACAAGGCCTCATGGGCGTCAGATGTAACAACACAACCACAAACCCGCTAAGGGCATCAAGCGTGGCAAAGCCTAGAACAAGAGAGGCTAACACAAGCATAAAGCATAGAGGCAGGCAAGCATAGACATACAAATAAGAATGATCCAAACCCTTTGATGTGGGCTAAGGTGTATGGACAATGACGAGACCATAGGGTCTAGATCGGGTCTGAACCGATAGGCCAAAACACAAGAAAGAAAGACAAAGCGACAAAAGGGCTACAATAGCACATAGCATGACAAACATAGCCTAGGTTTAGGCACACAAACATGGTATGGAGCGCACAAGCACATGAAAGATAACATAAAGTATGTAGAGAACATAGATCGAAGTACATAGGCATGTGAAAACATAGATCTAGACATATAGGCATATAAACATACATGTAAACACGTAGGAACTTTGCACATAGACATGGAAGAACATGAATCCAAGCATATAAGCATGTGAAGACTTGGATCTAACCATATAGCATGGAAATAAACACATAGACACATAGATCCAGGCAAGGCATAGCCCAACAACATCATACAAGAATATGAGTATGTGACCCTAAAATTAACATAGAACAAAAAGAGGCATAAAACATAGGAAAATGAGAGGAAGAGTTTTTATACGTCTCAAAAAACTCTACTTAGCTAGACTCATTTCCTACGAGCTATAGTCAACCACTAAAATAGCTCTGCTTTACACTCCCTAGTCCCTTTTTGGGATCTGCTTCTGAACAATTTTTTTTTAGGCCAAGTGTATCCTTGTGAACAATGAGCGAGGAACTCGTAAAGTCCTAAACACAAAAAAAATCCATCTCAGATTCACTATATTCATGCATGCTTGAAAAGAAATGTATCCATGTCACATTAAATTTAAGTGTCTTTATGTGGTTTTCATTAACTTAATTGGTTATGTAGCAATGATTTGATTCGAATCAAAATTGTATCTTCATGGAGAATCTCTTTAAGTTTCATATTTGCCTAATTATTTTTGATGTATTTAATCTCAGAATTCGACATTTACATCCCCCAATGGGGGTGAGTTTTGGAGTCTAAAGTGATTTTTTTTTATTGAGTACGAAATGATAATAATTGGGTGTTTGTATGTGATGTGGGGGCGAGTATATGCAAATGTGGGGTGAGAAGTTGTAATTATTGAACTTTGAGTAGATAGAAAGGGTTTTGCAATTGATATTAAATGAAAGAGATAAAATATGTGACTAAAATATTACACTTGACTGTAACAGGTTCACAATCTCTGAAGAATATTAATATAAATGTATACTACGGTGGACCCCTTGTCAATCCTGAAGAGATTGATGGATTTCCATTTAGAGGACCGGGTATCGAATGCTACTACATGATGATACGTCGTAAGTTGAAGACGTTAAATGATTTGAAGAGGAAGATAATGGAAGAATTGAATTTGAACCCTGCTTGTTATGACATCAAGATTATTTATCGTTACCCACAAGAAGTCCTTTATGAACGGATAAATTACGGGTATATGGCGATCAAAGAAGACAAACATGTAAAGCTCATGTTTAATATGATCCATAAAATGCCCCAAGTAAATGCTGCTCAGTTGTATGTAAGTTCGGAGCCGCTTGCAGAAGTTGATACTGAGCCGCTTGCAGAAGTTGATACTGAGGAGGTGCAACAAACAACTACATCTTTACAATTTACAGCCCTAGATGATGGATGCACTACAATGGGAGACTATACAATGGGAAGTTATATGCTCCCATCTCAAGTTTATGCTGCCAATACTAGTGAAACATTCCAACCTCAAGAGACACATTTAGGGGAGGAAGATGAAGACGAAGACGAAGACGAAGATCATGCTGCGTATAATGGTGAAAATATTGATGATATGGATGAGTATGAAGAAAGGATTGAGCAAGGCGACTTTGACAGGGATGTGGATGACCATGAACTCGTTCCCAATTTTGAAGAGGAAAATATGGAGTACCATGATGAAGGTGATGCAGACGATAATATTGGCGTCCAACATGATACAAATATAACCACTGCCTACACACCTCCTGCGGAGTCATTCTACGCAAATACTTGGGAAAATATGGTTGATCCTTCACGTCTTCAAATACCATTTGTTTCTACTTGGGAAGATGGGATGCATTTTAGTAAAGGGTTGACTTTTGCAAACAAAGAGGCGGTGAAGCGTGCATTGATAATATACGCAGCAGGAGAAAATAGAAATTTTATTATCCGGAGGTCGACCAAAACTAAATTGTGCGCCGCATGCATTGACACCAATTGCAAGTGGTACGTTGGGGCATTCATGAAGGCTAAACTTAATGGTCTGTGGATGGTCACGTCGTATGTGGGTCCACACAGTTGTATACCCTTTGGCCTGCGACGAGATGGTAAAATGATGGATTCTAATTTTGTTGCATCAGAATTCGTGGGAAAATTGCGACAAAATCACACTACTCGTATTCACGAGCTTTGGGAGATCATACATACTAAGTATAACCATGAGCTTTCGTACTATAAGGTGTGGGATGCAAAACAGAAGGCAATTGCTAAGATATTCGGAGATTGGGAGGAGTCTTACCAAAGATTGCGAAAGTTGTTGTTGGCATACTTGGATCAGGATTCGGGTACCCAGTACAACTATTACACCATACCTAGGGGCATAGACGGTACTGCGTTACTGCGCTATGTATTTTGGGCATTCGCTCCATGCATTGCTGCATTCAGATATTGCAGGCCAGTGATCAGTATTGATGGGACTCATTTGTATGGTAAATATCGAGGGGTGTTGATGATTGCAATGGCAACTGATGCTAACCAAAAGGTTTTGCCTCTCGCCTTTGCTGTTGTGGACAAGGAGTCAGGGGCTAGTTGGGGGTGGTTTTTAGAGTGTCTCAGAGTTTCGATACAGAATGTGATACCTAGGGAGGGCATTTGCATTATTTCTGATCGACATAAAGGTATTAAATGCGCCATTGCAGAGTGGCCCAGATTTCAAGACGGAAGAGAACAGGTATATCACCGATATTGCCTTCGACATGTTGCTAGCAACTTCAACACACACTTTGATGACCCGACTCTAAAGGCCTTGGCCTTGAAAGCTGGATATGCGACTCATGCAGCTAAATTTGAGTCCCTAATGCAAACCATTAAGGATGTCGAGATTAATGCACTGAGAAATGTAGAACCTGATGATCCCCATATTGCACGCTATATGCCATACACATATCTAACGAGTGAGGATGTGGAGAAGTGGACCCAGTCACATGATGGTGGAAGACGTTATGGGGCAATGACAACCAATATCTCTGAGTGCTTTAATGGGGTACTTAAAGGTGCCCGCGGTTTGCCCATTGCTGCAATGGTTGAGTTCACCTGGTGCAAACTTGTTGCATATTTCCATGATCGACATAAACAAATTACTTCTGATCGCTCTCAAGGTAAGGTGTGGAGTGATTATGCAATGGGGATCTATACCAAAAATGCGCAGAAAATTTCAAGACACACTCTGAGGAATTTTAATCACGAAACTGGTGTATATCAAGTGGTTACCCCATACAACGACCATAGAGGTGGAGGGGGAAACCACAGTCATGAAGTGCACGCATTTGCTAGAACATGTGGTTGTGGAAAGTGGCAAAACATTAAGATCCCTTGTTCACATGCAATTGAAGTTCTTCAAGGTTTGCACCTCGATGCGACCACCTATATTGACCCATGTTATAGTTTGGACAACGCCATTCAAACATATGCACATCAATTTGCGGTGCCAAAGTCAGAGTCATTGTGGAGGGACGTTCGCGGACCACGGTGGGTGCCTGACCCACAGCTGTTGCGGGCGAAAGGTCGTCCTGTGAAGTCAAGAATAAGAAATGAAATGGATGGGGTACGGCGAGAACGGGGAAGCCGGAGGCTTGATTCGGACTTGAGGGAGATTCAACCAAGGCAGCGATGTGGAGTTTGTCATGAAGAGGGGCATAACCGCAGAAGATGTCCCAATGCCCATGGGGCTTTGACAAGCGGTTCCCGTGGGGCTTCGACAAGCGGTAGTGCTACAAACTAGGCAAGTGCTATCGCTATTTTTATATAATATGTTCAACGTTTCATTTGCTTCTTGTTTATCGCATTTGGGAACTAACGATCGTATTTTAATGTTTGTCAGGCGAGCGGAGACAGAGCCTTTGGGTATGTGGGAGTTGTGGTTATCTTCGATATAGACAAGTGCTAGACGACTATGTAGACTATGTTGTATCGACTCAACGATTATTTTGTGCATTATTGAATGTTGTTGTAATTGAACTATTTGCTATCCATTGTACTCGTTACATTAGTTGTGTTGTGCAACGTTTGCCTATAATGCCAGCAATGATAGTACTTTGGCAAGTTCAAAACAGCTATCAATGATTTGTGGGTCTCATGCAGTGGTTAAAACTGTCTAGTTCGCAGCTAAGAGGCCAACTATAATTAGCCCATGAATAGTAGCTGCTTTAATCCTGTTTTTTGCATTTGATATACTCCCTTTGATTGGTATCATAATATTATTATGTTTGTATCTAGTTGTTTACAGTGCTCATGTGATGCCGGATTTGGTTTACTGATGCAGGTTTGAAAAAAAAAATTTCTGGGTTGCTGCTGCAAGTGGGGGAACAAAAAAATTCCCAGTGGAAATCGAGTCTTTAGAACTCGATTTCCATTCATTGTAAATCGAGGCTTTGAAACTCGATTTCCATTTGCTTGGCTGCCATTGTAAATCGAGGCTTTGAAACTCGATTTCCATTTCTGTGGCATTTCCGTAAATAACTGCCATTTATATAAATCGAGTTTCTAAGACTCGATTTCTAGTCACGTACATTTAAAATAATGGAACTCGAGTATATAAGGCTCGAGTTCCACTGAAACTTAAAAAAAAAAAAAAACGAGAATAATCCACAGTATCCCTGCCTGCTGCTCATCTACCAATTCATGCCTTTTATGCGACCTTGTAAGACAGAAGAGGGGCATACTGGCAAAGTATCCCAGCGAAATTTCCTAGGAATGCAACAGTCTAACTACTAAACAAAAGCGTTTGCATTCATCTTAGCAAACCAATTAACCAATTAATCAAAATCTACAAAACCTAAATGCAGATTGGCAGGTTTTTTTTTTTTTTTGCCCTTGTACAATTTGGTCTCACTGATCACATAATGGAAGCAACAAAAGAAACCTATACAATTTGGTGTAACTGTTTTGCCTTGCAACTTGTTAATGGATAGCGCAACATGCACCAGCTAAAGGATTTCTTTAATCGATACATATATAACATAAAGGAAATTAGGTGATGACAATATTTTTGAAGCTCACGATGAGCATTCACAATCACTAGCTATCAAAACATCACACGAAGCTTAAGGGCTATTTCATTTGCCTTGTATGCACATTAGAATAAGAAAAGTGACATTCATGCATTGCACCGGCATTAGCATTCCAGATATCTTTTTTACCCATGACTACCATTCTGAAAAGGGGTTACTGATTCATATCACTAACCAACTTGAAACTCAAACAGAGAATTCAATCTAAAGCAACGAATCACATATCTAAGACATTAAAAAATCAACATTATAAAAACATTGTAGCCTGTTGCTTGTAGCAAAGCAGACGATTTCACTTTTTCAAGATCTACAAAACCTAAAATCAACAAATTGCAATCACATATTATCATTCAGATACATTTGTACACATAATTTTAGCAACACTCACATCATGTTTGTCACAAGAAGTATGCAACTTGAGATTGGAGGCATCATGTTTAGGCAATAGGTTTCCAGAGAGATCAATATCACATTTAAACCCAGACGCAGCAAAATCAGATGCAATCAAAACTTCAGCACTACTTGAAGATCTGAACAGTTTGCCATTTGGGGTGGCTACATTAGGACTCTTTGATTTGTATGAACCAGCACTTTCACCAATATTAACGGGATTGCAGGACCTGGTGGCACATTTGGAGGCAGTTGCTGAGACCTCCTGCCAAACTAAAGGATTAAGCACCAGACACCAGCAGAACAACTTGAACGAGGTAGTAATTTTGATCAAGGATTGCAAGAGAGTAGTTTACCTGAAATTTGCAATCATGACTTGCTGAATTACTTTTACTCTTAACTGCAATCAGGTAAGAAATACAGCTCAGTATTCTGCTTGTACAGTAAAAAGTCCAAAGCACAAATTAGTTTAACAATAAAGCTAGGGACACAACAAAAATCCACAACATTCCTAAATTAGCCTACCATCTCACACGTGAGCCCTCCACAATCTGCAATTTAATTTAATTTTTTTTAATGAACCACATATGAGGTAGTATGCAGATTTGTGAATGTTGTAAAAGTGTTGTGTCACTAGGTCTCTAAGTTTAAACCTACATTCATCAGATGTAGTAACAGCCTCTACTGGACACTTATCAGGCCTTCCTTTTGAGCGCTCCACCTCATATGGCACTTCACTTTCATCAGCCGAAAGGATGACACGAGCACGTTTACGACCAACACCTGTCTGTTGATTGCTGGTTGATATAAACAAACTTTTTGGTAGAACTTTAGCTGGCTGAGTAGAAATATTGTGCTTTTCTGACTGAGCTGCTTTCATTTTGGGCGGATTTTTTGAGGTCCGAAGCAGAGAAATCAGAGGTACATCATCATTCAACTCTTCTACACTGGCTACAGAATTTGATCTGGTAGAATTCAATTTACTCATCTCTGGGGAGCAGCATGCATCAGACCTACTTTCTGACAAATGATAGTTCCCTTCTGTGTAAGTTTCAGAGCAGCAATCCTCTGCTACATTATGTGTTTCAAGCTCTTTATCTTTTGACTTCTTCAATTTGTCAATTAAAAGCTGCAATCTCCTACACAGGAGCATCTTTCTTTAGGCAATATTATAACTTCCAAGTGGTATAAAGTCCATTAAAAAATTCACCGAACTTAATAGTTTCTTTTGATAAATAAATAAACTTACAGAAAAGGCCAAGGAGGGTCATAAACTTAATTTTGCTTATCGAACTACCAAAAATTGTCCCTTGAAGTTAAGTTTACTATAATTTAAATCAATGTTTTGGCCTATATTCTGCAAAAACTTGCAAAGCTTCACCTCCAACATCACAGAAAATTAAAGGCTAGTCTATATGGTTAAAGAGGATTGCATGATCCAAATTACCTGGCCTCTTCAACATTATCAAATCTTATCATGTGGCTATAGTGCATATTCTCTAGTGCAGAAAGCTGTACAGAAGCAAGGTTAGCTTCAATGGCTATCCTGCAATACATGATAAACTAGATGAGCACAGCAACATTGACCTCTTAAGTTAACAATGGTGCATTTGTGCATATTTAAGGATTAATTGCTGCTATTGCTCCTGTATAATTACCATCACTGTCCAAAATATAACCAATGTTTATTTTTGCTAATGCTTGCCCCTGAAATCAACATCAACTCAAGAGTGAAAATTCACTAATCAACAAATACACAGCACATCCATGGACAGAACTGCCCCCATATACTTTAACTGCGATGCCTATAATTATCCTAGACAACAATCACTATTACCCCAATTTAAGCAACTAAAATTAAACGTACAACTTTATTACTAAGGTCACATACAACTATATCATAAGAATGATTTCAAGTAAAGTCCCATGCTACTCCTTATCTAAGAAAAACAATAATTAATGTGCATCATATGTTAGAAGATGATAGGACAAAACACCAACTTACCTCCAAACAAAGAGGTGGAAGACTTGCCTTTTGGCATCACACTCCCACACCCAAACAAAGACCAAGAGTCCCACCTAACCTGGTCAAGTATTTTCCTACTACTTACTGTTTGCAGCAGTCTTGACATACATACAAACCCAATTAGTTGAGAGGAGACAATAAAGTTATTGAAGATAATGTTTGTGGAAGATTATATCTAGCTAAGCATGTAATTTACAACCCCAATTCAAATAAGAAAATAAATGTGACACAATCCAACAAATTTAAATACAACATTTAGTGCTGAAGACTCATCCAACTGTTCAGAAGAGCAGAAAGACAGAAAATGTGTATGGAGCAGAGTATGTACCTTCAACCAATCAAATACCTCTCTTGATTTCTCTGCGAGGCAATCAAGAGATGCATACTGGTTCAACAAACACTTCCTCTCACGTGGAGTTCCTCTTGCAACGACCATGTCTCTTGTCAACTTCTTAAGATTCTGCTCTTCTTTCTTCAGTCCATCCATTACTTTAATAGCTTCTTTAACAATTTCGATATTATCATCAATTTGCCTAACCAAAGCATCCTCATCTTCCATGGAATTTGCCAGATCAAGTCCTCTCTGGTAGCAACGAAGTGCCTCCTCATACCTTTGAACCCTATAATGCAATTCACCAAGGTTGATGTACCCTTTTGCCTCCCCTTGGCAATGCCCAATTTTCTTACAGCTCATTATGTCCTTCTCAATGTTCTCCCGAGCTTTAACCCACATCCTGAGGTCCATGTAAACTTTTCCAAGGTTGTGGTACAGCCTGCTGCGCCCATCATCATTTTCATCCACCTCTTCCTCATCACAAATGTTTAATCCCATACTTAATATTTTCAAGGCCTCTTCAAAGTTATCGAGATCCATTTCAACCAAACCTAGATTATTATGTGCATCAACATATTCCTTGAGGAAGTTGCTATCCTTATCAGGCGGATTCCTCTTAAGAGTCTCCGCAAATTTTCATATAGATATCATATCAGCTCCAAATTTTTGCTAACCCAAAACTATATGGCCAGTTAGGCACAGAATCCAAAGCCATAACTATGTACACCACATTCTATAGATCAAGTTACAGGTAACAACCTTGTCAAATCTATAAAATTCACTTTCTATTGTGTGAGACTAATTACAGATCCTTCTTCTAAGTAATATTGTAGAAGAGGAACTTCTCTTATTTTCTGGAATAGATAGAAATTTTTTAATGGTGGATAACCCAGACTTCATATTTTTCGGCTTCGTTGCAATTAGATTTTTTAAAATAATGATTGAAATGCAAACCAATAAAAACTAAATACAAGGGTTTGCATGAATTAAAAATTTTGCCAATGAGCTCTAGTTCAAAACCCATTGGGTGCATGTGTAGACTTACCTATCAAAAAAAAAAAAAAATCAATGGTCAAAATCCCCCATGACTGTTTGTTAATTATTATCTAAACCCAAATGTGTATATTAAGTTATGCATGAATTTCGTTTTTTGTCTCTAAACTATTGAAAATGTTACACTTATCAATCTCCAATTTCATCCAAGATTGAAAAAAGTCCATTTTTCATCCCTAAACTATTGAAAAAATGTTTTAAAAAGTTTTGGGAGGAAAAAAGAACTTTCTAAAGTTTAGGGACAAAAGGCAAAATTCATGCCAACTTTAGCAATGGAGACAATATTTTAGCCAAATAAAAATCTATACATTAGTTTTGATCAGTATACTTCAAAATAGGATTTTTTTTTTTCCTACATGCACAAAAATTGGGAGAGCAAAAGCTATGTTTCAACTAAAGAAAATATTAGGAATCTAGCCATCACACACACACACAAAAAGGAGCAAAATTTAGTAGGTTAGTCAACAATGTTTCTTACATATAATGTCCATAATGCATATCATAAAATTTTCTAACAGGATAAAACACTAATGGTCTGTTTGACTTGGCCTAAAATGCCAGCTTATTTCACTACCAGCTTTTGTAGAGTTTTTTAAAGCATCACTTTTTAAAGGTACAGCTTTACTTCAAAAAAAAATTATATTTGCAACAAAATAAGCCAAACAAGCTCATCAAACACACACTAAAAAGAACGGGTTTGATAACAAAAATTTTCTTTTGGTAAGCAGAAGTACATCCTATCTCACATCACAACAAAAGTGCATACCTTTTGAACCCGAGCAGTTAACCTGGTCATTGCACTCTTCAATTTACGAACCCTATCCAAGCAAAATCTACTACTCTGTAGAGAATAATTGTTCAGAAAGATTGACAATAATGAAACACTACAAGAGGCTGAACAGAATTATAAGTGTGCAAAGCAGGAAAGAGTGATGAAGAATAAAAGAGCCCAAAGTCACAACTCAAAGTGAAAAGTGACAATGACAGATTCTTTTTACAGGAGATTAAGCATAAAGAGCCATGGAGGTCTGATGTATATAGCATTAAAATAAATCCAAAATTAAAAAATAATAAATAAATAAAGGAATACAATAAAAAGTGCACTCCCAAAAATTTTAAATCTAACATGAAGGATCATGAACTGTTCAGTGCCATGAGTCAGTACCACACCCCTAATAATTCTCCCCTTGAACTCCTACTAAACATCCAAAAGTAGACAATAAGTCTTATGAGCTTATATAAGAAATCTACCCATTTCCTTAACTAAACCACTAACTGAGAGTCTTTTTCCTTCTTTTTTTGGTGAGGTAGTTGGAAGTCGGGGCAACAACAAAAAACAACAAGACAATGGACCATTTAAAGAAAGAGCAAACACATAAGTACTCACCATAGACGTAAGCTCATCTAATGCAGGATAAGCATTAGTCTCCAATTCTGTCGTGCGTGCAGCAAGGAAACTACAAATAGCTTCCAAAGCTACCTCCAGGGCCCGAAATTCAAATGGAGACTCTACATTGCATAATTTAGATCACTAATATAACAAGAAATAAAAAAAAGGACCGACAAGGTTCATTCTAATATTGAGAAAACACACAAGATGAAAAAAAATGCACATTTCCAAAACAGCAATAACAGTCTCGACTCTTCACTAATCAAGATCGTTTTGATTCAACTTTTAACCATTAAATTAATATTGCTTACCATCTTCTTCACCCGCATCAACGTCATTTTGGCCCCCTGGGTACTCTTTCCCATCACCTAGACCTTGAGGAATGGCATTTGCTGGAGGCAATCGCCTTAGAAGCTCCTCAACAACAGGGACAACATTTTCATCTGACGGATCCCGAAGCAATACCTATCATTCAAAAAAATTAACGATCACAAATTGCAAAAACAACTCAAACTCACAGTTGTTTTCTACTTATTGAGTTAATTGTTAAATAAACATCAATCAACCAATAAATCTACTCAGAGGCACTCTTGATCCACCACAAGTCAATCCTTAGTCATCTAAAACACCAGAAAAGTACAAATTTTTTAATTTCCACCACCTGCTTAGTGAGGAGGAGGAAAATCTGCATCTAAACTTATAATTTTCAGATCATTGCTTTTTCTTTTCTTTTCTTTTTTCACTTCTCTTCATTTTTTATTTTTTTTTTGTCTACTTCTTAAGCTTATCATCAAATTGGGGGATAATGATCTCTTTTGTGCTCCTAAGGTCAAATTTGACCTTTCAATCCAGGCATACAATTCACATGTGCATTTTTTTATGGCTGCACCTGACGAAAAAGCCAATAAAGTTTTTTTTTTTTAAATTTTTATAATTATAATAGGATTTGAAACCTATGAAATCCGCTCCACCATGATAAACACAGATAAGAATACAAGTGTGTCATATATATAATGTGTGTGCCTAGAAGAACTGTTGAAGAATACAAGCTAGTCTATAACTAGAAATTAAATTAAATTACCCAGCTGCTAGTGCAGTCAGGGCGCATGCCACTACTGATGATGATGATGCTGCAGCTAGACTGTCATTCCTCCAAGCTCTGATATGTTTTCCACCCAGGAAGTTAGTCAAAGGAAGTAGGAGCCTCCAAAATTATGTGTAGGAGAAAGAGAGAGAGCATGAACTTACTAGGATGGTTGGTTTGGCCGTTGATGTACCTGTTAAGGCACCAACTAGCAAAACCCAACACAATAAGGTACATGATCAAGTATTCAACACCACAATAAGGTACATGATCAAGTATTCAACACCAAGTACATGATCAAGTATCCTTGTTGGAATATCCACCTCCAGCTAATGTCCCAACTGTCTCATTCACCTAGTTCCAATAATGTACGTTAAAACCATATTGAAAACAATAATAATATCATCAAGTATTCAACACCAAATTGAAATATGAAAAAAGGAATAGCATTGGGAATAAAATATGTTGTTTCACATCAAGCTTTGTACGTTGTTTCACTATAATTTTTTTATTATTCTTATTGGTAAGTTATTCATGCAACCATGCAACCAGTGGATGTTAAACCCACAACCTCACCGTCCACTTCACTCTTACAAGGGAATAAGGTATCATTTGACTTACCTTTTTTGAACCTTACGCTTTCTCGTATAATGAGGAGGAGGTCTTGCATGTCCTTCGTCAGATGCCTCGGGCCCAGCTTGGTGTCCATGTTTGTGCCCCCCTGTCCCACAAGGAGGTGCCTTCGATATGCGTTTCGGCCGACCTTCGGCCACTACAGGTAACCCAACAGCCTGCTCAGCCTGAACATGTAGTGGGTCGATGCACGGAGAAGGGCTAGTGGGCGTACTATGGGAGGGTGGGTCCTGCTGCATGTCATGCGGGGTTGGATCAATACCCAGGGAAAAGGATGAAATAGGTGATAGCTCAGGAAATGACCGTGGGGTGGGTGGACGGATGTCAGACCTAGGACCTGGATGTGGGGTGGCTGGATGGATGGTGAGGCTAGGGGTGGGTGAAGGGATGGTGGGGCTAGGGGGTGGATGTGGGGTGGGTGAAGGGATGGTGGGGCTAGGGGGTGGATGTGAGATGGGTGAAGGGATGGTGGGGCTAGGGGGTGGATGTGAGATGGGTGAAGGGATGGTGGGACTAGGGGGTGGATGTGGGATGGGTGAATGGATGGTGGGCCTAGAGGATGGATGTGGGGTGGGTGAAAAGGGATTTGGGGTAGGGAAAACCTGAGGGGTAGCAACAGGCGGACGTCCAGCAGGAGCTGTGCTCGTGCTTGGGCTTTCAGTAGTGCATACAATGGGTGTAGCCGCTGCCGCAGGAGTAGCTGCCTCCTCATTTGGGGCCTCAGGGTCCGGAGGTTGTACACGGCCAATCTCCTGCACTGCCTGCAGCACATCAATAATGTCCTTGTGGTCCTCCGTGCCCACTGGGTGACGCCTCAACAAACGGACGTATCCTTCAATCTACACATGGCAAAACCAAGTACATTAGTAATGCAATACGAAATCAACAATGCCAATGAATAATAAAAGTTCACTGTTGGTTCTGAATTGGTTATGCTAGTAATAATTGCAAATTATAGGGAGACCAAGTGTTACCTTTGACTAAATTTAATTAATGTAAGTAGCGGATGGCGTAAACAAAAATGCTAATTAAAAATTAAAATGAGGAGAATATTAAAAATAATAAAAATGGAAAGAAGAATGTATACCATAACTCTAAAGGCTGAAATAGGAAATATGACCTTATAGCATCTCAAATTATATTTTTAAATCAACAAAGTTCTCTATAAGGTAAATCAACAAAATTCTCTATAAGGAATCTTAAGCAGACAACAATTTAAAAGGTTGGCTTCATGCTTAGCAAACATATGCACATATATCATGTTTTCGAAACAGTGGTACGGTATGACGTAGAACACATGGAGAAGTTACCAGTATAATCAATCTAGCACCGGGGACATCGATAAACCTCCGAGTTATCCTTTTGAACCAGTCGAAGTACTCGTGGTGTGCGGGCATGTCACCAAGAACTGCTTCACACCGCCGTTGAAGGCGATTACCCCACTCTATGATATGCATAGCATGTCTCTGCATCCAATTAACACCGACCTTCCCCCTCAAATCAATTCGATGAAGCACTATATTGGTGTCAACATCGCGGGGAATTTCTTGGATCATCCCGAATTGACGAACAACACGATCCGGTGTATGTAACTCTACTAGGTGGAAACATACAAGCGGAACCGTTGCCGTCCACACGGCCCTCCCTGCAACGCACCACGGTGGAAGGTCCTCTAAATCAGCTTCATACGGCTGCCACACCACCTACAACAGCCCAAACACACGTACGCAACACATTAGACAACTATCTTTAAGAATCAAAGTTCACCAAACGTAAATATTGTTTCTAAACATGTTCAACAAGGCATTTTCATACCTGGCCTGGCAACATTGAAGCTATTTGTTGGCGATACCTATCCCTAAAGATGTGGGCGGGCCTGTTTTTCTTGCTTGGGACCCACACCCACCTACAATCAATAACAAAGGATCAATATCTAGAACTTTCCTACGAAGATAATGTTATGATTAAAACTATAATGTAATCACATATAGCTACTAAGATAATTTTATAGATATTTACTCAATTAATGATATCACTAGACGGTTAGTAACAGTCCTTATATAAAAGCAGAGCACATACAAGCCACATGACAGTCACAAAATTAGAGTATGTTAACGTAGTTATATATATTGATCCTCTGTTTAAAATTTGTTACTGTTGACATAAATAATTCTGACAAGCCTTGAAAACAAATAAATAGAATGAAGTTACATGATTGTGGGTTTAGGTAATGATCACATAATGTAAAGGACGTGTATGAGATAGAGACTTACTTAAGGGACAGTGGACCACACACTGGAGGACCATAAGCACCCACTGGCGGGCCACGCTCAACTGCCGGGCACAAATAGGGGAACCTAGCCCACGCCCAATACTGGACCAACAATAAGCACCCACCAATCTGACTCGCTTTCTTATCGCTTGCCCTGCATAACTCTCTGTACAACCATGCAAGGCAAGCACTTCCCCAACTGTACCTTCGTGGGTTGCGAAGGTCTTCCAACTGCTGCACCCACATTAGATGCACCCTATCGCCGGATTTGTCCACGAAGATTGTGTCTCCCAGTAGCGCTAAGATGTAGCATCGTGCATACTTATGCACCTGATCCTCGTCAGCATTAGGCGGCAATGCATCGGCAACTTGCTCCAAAAGCCGTTTGATGAGAATCCTTTGGCCATCAAGTTGCTTTCTCTCATTATTTACTGGTTGAAAGCCAAGGAACTCTTGGCACACAGTCACCCAGATTTTCTCCGTGCTCCCTGTTATAGCCTCGCCGTCAACGGGAAGTCCAAGGAGAACCTCCACATCTTGCAATGTAATGGTAACCTCACCATATGGCATGTGGAAGGTGTGAGTCTCGGGCCGCCATCGCTCCACTAACGCCGTTATTAGGCCATGATCAATCTCTCTACCCGGGAGCCTGAGGAGTCCCTCCAAACCAACTGCCTTGATGATGTCAACGACTCGGTCGTCCACCATTGGCTCTCGATTGGAGAACTCTTCATTACGGCTATGGCAAGTAAGGGACCCTGAATCCTGCACAAAACATAACCATAGATTAATATATGACAGCACGTTTGTGTACATTGTATGAATTCAATGCATGTACTTGCTTCACAATCTGTAGTGTTGTATTTTACCTGCCCATTCCAAATAACTTCGGACCGATGGTTGGGTTGCTGTGTCAACACCGACCTGTCAATGGGTCCAGGGTCTGCATGGTTAATTTGTCCAGCATTTGCAGCAGCCATACTGCACAAGAATGATAACCATTTAGCATGTAATAGAGATTATAATACATAGACATTTGATTTGCTGACTATAGAACTGAAACTGGTGTAAAGCTATACGGGAGATGGCAGAAGCAAGCTTGTCAATTAAAACAAGTTGTAGAGTTGATGATAGCTTTGTTTCAAGTGGAAAATGCAATGTAAGGATGACCTGTCTTTCACTAATTGGGGTCATCAATCCATATATTGATCCATATAGTAAAAGTTGTAATATTCATTATATCACTCTTTTCAGATTATACATCATTGCCCAACTTTGAGGTTGTTCCATAACCTAACATGGAGAGAATGCTTAGTTCTTGCTTTGTAAAAAAATAAAAAATAAAATAAGAATATTTTTATATTTCTAAATATATAAAAACAATTATTAGTGAAATTTGACATACTTTTTTATGGGCAGTATAATTCAATGTCCAAAATCTTATTTTCAAAAATCGTTTATTTTCAAGGAACAACTAAACGATGTTTTTACTTTTTTCAATTTTAATTTCAATTCTAAAACGTATATATAACAAGTAAAGTGTCCATATTTGTTAGTCTTTTCATAGTTTTTAAAAACCATTAAAAAAGAACACAACCAAAACAGCGCAGCCCATCGAATCATTAAAAAAAATAAAAATAAATGAAGAGCAGACCCAATCAAAGATACTCTAACACAAGCTCCCATTAGAAATCAGAGGCATGCTAGTTCATGAAAGCTAGTTGATATTGAAAGTAAAATTCCTAAATTATCCAATAAAAATTGTATGGAGCCAAATGATAAATTTAGAAAACGCAGGGCCAAATGGACCCTGTACAATCACACTCTCTCTAAATGTTAAAGAGTTATTCAATCGAAACTCTTTATTGCGAAATCTTTATAGCTAAGGCTTTATTCCCTACAATAATTCCAAATTAATAGATCTTTCTTGAAGATTTGAACTCTGACTTTTACACTAAGAGTATGCGGTAGTATTCCAAAGAGACTTTAAATCTTAATTGTTGTTATTTTATTTTATGAATACTTAATTCATACATGAATCCAAAATATTCAATTAGTTAATGACCAATAATTATTGTCTATGACCAATAATTTTCTGCTTTCCAAACCCCATACGCACAGTAAAGCTTTGCTTCTTTTCTTCCCCCCCCCCCCCCCCCCTTTTTTTTTGGGATGAAACTCGGCAAAATAGTCTACTAAATTAATAGAGGGCATCATCTTATAGACCCTACACCCAAATTACGAGCATTGATTATATTCCACCGATCTTTCTTCTTGGTCTATGTCTTTTTTAGCGACAGCGTTGACAATCTTCTTAGCCTCTCATAAAACATGACGTGGAAGTACCATCAATTATCTACCCAATAATTCACAGGACTTTACGTATGAGATGAGTTATTTGAGGAACACACATTTTGACACAATTTGTAATTGGATTAAATCACTTTTGTATGAATTCATTACTGGTACTTAGTAAAAAGTGATCTAATCATGTCTTGCAACGAGTTTAAGTTATGGAAAATGTGTAACTAAGTGTGTGGTCCTAGGCTTCTTACATCCGAGTTGGTTAGCAGTAAAATATCTAATTCTTAATTAATCAAATTCTAGAATAATCTTTACTATAACTCAAATTATATGCCATGGATAAACCTTGTCTAATCGTCTATAATCCCGTAGCATTATTAGTGATCATACCCACATGTAAAGACACAATCCTACAATTCAAATAAATACCATCCCCATCTCTTATTATTCTTCATGCTCCCAAGTCTTGCCTAAAAAAAACTGTCTTGATAAACAGTTCCCAGTTAACTGGGTCGGACCGTAAAGTCCAGTCCAGATTTCACAACCTTGCCGCCAGGCATAGATTGCCATACTCTAAAGCTCTTTAGCTCTCCCTATAATGATAATGTCAAATCGCCCCTAAATGAAACAGCTATAATCATAGTACGTAACTTGGCCGACCTCCCCTAGATGAACAGCTATAATTGATGAAGTAACCTGGCCTTAAAAGTGTAGGTAAACTATTGAATGAAAAAGGTGGGAATGTGCACATTCATGACCATATTTTGCACGAGGTTTGATACCACAACTTTATGCATTTGCAATAAGCTGCCCAATGCAGAGGTTCCTCCAACCACAGAGCATTGTAAATCCTCTAACAGATTTTACCCGTGTCTTTCTCACCTAACACAGATTTGACTTCCGTTTTTTTTTCTTTTTTCGTTATATTTTCCCTGATTATGAAAGTTCTTTTTACATTACACCTTTGCTTATGCCAGACATATACATAATAATTTTCAAGATACATCTTTTGCTTATACAAGGTATATACATAAAGATATAATCTCAAACACCAATTAAACTTCACCACGCCACACACAAAATAAGCAAACAAAAGCAACTGCAAATTAGATGGTAATCCAAGATCATAACAAGAACAAATGAAACAATTTAGCAAAAATAAAAAAGATCAATTGACACAGATTCTTATAATACAAAACTAAACTCATATTCATCATAGTACATACACAAATTCTTAAAGAATTGGTTCTGTATTTCGTCAAGATGATCATTTTCTTAGTTATTACCTATAGCATTTCAAAGTCCACCTCGTTCCCTTCTTTTTTTATATTCCTACCCAAAGATGCTAAGAGATAGTATTGAAAACAGAGAAAAAGCACTGACTCAGAGTAGCATATTTACCATAACTGACCAATAAAGCTCCAATCTAAAATAAAAAAAAAACCATACAGCTTCAATCTAACAGTTCCACTAGAAATTCAATACAGAAACCAAATAGATAAAAAAACGAGTTCAAACCAAAGTTTCAAACGGTGAAATTCTAGATGCAGACCAAAGCGACTCACCTTTTTTCTTAGTTTTGAGAGACCGCGTAGCCTTATCAAACGGTGATTTTTCCCACTGTTTCTCGGCAACCAACGTTTCTCTGTACACCTCGCTGTAGCTTTATCAACTATTTCGGCGAAGGTGATGAATTTAAAATAGTAGAGACTGAGAGTGAAGCCTGAGGGAAGACGATGAGTGAGAGAAGATGGTGAGTGAGTGAAGACGGTGAGTGAGAGAAGACGGTGAGTGAGACTGGAGAGGGTGAGTGAGACTGGAGAGGGTGAGTGAGAGAGGCGCTCAGACCTGCTTACTTGAGAGAAGACGGCCGGTGAGTGAGAGCGTGAGATTAGGTGGGAGAAGACGGCGAGTGACGGCGGAGAGGGTGGAGTCTGTGCGAGAGAGAGGGTGAGAGTGAAAGTGAGAGTGGAGAGTGAGTGAGAGGCGTTAAATTTGAAAAAAACCCCTATTAGAAATCGAGTCTTAGAGACTCGGTTTCCAGGTATTCAGCCACGTCACACTTAGATCGCCACGTCACAACGCCACAATGGTCGGTTTAGAAATCGAGTCTCTAAGACTCGATTTCTATGTGGAAAGGCCTCCACGCTGGACCTGATCAGATCACAAAAACCGAGCCTCTGAGGCTCGGTTTATAAGCCCAAAATCGAGCCTCTAAGGCTCGAGATGCTCGGTTTAGAAGCCCAAAATCGAGCCTCTGAGGCTCGAGATGTTATTAACTGATATTCTTTCGAAACAGTGCTTACTAACTGAATAGTTCCCAAATTGGGCTCATTTCCCAATTTTGGCCCTCTTTTACACAATATACACATTAAATTTGCATTGAAATTATGACTTGAAGCCATGATTTAGTGCAAAATTTACTTGTGTGTACAGTTGTGTGCAAGAGTTTGTGTGTAACAAGTAACAGCAATTACCCATCTTGGTAAGAATAATACTAAACAATAGAGGGGTCTTGTAGAAAGGGAGCAGCCAAGTGATCGCAAACCACAAACAAAATCTACAGAGTTTAGAAGGAGGACTTTGTTGGTCCCCCTCCAATCTGAAACAAAATCTTCCAAATATAAATTTAACTTTTTTTTTCCCCAGTTGGGGACAGGTATAGTGTAATGAAGGATATGGTCATGCATTGCAAAACAAAATTGTTTAAAATAAAAAAGATTAGTAGCTTTGGCTAAATCCAAAGATGGGGGGAAAATAATTTGAATTCTTACAGCAAGAAATTTGAAGTTCCTTCAAAAAGATTACTTATATTTGAGAAGAAAAACCCAAATATCTCACTTGCAACATGAATTGGATAATTCATACTCCATTGTCGTATCTATAAAAAATTAACTGGATGTAAGATGAACACAATCTTTTTAAAATTTTCATGTTAGAGGGAATATAGAGTTTCTTTCTCAATATATTGGATGGTTATGGGCCATTGGTCCCTATAAATTAAGCTTCGGTGGAAATTGCTTTGTTAAAGCTAATTATGAAAAGACAAAGACTTTACCTTAGTCCAAGTGTAAAAGCATTTCCCCAATTTGATTATTAGTTATTTTGTTTACTTTTGACGAAGTGAATTTGATTATGATTCAACTTTTGATAAAGCAATTTAGCCTCAGAATACAGGTGGTATTCGATTTTAGGCCTACAGAAGCAAGGCTTATAGACTCCGACATTATGGAGTAACAAATACCAAAAATAGCACTTGTAAAAACATTGCATAAACTTATGTAAAAATTTCTTTTTATTTTTGCATAAAAACATACTCTCTCTTTTCTATAATTTGCATACCCATTTTTCAAAACACCCCACCAAGTTATTTATTTTACACTACATTTTATTCAAATATTAATTTTTCATTTTTTTCTTGATTTTTTAAAATTGTTTTTATTTCTTTATCCATAACAACCATCATCCATTCTCTTCCTTCAGTATCAAGATACATAAAAAAAAGAATAAAATATAAAATACAAATGAATAGTACTAATGTAAATTTACACACAACAACCATTTATTTTTTTTTACATAATTTTATATAGCTTGATGTCAATGAATTTTAAGTTTTAATAGTTAAAATATGATACTTTTTTTTATAATACGAGTCTTGATTCCACTACAAATTTCAAAATGTAACAAAAAGTTTTTGCAAGCCCATCGTAGTGACTGGCTTTTGTGATCTAGACTGTTCATATATACTATGGGCTAGAAAGTTTTGAAAGTTCAGAAATACTTGGGATTGCTTATGGGCTTTGAAAGTTGAAACGCTTCTCATCACTTCTCTTTCGTTTCCTCAAATGGGTCGAATCAGGTTGGGAAAGAAAGGTTCTAGATTGAGTTGTGCATTTTTAATATGGATCAAGTTGTGTGATTGTTGGTTTTTCAATGGGCTAGGTTGGGTCAAGGCTATGGATCCAACCCTTGTGTCTAACTCTAACCTTTCCTCTCTCTCGACCAAGCACTACCATCATTCACTCTTTTGGATTGAGGTTCCTTTGGGCTGCACTAAAACCCACCAGCCTTTCTAAAGAGACTAGACCCATACTAAAGAAAATTCTAAGAAAAACTTTGAAGGCCCAACTTTTACTAAAAAAGGCCTGATCTACAACATTAACACAGTGAGCTGTATCTTTCAGTGTTTATGTAGTATAAAGCCCACATGTTTTGCCCTAGATCAATGCAATATTTTCTTTCTACAAATCCCATAAATATGATTATATCTGATTGGGAATTAATCTCAATGATTTAAGTATCTTTTATTTGTATATTACATATTCGTTTGATTTATATAGTGTAAACCTTTTAGAATAAGATAGGTGTAAGATAGTGTAGAAGTTAGAAATCTCCAATTGAACCTAACAATTCTATTAGATAACACACTAACATCTCAGTGTCGGTAATAAATCATGTGGTACCCAAGGTTTTCAAACCCGGACCGTTTATTGAACCGTAAAAGGGAAAAGTTCAAGGTTTTTGAGGTCTAACCGAGGTTGAACCGAGGTCGAACCGTGATGATGTCATAATTAATTTATTAATTAATTAAAGCCTAAATATAAATATTAAATTTATAAAACTAGCAAAATTGACTAATATATCTACATATGTGAGGGAAATTTAATGATTTTCAAGCATATATTTGATAATTAAATAAGAAAGTTAATAAAATAATATAATAATCATGAAAACATTAAAATTTATGATTAATTATTGAAGTAAAGTTGAATATCTTTGAAGGATTTTAATTATAATAGTTGAATATTCCTTGTAAGAGATGGATAATTTAATTAAATAGAATAGAATTGTGTTAAGTTGTTTTTATAAAAAAAAAAAAAAATTGCATTAAGTTTACTTCAAGTATTTTTTTTGTTATTATTGAGCACTAACTTGCATGCTTGGCTGAGTGGTTAAGCTTCAGCAATGTCTCTGACCGGGCCTGGGTTCTAATCCTTGCATTCGCATTTTCTCAAATTTTCCGGTCGGACCGCCCGGCCCGGTCTGAGTTTCAAAACCCTGGTGGTACCCTCTTTGTTTAGTACAACTCCACGTCCAATTCTGTTTGGTGCAATGAATGCTTAGCTTTGCAAAAATCCTCAAAACTCTTCAAGTTAAGCATTAAATGCAATTGAAGCTAAAGTGATTGTGATAATTTTTTTCAGAATAGAACGAACTTGTTTTCCATTTTTGTTTTCTTTATTGGGTCGTGACTACGAGCACATGTTTATATTAATTTTTTGAATTGTTATATCTTTTTATATTTTAGTCGAATCAATACCTTGTCACAGTCACACCCCAACAAATCAATATATCATCATTAAATAGTGATAGGTTGAACTGTTCCAGAACTTGGCTGAGTGTAAGAATGGGTGATACAATATGGGCTTTTGGGCAGCTTCTAGTTAAATCAGTGGAGCCTCATGGTCATTAAAGAAACTGCTTGAAGGCCCATTAAAAGGTTAACCTTTTCTCTTTTCCAATTGGGACAAGTATAGTAGCTTTGGCTAAATCCAAAGATGGGGAAAAAATAGTTTGGAATTCTTACAACAAGGGAATTGAAGTTCTTCAAAAAGACTGCTTAACATTCTTATATTTGAGAATAAAGACCCAAATATCTCTCACTTGCAACATAAAATTGGATAACTCATACAACATTGTCGTATCTATTTGTGTAAAATAAAGTACTTTGATCTCATTATGAGCTCTAAAACACGTAGTATTAAAATTCAATTCACTAAGCAAATTGGCATTTCTCTACAGCTGTGCCTTCAAACCGCTTAGTGTTTTTAAATCTTGAACTGGTATTAATTTCGAAGGAAACATTAGGCATTCCTATGCTTTATTAAAAACTAAAAGAAGCCTATGAAGCTAATTGACAAGACAACTGCCAATCATCATAGATGAGCATAATATAGATACCATAACATATGGAGCCTAATTAGAACTAGAAATAAGCTGAATACATGATAGCGTCAAGGGATATTTTTGGAAGAAGCCATATCAAACCAGGCGAGTAAATTGGATCATGTGGAGTAATTGCCTGGTATACTGTCGTTAGAAGCGGCAAATATGTTCCACATTTTGTGTTTGAAACCTGTGAAAGAGTCTGCAAATATTTTTAAAACAATCATTGGTTGGAAGTCAGAACTTATACCAAGGAACATAATTAATTGAACAAAGCTGACAACCACAAAGCACCTTCTTGTTGGGGGAAAACCTATTAGTCTGGTATTGATATGGGAGAGCCTCAAGATTGACTTTGATCCTTCAAGGAACAAGACTTGAGCATTTTTGTGGTAGTAGCCAGATTTTCCATCTTTCTCTATTTCAGGCACCATGGCATCGGCATTGGACAATATAAAGTTCTTGATGTACAAAAGGGAATTGGGAAGCTTCTGCTGGTGAGGACAACAACGACATCAAGAGTGCTGAGTCCTTTGAGCCATCTGGAGTGGAAGCGAAAAACCAAAAAATAGTACTCTGTCCTCAGGGGATGACTTCTCATCTTCACGTCTGCCACCAATTTCAAAATGTCAAATAAAGTTTTTGCCAGCCCATCACAGTGAGATTGTTGCATCTGGTGATGAAAACTAGATTTAAAACTAGGCATATGAAATATACAATTTTCGTTCCCTATATTGCAAAATCGAATGCATCAGTTTTTGCTTGTTATAAATACACCCTGGATGATGGATTTTTAAATAAAAACATTATTTTAATCAACAAGAGAGGATTAGATCCAATGGAGCATAATATTCCAAAAATGGCTAGTAAATTTTTCTAGGAACAAAGGATGTACAGTTCTTCTCTAGTTCTATTATAATGACAATCAGCTCAATGGTTTAAAGTATATGAGCTAATGCCATTTAATTCCAAAATCCATTCAGAATGGATTGTGATCTTGGCCTTGACAATGTGTTGTACAGAGAATTAAAAGGATAGGTGATGGTTAGGAATATGTTTAACGAGTAACAACAAAAAAGAGAACTAATGCTGATCAATGTCTTTTTGGCATGTACCTGGCTGTAAAATATAATTTTGTATTTGATAAACAACTTGGTTATGTAACAGCAACAGACTCCTTGCATGTAGTGGGTCTGCAAAACCAGTCGAAGCATCCACAAATAAGAAGAATCCAAGAATTAAAGAAATGTGAAGCAATTGTTAAATCAAAGCGTACTCAACTGGATTGTGTAGAATATATACCTGACTGTAACATTCATTTGATGTAGCAAGCCTACAGTTTTGTGAATGGCAGAAGGTATTGGAGATAGGGTTAGCTGGCCATAGCTCTCAATATCGACCATGTCATTGTCTCTGGTACTGTGTAAGTGGTCTTGCAGCAACTTTATGCATCCCCTCTTTCCAGACGACTGATAAGACTAGCATACGGACTCCAAAGGTCCTGGTCAATGAGGTCCTGAATTCTATGTTTAAGGTAATAGCAACCATAAGTCCAATGTCCTATTCCTTGCATATGGTATTCACATCGAGCATTCGGATCATACCATGTCGGTAATGGACTTGGCTGAGCCTTAGGTGGCATTGGAGTAATGAGTCCTGCTGAGAACAAATTTGGATGTTTTAAGATAATAAGAGACTGACATTACTAACTTAGCTAGCAGAGCCAATTTCTTCCATAGAAGTTTCTGTTAACGTTTTATATGCTGTGAATCAATAAATAATATATTTCTTTTCCAATATAGAGGCTGAAATTTTAAGCTACTTTGGCTAAAGTTCCCTTATTGGAGATGGGGTTCATGATTCTCATTGTTGAAAAAAAAAGAAAGAAAAAAGAAGTGAGTTGGAGTAACTAACAATAAGATCATTGTCCATAGCTACAAATTTGTTGAGGAAACTTGGATCAGAGTTGGCGACAGTTCTGCAAGACATCAAAAATAAATGCTAAGGTCAGTGGCCTCGGGAGAAAATAATGAGAATACAAACAAGTAGATCTGTGTAATATTCAATACAAAATGGAAACCTCCCAGATAGATTTATATCTCTATTACATTTAGAGTATTAGGTAATTTTATCAGGTAATTTATCTTTATTACATTTAGTGGCAAAAATCAAACTATATTAAACAGATCATGGCAACAAGCCCTACATAAGCAACATTCTGAGAAGTTTCTAAATTTTCACATCATTGTGATCAATGATAATTAGCAATGAATTATGGTAAGTATGAAGATCATGGTCAAAAGCCCCAAAGTTGTTGAGAGAACTTTTATCAGGATCTACCAAAGATATTATAAATGCACAACCCCTGTGGTTCATAACAACTCCCATCCTTTCCAACATAGCACCCCCCCCCCCCCAACAAAAAGAAAAAATTTTCAAGAACTGGATCAGAGCAATCCTACTATAAGGGTTTTAACATGTAGTCAAGAGTTTTTTTTGTGAAACTCCTACCTGTCCTTGACTATTTAATTAAATCTGTAAAAAAAAAAAAAAAAAGGTATGAAACTTGGAAGTGCAGTGATGTAGGGATAGGATGGAGTACCTGGTTAGCTTTGGAGTGCTGCCACTGTTAGTACTCCTTTAACAATACTTCTTCTCCTGAATTTCCTAGCCTTACTTCTCTCACCAAGCAAACAACAAGTCCTACAAAATATAAATGGAAATCAACACCTATGTGCAATAGGAACAACAATATAATTGCAGAAAAGTCCCTTGATATTCACATAGAAAATAATCGAGTTGTAGACATTTCAAGATCATGATTCATACTCGATTGGCTTGAAGGACATGTTCTTTTAATCAAATTTCAGTGCTAAAAATGAAGACCACCTGTGGTCATTCTTGCCATTGCTCTTGGGAGTCTTGTCTGGAAAAAAAAGGTAAACACAAGCCCTCAAGGCCAACCTACAGCTTCAGCAAGTACAAAAGCTTAGGAAAATTCTTTGTAGAAAATTAGAAATATCGAAAGAAGGATGAGGTGGTGCAGCTGCTTGCTGAAATATTGATGGGAAGATGAGGTTAAATACTTACAGGAAGTAATGGGTGTGGTCCGTGCAGAGGGAGGTTGGGTAGGCTGGCTGCAGTCACCCTGGAATTTAAAGCAAGGTAATAATTTTCAAAATCACAAACTGAAATCTCATATGGCTATTGACAGCATATTGTTGTCTGAAAACTGTAGAATAGTGCAGCACCCGTTGAATATAAATTAAGAAAGAAAAGTAAAGAAAATAATAAAAATCAAAGCAGATTCAGAATTGTCTTTCATTCCAAGGCATAACTTGTATCCATGAACTTAAGATTCGCCTGGAGTTTGCTCCCAGAAATATAGCCATCCCTACTTCCTCATGCTAATCCCATGAACATTATAAAAGTCAAACACCAATTGCTGGTAGTCAGCTGATAAATCCATAACATTCACAAAAAAACCAAGGATTATCGATAGTCAAGCAAATGCTTAATTCAGTAGTAACCAAAAAACAAAGTCAGAACATACTGTTAATCATTTGAAATTCCCAGGGTGCCAAGTTAAATAATTGTCTAAACAATGAACAAGCTTATTATGCAATGGACCACATTAATGCCTCTTCCTGGGACTGGTCAATAAAATGTTATTTTTGCAAAAGAAAAAGAGAATAAATAACAATCATGGTTCTATCGTTCACTAACAAATTATTTCAAATAAATAATAAACTAATAAATGCATCAAATCACTTATTTAGTATCTAGCTGTCCCATGTTACATCATTCCATAACTTTTCCAATGAATAGGGAAGATGAAAGCTGAACTTTTTTCTTTTTTTTTTGGGTTATACTGTGATACATGAATTTTTGTTTGGAATTAAGGTTTAGTTGACTTCAGTATTAATAACAAAAGCAAAAAATTCAACTCCAGGGAACATTCTAGTGAATCTATAAGAAATGCAGGGCAAGAAATGAGTTGAGAAAAAATATTGGCCTGACCAAAAATAAAAGGCATAAATGCATAATTAAGTAACTAAAACCAAGGAAATATAATTTTTTTTTTCTAATACACAATAATCTTCCTGTTATTTCATAAATGAACAGATTATTGGGAGAGAGAAATTCTCTCTCAGAAAACATGTTTCTACTGCTTCTTGAAGCACATTTCAGTTATGGTACCAATACCAAATCAATACGACGATTTGCCAGTTTCTGTACAACAAGTACTTACCAAACTGTAATATTATGATGCTGCATGTGAATGAAGAAAACAAGTGATGAGGACTTTGTCTACACTTTCGGTTTCATATGATCATCATCGATTAATATGATGGGGAAGTGAGCAATCTTGCTCCATTCTTTTCCCCTCTTCTCATCGCAGCACTGTTCCTTCAACAAAGGGGACTACTCATCAATCCTCAGTGTGGCAGCCCATCTCTCTAGATAACATGTACTTGAGCTCAAGGCAGAAAGTGATTGTCGCACCATTCCTCAGCCAGTCCTTTATTAAGTGAAAAATTTTCAGATATATTTATCAAAAAAATAAACATACAAATAAATATAAATGTAATCAATCTAAAATGGGTAGAGTGCAACACTACAACACATTACCTGACTATAAAATAGGGGCGTGGGTCACAATTGATATCTATAAATTCATAAAAGATATGTTTTCAGTCAAATCAAGAAGCTGAAATTGGAGCTACGAGGCATCATACTGCATTTCACAACATTAGACCACTGTATATACAGTCCAAATATGAAGTAAACAGAACATGCTAACAGGACAGATGTCATTGCAGCTCATCAGATGTAATTTAGCAATCTGGAAGTTTTGATTGCAGGAGGCTTACTTGGTTTTGTATACTATTTTCTGAGGCCTCAACATTCACACATTTTGTGTCTGAAAACCTGCAGAAGAATTGATAAAGATTTAAAAATCATTTATAATTGCGGGTCCAAAGTTTATTACCCACAAACACAAATCAATTAAACAAACCTAACAACCACAGAGCATCTCTTGCTATAAAAAGAACATTAATAATTGCTGGCAATGACATGAGTGTGCCAATTGGACTTGATTTGTCATGTAAAAGCACCATCCCAGACTTTGATCAGTTCTCTTCCTCTGCCTCTGGCACCATTGTCTCAACAAGAGTGGTCATGTGCTGAGCCTTTTGAGCTCTCTTAAGTTTGAAAAGAGAACAAAAATCCAAAGGCAGCAACCTGTCCTTTGGAGAGGACTTCACATCTTCCCATTCACCAAAACTTCTCAAAACTCAAAAAGATAGTCTGAGGTCCAGACATGTGGAGTGGGTTTCAACTGCTATTAGCAGGTATTGAAGCAGCGCTAGCTTTGAACTGCCCCAGTGTCTTACCTGAGATTAAATAGCATGCCATATCTACCAAGTCAAATCATAATGTAACTTAAAATACTCTAAGCTTACAATATGAATTAGCTTATTGAAAAATAAATATGATGGAGAAACTGTACTACCTTAGGTTAAATCAATCCTGCTTTGTACTTCAAAAGTTCAAACTAAAAATGCAATGAATGAATAACGAGGCAAAAGCAGCTCCAGCACAAATGAGAGTAAGGACTTTACAGTGGCTTGAAAACATTTCACATATTTCACAGTTCATACACAACAGAAAAGGATCAGCAGCTAGCAGTGGCATGAAATTGATGGTAGGTGTGTCACTTGTTATTGACAGCAGAAAATGACACTGCAATATAAAAGGCAACTGTATGAGAATCTCTTAGTTCGTAAGAATTTAACTGTAGCAAGATCCAAAACATTTTTACCAGCATCTCTTTCATAAGTGTACAAAAAATATTTACATTACAACAAAGGTTTGCTTTGATATTTATTAAACAAATTAAAAAAAAAAAAATCTAAGCCTCATTCTAAATGGTTTGAAGTTTATCTATAATTCAAAAAAAGAAAAAAGAATAAAAAGAAGACGATTGTGGAATCATGATGATTAGGTCCTGTGATACCTTTATAAACATAAATGACATATTAAAAATAAATTAGGGGTAGTTACACTCCCCTCCTTTAAGTTTTGGAGCAATGACACTCAACTCCAAACCTTAAGGGAAAAAAATACTCACCTCCCTTGAAGTTTGAAAAAATTAACACCCCCTTGTTTCTATTCGTAATAAAATATTCTAAAATTTTATAAGAATCATTTTACAAAAGTTTAATTATGGTAAGTAAAAAAAAATAACTAATAAAATTTAGAATAAAAATGCAAAATTTATCAAGTACCAAAACACTTGTAATGGCAAATCTCTCTATAACCCATTGGAAAAAGAAAAATAATAATAAGCAAAATTCACAATTAAAATTTTAAAATACACTTTAATTACAAATTTAAAACAATGAATTTTAGTTATGAAATAAGATAATTTTGGAAACTTGCATTTAAGCAAATGGCAAATTAGTACACAACATTTTTAATATTAATTTAAAATACATTTTTATTATTTTTTGAGAAAGAAAATTAAAATTTGCCCAAATGCAGTCCAATTATTTATCCATTATATTATCATAGTTTTCAAGCTTCTCATAAAAAAAAAAAAAATATGAAACCAAATGATTTTGTGCAGAAGATTTGAAAATATTGATGAAGCTATTTTTTATAGGATATATCAAGAAGCTTAATGACTAGACATAAAATAATCTTTGGAATAATGCGTAATATGAATAAATTTAAGAAATATGTTGTATGAGTATGAGGTTTAAATTTACGCTGCCCACATCAAATACAAGTTTAATTTTGATGGAGGCAAGCTAGTCATTCCCATTTAAAAAATGATTTTTTTGGAATACGAAAATAACAAAAAGAACTGCAACACTGGCTGCGATGGTTCGTGGGAATAAACAAAATTCAGAATTAAATAGAGGAAAGTACAAATTAGTGCGGAAACAAATACCTGGGCAGTAGTACTTCTGGACTCATAGCTTATGTGATGACTTCACGGTCAATACTTATGATGGGGATATGAGAAATTTTGCGCCATTCTTTTCCATTCTTTCTCCGATACCGCTTTTTTAGCAAAGGGCACTCAATAATCCCTAGAATAGAAAGGGAGGCGGGAAAGCCCTCCTCTGGTAAGCGCTGGAGGTTATCGCAGTCCCAAATCTCCAACTGTTTAAGCAAGGTAAGGTGTTGAAACCCCCTACCATTGAGTGATGTCAGCTGTGGAAATCTAATGTTGAGGCGGATAAGAGAAGGGGGCAACAACGCCTCCTCCGGAAAGGAACCCACTTCTCTGCCGTTATACCAAATTTCAATTTCTCTGAGAGAGTGAAGACTCTGTAAACCCCACTCCATGCGTCTGAGAGAGAGTTTGTCGCACCAACGGATTTCAAGTATTTGTAAATTGGCGGGCAAACCCCCTTCAGGAAATGATTCCAGTTCTGGACAGGTCCACAAGTTCAAATATAGAAGAGATGGGAGGAGAGTGTGCATACCTTCAGCAAGTGACTTTAACTTTTTACAGTCAACAATAGAAATCTCTGTCAAATTCGGGGCGCACAATCCGCCGCTGGGAAAGGATACAAAATTAGGGCAGTCAGAGATGGTCAATTTAGTGAGAGAAGTTAGATCCAAGAGAGATTTATCTGATGCCGACAGAGATTCAAGATTATCAGAATCCCAAATTTCGATAGATTTGAGTTTTGGGAAAAACTCTAATGGTAAAGACCAAAGTGAACCAGGACCTCTCTTTACCTTCAAGCTCTCAATTGATGGATAGCAATGGCTCCCTGGCAACTGAAGTACTCCATTGATTTGAAGTGTTTTTAAAGTAGTGGGTAGACCACCCTCAAGGAGAGACACGTGGCATCCTCCAATTCCAAGACTTTGTAGCTTAGGTGATAATTCCTTCAACGCCACCTTATCACAATTCGTCAAGGCCAATTCATGGAGAGCCGAAGGACTAGGAAGTGAAGCAACAAGCTGGGGGCAATCTCTAATTTCAATTACACTTAAAGAAGGAAGCAAACTGGGCAGATTTCCCGTAAGCTTGGGACATTCGATAATGCGAAGCTCTCGGAGGGTTGGGAAAACTCCGCCTTCATCTTCGCCTTCAAATGTAAACCATTCCTTCCACTCTAGCATCCTTTCAATTGAGAGTTTTTTAAGGGCAGTTAGTTGCCCAAGTGGAGGCAAGGAGGAACAGTATCTACAATCGTCAAGCTTTAGGGACACCATATTAGAGAATGAACATGCTCCTAACCAACTTGGATATTCTGCACCATAATAAGATATGATGGAGAGAGATTTCAAGTTCGTATGAGGACACAACTGCTCAAGCACATCTCTTTCATGTTCTGAATCATCGTTCTCATGATATCTTCCCCATTCCAACTCCAACTCTGACAAGCCCTTCTTATCCTTCAAATTAACCTTCTCTGCATCTCTTGTTTGATAAACGTTTTCTAAGTTTGATATACACAATGATCCAGAAAGATGCGGAAGCTCTCCCAACTGTTTAATGTTACTCCCACTATGTTCTCCTTTTCCCACATAAAAAGCACTTAAATTTTGAAGACTACTCAATTTACCCATGTGCATTGGCATCCCTTTCAAAGGGGTCCCTCTTATATCTAGGTGACGTAAGTTTACCAGTCTTCCCATGTTGGTTGGCAACTCATTGAGGAAATCACAATTCCTCAATAACAAGGTTTGCAAATTATACAAACCACACATAGAATCAGGCAAGCCTTTAATAAAGGTGCCATTAAGATCTAAATAGCGAAGATGTTTCAAATTTCCAACAGAATCAGGCAGCACCCTTAAGAATCTGTATACAGATAATGATAACACTCGTAAATACTTAAATGTGCGCAACAAATCATTTATCTCCATCGTTGATATAAAATTAATCCTGAAATTTGACGTAGATGGCAATTTTAGTCCCAAGAAGGTTCGCAAATTCTTGGCTTCATAAGACCCCTCGAATTTCTTAGGGACATCAAAATTAGTTTGAAAATATGACAAATGACGCATTTTTTTTGTAATTCCACACGACTTATCAATACCCAGCCTAAAACAAAATTCTCCAGATATAAGTTTTGCCAAGTCATTAAAAAGGTCATGCATTATGAAACATAGTTCATCATTATTTGATCGTTGAAAAAATGACCTCGATAGTAGCTCATCAAAGTATTGTTCACCTATTTCTTCCATGCTTCCATTTCCCTTGGGTTTCAACAATAAATCTTCTGCCATCCACAACAAGACTAACTCCTCCTTTGAAAATTCATAATCCTTTGGAAAGATTGAGCAATAAGTAAAGCATCGTTTCAAATGTGATGGGAGGTAGTTGTAGCTCAATCTTAGAGCTGGAAGGTTAGAATTTTCACCTCCTCGTAGATCCCATATATCACTCTCCAAAATTTGATTCCACACTCTTAGGTCTTGTTCAGACTGCAACATACCCCCAAGTGCTTTTGCAGCTAAAGGCAAACCTTTACACTTACAAACAATTTTTCTACCAATTAGTTCTATATCTGAATTTTCACTCGATTCTCCATTCTTAAATGCATGCTTTGCAAATAACAACCAACAATCTTCTTCAGACAATTGCATTAGATGATGAATTGAAATTGGGTGCACAATTGAAGCAACTTTTTCACTTCTTGTTGTGATAATGATCTTGATCTCTTTTGCCCCACATCTAAGCATTGTAACTAACTTATCCCAAGCAATATATTCCTCATTCCAAACATCATCTAAAACAAGGAGAAACTTCTTTCCCTTTAAGCTCTCTCTTATTCTAATTTGTAACAAATTCAAGCTATGAACGTCACAATTAGACAAAGTGACCTCTTCAAGAATAGATTTTGCTATTATAGAACCATCAAATGTGTCTGAAACACAAACCCATGCTTTGAGATCAAAATTCTCCTTTACTCGGTTGTCATTATATACAAGTTGAGCAAGGGTTGTTTTACCAACCCCACCCATGCCCACTATAGGAACAACACATATCTCATCACCATTTGCATTATCTAATTGCAACTTCTTAAATATCTCCTCCTTATCAATATCTCTACCATACACACCATATTCTTCAGGACAAGAAGTTGTTAATTGTCGTGGTGGTAGTGGTACTCCACCGGCAACCTCTTTCAGATTATGGACCTTCTTTTGTTCTATGAGTATTTGTAATATACCTAGAACGTTTTCTAGCTTTGACTGTATCTTTTTGTCAAATGAATTAACAGAAGTAGAGACGGAGCGCCATACCTTACTGCTACGAGTTTGAAATTCAGCTTCTGACTTGGATCGTAAGGCTTCAGTGGCAATCTCATCCAGAAGGTCATCTGCAACATAAACAACATCTTTAAGCTCGTCCAGCCAATTTTTCACAGCTGGGTTTGTAAATTGCTTCTCCTCTGCATCAATGAGCACTGATTCAGCAGATAATAGCATAACCTTCAACTTTCGTAGCAATTCATCGTCGAGTTTCCTTCTCTTGAAGTAGTATATGACCTCAGGAGAGGCCAATTTACCAAGTGCCACCTTAATGATTGAAGTGGCAAGTGCTTGTCCCAGGAAGACTTCAGCCATGGTCTCTTGTTGGAAGAAGGAAATAAAAAAGCGAAAGAGAAGTGATTGCAATATAATTAGGCAAAAACCAGAAGTGAATGGTTTAATGAATTAGTCATTTTCCTCGTTTTTAGGTTAGGTTCATACCGTCTTGGTTGCAGTTGCACATTGTACATGTTAGGATTATTTTTTGAGCTTAGATGAATTGACACGCTTAAAGATGAAGAACAATATATTTTTTTGGTTTCCCAAGAACAATATATTTTATAAACTAGTTTTGGCGGTTGGAGGTCGGTCCAATGCAACTACGACAGCTCAAGGGTATAGCTATTGGATATTAAAAAAGACAGATAATTTAAGTACTTGCTTACATTATTGAATCTAATTTATTTTTATAATTCATTGAAAATGATCTGCAAAGAAAGCTAATGGCCAAAAAGAAAGTGTATATAATTGCAAGTGGATGGTCATTCCAACCACTTCATGACTCAAACTAATCCATTCCTCATTGGATTCTCGGTAATTAATTATTTCTCTAGGTGAACCTTTTCTGACATCGCCTCTCACCGGCTAAGGATGATTAACAATTTAACAGATAATAGCATAACCTCCAAGTTTTGTAGCAATTCATCGTGGAGCTTGAAATAGAAATTATACAACATGGATGTTACAAATTCATTAAACAATTTTATGAGTACTAATTCAATACTTCCAACAAGACTCCAGCTAACTAGTGGACAACCCAAACGCACTGGAATTATAATTTAACAAGATATATATATATATATTTTTTTTTGGGTTAAAGTAATTAATGTTAATGTCGACGTGGTCATTTTTGGCCCAATATTATAAAAGTGATTGAAGTCTAACATAAGACTCAATTGTCTTTTTTTTTTTGAGAAGGCAGTTGTCTTATTTGAAATACAAAAAGCTAAGGGATGTATGTAATAATGATCCATACCATGGGCAGCCTTCGCATTGTTTTAACATAGAGTTATACCATAAATTCAATGACAGAGACTCTACTTAAAAAGTTTTAGGATACTGAAAGCATTAAGGTCCTTTGTTCTCCATTGCAAAGACCCTCAAGGGATATTTGCTTGAGAAGAATTTTAAATATTTTAAACTCTTAATCAATCTAATTATAAATTCAAGATTAATTTTGAATATGATGTAGTTTAGGTGGTAAGAAGAGGAGAGGGGTGGGGAGGGGAATGGTTACCCATTCCCTTGTTTAAATATTTTAAAATTTTAGTATGAAAAAGGAGAATAATTATTCATTTACTTTATTTGCATGTTTACGGAAGCTGTGATATAAATGGACAATTATGCATATTTTTAGGGTTTTTTTTTTTTTTTTTTTTTTTGTATTGATAATTTGATTGTTGCAATGACGGTGGAATTGAACAAGTATAAGGTCTGTTCAATGTAACTAGAACACCGCAAGGTGATAGTTATTGGATATTAAAAAAAAAAGATAATTTAACTACTTGCTTAGATTATTGAATCTAATTTATTTTGTAAATTCATTGAAAATGATCTGCAAAGAAAGCGAATAGCAAAAATGAAAGTATATATAGTTGCAAGTGGATGCTCGTTCTAACCACTTCATGACTCAAACTAATCCATTCCTCACTGGCAAAGAATGATTAACAATTTAACATAATTTGAATTAAGTATAAACTAGTGAGGGCAGTTGGCTAAGGATGATTTACAATATATGTATTAAATATAAACTAGTGAGGGCAGTTGGAGCAGAATGATATTTAATTGCCAGAGGATGCTAATTCAGTAAACTTCAGGACTTGAATTTATCCATGCATCTATTTCTATGGTTCAAACCTCCATTTTTTTTTTTTTTTTTTTGTAATTACCAAATTGTTCATATTGATTGAGTCCTTATAAATTTGATGAATTTTTAGAGATACACCATTTTGCATACGCTTTGCCACAACTTACTTAGTTGTTAACTAGCTGGATTGCTTCACTTGCAAATGGGTTCACAACTTAAAGCACTCTAATCCTCAATTGACACATAAAAAAGTTGTGGCAAAGTATCCCTAGACTTTTTGTTTCTAATGGAAGCATATCTGTGATTGGATGATTCTTTGGTAAATTGTACTCAACAAATAAACTACAAGCAATAGAAATAAACTCATCCAACTTTGATGTTTGAGTGGTTGGTGTTAGTCAAACAATTATATCCCTGGGTTAGCATTGGGCGGGGCGTCTTTTTCTTTAATGTCTGTAACTTAGATGATAGAAAGATCATAATCAACAAGTTTATTTTTTGGTTGAAATGATCATAAAAAAAGGATCATAAAAAAATAGAATGGATGGTGCTTTACTCAAACCATTATTTCCTTGGGGTTACAATTTGGGGCTTCTTTTCTTGTAATGTTTGTATAACTTTTTCTATGGAAGGAACATCGAAGTTTACTTCCCAAAAGTAAAAATTAAAAAATCGAGTGGAAGTTGTTTGCTAAGGTTGTTCCTGAAAAAGAAGGAAGAGTAACCATATGACTAATTGATTAATTAGACGTAAATTTGTTTTTCTTTTTAATAGCTGATGTGACATTATCATTTAAGGTTTTTGTATGTGGATTAATGACTTGTTATACTTTAGATTATTGATTATCAAGGTTTTTTCATGGTTTTTGTTTCTTCCGACCTTGGAATCTTTTTTTTTTCTATGGGATTAGGGTAGTCTATGAACCCACCGGAATAAGAAAATTTCTAAGGGAAGAAAATTTACCAACATGGAGATGCTTTTAAAGTGAGATAAACCAGGAGACCGACATCACACTAGGGTGATATTTTGAGAGACATTAGTGGGACGTGGGTTACAGGTTTTGCTTGAACTATTTAAGAGACACTACTCGTATGATGGCTAAAATTTGGGTTCTTACTAGACATGGTCTCAATAAATCAAATTAGACATGGTTTCTACCAACTTCTAAAAAGTCAATGAAAGAAGGAATTTATCGAGTTAAAAGAGTTTATTGGCAGATATAAGTAGATATAGTCCTTGATTTTAGGTTAGGTTCATACGCTTTTGCAGATGGGACATTATTGCTGGCTTTGGTTGTACATGCTAGGATTATTTTTTAAGCTTAGATGAATTGACAAGCTTAAAGATGATGAACAATATATTTTAGAAACTAGTAATGGCAGTTGGAGGTCTGTCCAATGCAACTAGGACACCTCAAGGTGATAGTTATTGTATATTAAAAAAACAGATAATTTAACTACTTGCTTACATTATTGAATCTAATTTATTTTATAAACTGATTGAAAATGATCTGCAAAGAAAGCGAATGGCAAAAATGAAAGTATATATAATTGCAAGAGGATGCTCAATCCAACCATTTCATGACGACTCAAACTAATCCACTCTTCATTGACAAAGAATGATTAACAATTTAACATAACTAGTCGCAACCCCGCGATGTACAAAAATATTTGATTATTTTGTAATGAAATATAATGTATAATTTATTTTCTAAAATATTCATAAAATCATATATTAAGATTAGTAATCTGTAATAAAACGTTTTTCTCAAAAGAGAATTTAATTTTAGATGTATCAAACTATTAATTAAGAAGTGTTTTTTTTTTTTTTATATAACCTTTACCAAACCAACAAAGGGCAAGGTTTTTTTTTTCCTAATATAAACAATGTTATATTGCTTTCTTTTTTAAATAATGAATTTTGTGTCTTTATAAATATAAATATAAATAAAGATATATATATACACACACACTTCCTTTGTAGATTAAAATTTTCATCTACTCATATTTTGAGCTAAGCTAGTGATAAAATAAAAGGGGGTTTAAGTTTTTCCAATTATAATAGTTAGAAATGAATGATAAAAATAGAGTTTTCTCACCATTAAAAAAAATTCAACTTATCTTTAATCTCAAACCAATCTATCTCTTTTGAAGTATACAAAGTAGGATCATTATCTGTCTTCTTAAATACAATGTTTATCTCAGCACATTCATAACTATATATTGAATCAAACCATACCCATATAAAGATGCATTGCAAGCAAAGAAAGTGTCATATCAATTGTCGCTTAACAATGATTAATTGGACCAATTAGAAAAATAATTTGTTGATGATAACTATTGGGATTATTTTCTTTGCAGGAATTGCAAAATTGTCCACCCAAAAAGATTACAAATAAACATATAAGTAAAATCTCCTAGTTAAGTTTCTATACGCATCCTTATATAATAACAATAATAATAATAATAATAATAATAACAACAACAACAACAACAACAACAACAACAACAACAACAACAACAACAACAAAAATAATGAAAATACAATTGCAAAAGTTAAAATATGTCACTTATCCCATTATTTTTGTTTGACTAATCTTTGTTTTTGTCTAAATAAGTGGCAATATAAGGTACTTCTATTACAAATATTAAGAATACTTTCTCTACAAACACTAAAAATTTGTCTACCCAAAAGGATTAAAAAAAATAAAAATAAAAAACTTAGTAAAATATCATAGTTTAACATCTAAATGGATTACTAAAAAAAAATCAAAATTTAACTTACAAAACAACTAATTATTAACACAAATCATAGCAAACCAATAGGATGAAGAAAAAAACTTGTAATCGGGAATCAGAATACCAAAATACATATATATATATATATATATTCATAAAATTCTATACAAATTTGTCAAAAATAGAAACAAAGATAATGTGACAATTAAATCAATGATAACAAAAGCACAATTAGCAAGAAAAAAAATGATTGAAACAATAAAAGGATCCACCAAAAGAGAAACAAAATTGGAGAGAGAGAGAGAGAGAGAGAGAGAGAGAGAGAGAGAGAGAGAGAGAAAGAGAGAGTATTAACCTTTTTTTTCCATGAACAACTTGGAAGGAATAGGGGAGAGAGGTGGAAATGAAGTAAAAAGAAATTTTATAAGAAAATTAAGATGAAAGAGGAATGGTTGAAGTAGATGAAAGGTTGGAAATTTAAAAAGACAATGATTGAGAAAATTAAGAAATGGTAGAATTTAAGAAGATGGAGAAAATTTAAAATTTTATAAAGGAATCAAATGAAATTAAAAAAAAAAAAAAAACAATGATTTGAGGAGGTAAAAGATTGAACTAAGAAGACAATGATTGAAAAAGATGAAATGTTGAATAAAGTAAAAATTGCAAAAAATAAAAAAAGAAAGGATGCTAATTACGTGGTGCAAAAAAAAATATTTGCAAAATTTATTGCAAAGCTTCCGTGTTGTATTTTGTATAGATAGATACGTGTATACATTGTTTTGGTTTTTGAGTATTTATTGATTTTATTTTTTATTTTTTGAGAAAGATTCATTTTATTTTTTAGTTATAAACATCTACATTAAAGTAGTTGAATGTGTAAATGCAAAATTATATGAAAATTAAAACCGCTCAAGATGAATGTGTAAAGTCAATCTATTTATATATTTATTATTGTCAACAAAATTCAGGAATAAAAAATAAATAAGAAAAAAAGAATAATTATATGGCTAATAATGTGGCGGATGAGGTGGCGCAACATGAGCATAGCAAAAATTAATACTTCGATTCAGCTTTTAGATATATATAAATATAGATTTGTATTAGTATAAACTAATGAGGGCATTGGAGGTGTGATCAATCATTTGAAGTCATCATCATCCCTCCCCCATCTACTTCATTGAAGTAGATGTTGGAGCAAAAATGATGTTTAATTGCTAGTGGATGCTAATTTAGTAACTTCAAGACCAGCTAAAACATTTTAAGACCTAAATTTATCCATGGCATTTAGGATTCAAACTTCCCTTTCTATTTGTGTTTACTGAAAGCTCAATAGTATAAAACACTATAACTTGTTTAGACCCCCAATTTTAATCATCCGGAGAAATTGCTTTTACTCTATTTATCTAAGTGAGGAATAAGAGTAAATGAAACGTAATAAACCGAAACAACACTCTAGTGCGCAATCAAATACAATAAATAGTAAATGTAAAGCACAAAGAGTAAAGGAAGAGAGATACAAACATAAGATAACACTTAATTGTTTAATCGAAGAAGAAACCGAAATACTTGGTGAAAAACCAAATTGCACTCATCAATCAATGGCTTCTTCCAATGCTTCCCACATGCACCAAAACAACTCACAACACTCAGATTGGGTGAGGTATGTGTTTGGGCTAAGAACCTCTCAAGGATTTGTAATTGGAGAAGTAGGAGTAGAGGAAAACTAAGAGAAAATTGTGTAGATGATTGTGGGTTTACAGTGTCTAACTCTCAAGTGTATTTCTAGGGTTTTCGTTCTAAAAGTCTCCTTACAATTTTGGGTAATGTGGGCTTATATAGTGTGAGTAAAGAAGTGAAGAAAGCACACTTTAAAAAAATCTAGGCAATGAGTTTCGCGGGTCATTTGCAAAATTACTCATGAAATACCACCTAGCACTTGACTTTTCAACTTCTAGCATGTGCTTCTTACGTGAACTTTAGCAGGTTGTCCACTCGCGAGTTAGTCCTGAACAAGTCACGAACTTCACTGTTCTTTACCAATCTTTACCAAACTCTCACACTCAACCATTACAATAAATCCCACAAACATACAAGGAAATGATTGCCTAAATACAATCAAATTTGACACAGAATTAAAACCGAAAAAACATTGTTGAAAATCACAACTTTACAATTACCAAATTTTTCGTATTGATCAAGTCAATTTAAATTTGACGAATTTTTAGAGATACTTGCAGACACCTCACCACAACTTATTGCTTAGGTGTCAACTAGCTAGTAATTGGATAAGGATTACTTCACTTACACACAACACAACTTAAAGCACTCCAATCATCAATTGACACATAAAAAGTTGTAGCAAAGTGTATGCCAAAAAGTTCTCCTAGACTTTTTGTTTCTAATGTAAGTGTATTTGTGCTGAGATGATTCTTTGGTAAATTGCACTTAATAAATAACCTACAAGCAATAGAAATAAACTCATACAGCAATGATGTTAGAATGGTTGGGGTTAGTCAAACAATTATATCCTTGGGTTAGATGATAAAAATATCATAATCAACAAGGTTTGTTGTTGTTGTTGTTGTTGTTGAAAGAATCATAATCAACAAGTAGAATGGATGGTGCTTTACTCAAACTATTATTTCCTTGGAGTTACAATTTGGGGCACCTTTTCTTGTAATGTTTGTATAATTTTTTCTGTGGAAGGAACATTGAAGTTTACTTCCCAAAATTAAAATTAAGAAATCGAGTGGAAGTTATTTGCTAAGGCTGTTCCTGAAAAAGAAAAAAGAGGGACCATAGGACTAACTGTTAAAAAAAATGACTTGTAAATTTTTATTTTTTTTAATAGCTAATGGGACATTATTGTTTAAGGTTTTTGTATGTGGATTAATGACATGGTATAATTTAAATTATTGATTAAAAAGTAATGGTCAAGACTAAACGTGGTAGAATACTCTCAAGAACTCTAAAAATCTCATTCCAAACAAGAGATGCCAGGCTGAGGGACTTAGACATTAAAGGAGTGAATACTAAATACCTCATCACATCACACCCCAGTGAATTAATAAATCATTAAATAATTATAAGCTAAACGGTTCAAAAACTTGGACTGAGTGTAAGAATAGGTGATACAAAATGGACTTTTTTGTGAGCTTCTAGTTGCATCACTGGAGCCCCAATGGTCCATTAAGGGAACGGCCTCATGACCCATTAAATTTGGTTGATGAAGGATCGCAAATTTTATTAAGCTATTAAGAATTGGAATGTTTCTATTTGTTTATGGTGTTTCCTAATCCTAGCAACTTCTTGAATCAAATTAGACCCATTCAATCTTTTTTCACGGTTTCCATTTTTTTTTTAATGGGGTTTGTGTATTTTATGAACCCACTGCAAAAAGTAAATTTCTAAGGGTAAGAAATTGATAGTATAACATTCATGAAACTTGCTTAAGGGGAACATAGTTGTTGACTTGTTAAGCCTAACTACATGGGGATTCTTTTAAAAATGAGATAAATCAAGAGAAGGACGTCACATGGGGTGGTACTTTGAGAGACGTTAATGGGACGTGGGTTACAGGTTTTGGTAGAGCTAGTAAGTGTCACTATTAGTATGATGGCTAAATTTTGGGTTCTTGTTAGAGATTGTCTCACCAATAAGGCAAAATTGAGATTAGTGTCTTTGTAACATAACTTTAGGGATCCCAAAGTCTTTGTGCATAAGAAGAAAGAGGGATGAAATTAGTCCCTCTGTAAGGATAATAAGTTTTTTTTTTTTTTTTAAGAGAAAGTAAGGATAATAAGTTATTCGAGTGGTAGGGAGGTCTTTGGAGAAATGGACTGCCAAAGTGATGGCAACAAAATCTACAAAGAGTTTTGATGGACTTTGTTGTCCCCCTCCAATCTTAAACCAAACTCTTCGAGATGCAAATTTAACTTTTGAATACAAATTTAGTTTAATCGTGGACAAGGACTTGTACTGGATAAACAAAAAAACATTGCAACAACAGCAAGAACAGTGACTTATAAGCCCATTGCAGTGACTGGCTTATGTGCTCTGAACTGTTCATATTATGGGCTTGATACTATTTAATGTTCAAAAATCAGTCGGGTTGGTTTTTCAATGGGTTGGGTCAAGGCCTTAAATATTAACATAATAAGCTATAAACTATAAAGGCTAGTATATCTTGCCCAAATCAGTACAACATTCTCCTCTGATAAACTCCATGTCTATGATACAACCAGGACCTAATCTCAAGGCTTTCATTATCTTGTATTTGGATTCTGGATATAACATACGCATTTGATTTTAAGATGTTTAAGTCTAAAAAAGGTCTACATAGTGTGGAAGTTAAAAATTTTCCGATTGAATTGTACAATAATAGAAAGAGTTTTTTTCGTTCATATATAATGGGCTTCCAACTTCTTTTTGGCCCAATATTCCCTTACAATAAACACACTAAGAGTATTTAAAAGCCATTGGAGATTAGTTGAATCAGTTTATACCAACAAACCCAAATCAGTTGAACAAACCTAACAATCACAGGCATCTCTGGAGTTGATCTTTCAAGAAACAAGCGTCTGAGCAATGTTGGGCCAGCTTCCCCCTCTTTGCCTCTGGCACAATTTAAAATTCTTGGTAGCCCCAACAAGTGAGCTAGGAAGCGCGGACGCTTCATTTGGGTTGCCGTACTCTTGCCGTATCCGTGTCATAACATCTTCAAAGCAGTAACCTTTTTAGCTTTTCCCCCAATAGCAGTCATATTCTGAACCTTTTGAGCTCTTTCAAGTTAGGAAGAGAAAAAGAACCAAAAGCAGCAACCTATCTTCCAGAGGGGACTATCACATCTTCCCATCTACCACCAATTCCAAAATTTCAAAGAGAAAGCCTGAGCAAGTCTTGCTCCACACTCGATCAGTGTGTTTGAGCTGCTGTTAAAAGGTAAAGAAGCAGCGCTAACTATCAACCACCACATAGTTTACCTAAGATCAAACAGCACGCCAAACTGACCAAGTCAAATCCCAGTTTTTATAAAACAAATGTATTAATCATCAAATACATATGCTGGAAAAATTGCATTACCTTGGATTAATCATTCTCTCAAAAGTATTTGTCTTGTACTTCAAAATTGCATAGTAGAAAAGCAATGAAAGTATAATGAGGCAAGAGAAGCTCTAGCAAGAATGAGTTCAGAAATGTTTCCCTATATTTAAAATAATGACAAATCAGAGCATTAGTTTGAAGCAGATGAACTAAACTCCTTTTAGTTGCATGATCCTTTCAATATGAATTTTATGTTCGACGACTTCCAAGCCCACATAGTTTCATTAGAACTGCATCTTTGGCTTTCAAAATTTGACAACAAAATGTGCACTTGCTTGCTTCTATAAGAAAATTAGAGGATGACAATTTGGACTAACTAGAAGAAATTTACAGGCATATTGTTAATAACAATTTCGTGCAATGTTAATAACTTGATTGCTTGAACATAGAGGATGGCATTGGTCTTCTGCAACTGAAAGGTGCATTTGCTGGTGTTGAGCTGAGAAAGCACGAACATTGGCCTTGATCATGTGTTTGGCAAAATAAAAATATTAAAGGATTAATGGTGGTAGGAGAATGTTTAATGAATACTAACAAAAGTTTGAACTGGTGCTCTTCATTTTTTGCCATTTTGACATTTACCTGCCTGTAAATTGAAATTTATGTATATGAAAGAAACTTTGGTCGTGTACCAGCAATGTACTCCATACACATATTTACTCTGCAAATCAGACAGCATCTATGAATAATAAAAAAGTACCCATGGATTAAATAAATGTCCTTCAACTTCTTAAATTCAAGCTTACTACAATCAAAGTTGAAAAGATACTCTAGTGGAATTTCAAATAAATACCTGACTGTAACGTTCAATTGTTGTTGCAAGCATATGGTGTTGTGGATGTTTAGCTTAACTGGCCAAAGCTCTCAATATTATGCCATTGTCTCTGTGTTTAATGCGAGTCATCTTGGAGCAATTTTATCCATCCTCCTTATGCACCATTGTTCCAGGCATTAAGCAATGGGCCTGAATTCTTGTGAAAGTCAAAATTTGCACTTGAAAGCTCCAAGATTTCAAAAATCATTTATGATTACAACTCCAAATTTTATACCAACAAATACAAATCAATTGAACAAAACTAAAAACTGCAGAGCATCTCTGGCTTTGAAAAGCATATTAGTAATTTCTGGTTTTAAAATGCATATTGGGTCAAGGTTGTGTAACCTACTCATATGTCTAACCTGTCCTCCCTCTCAATCACATGGAAAATGGGAGGTCCTTGTGGGCTGCAAAAGAACCCATCAGTCATTCTAAAGATATGGGGCCCATACTAGAGAGACCTGACCCGGCCCATATAAAATATATGTTTTTAAAAAACAAATATCTGAGAAAACATTTAAAAACCCAGATTTTAGTAATAAAGGCCCGACCCGCAACATTAGCACAGTGGGCTATTCTTCAGTGTTTATGTAGTACAAAACGCACAAGTTTTGCCTTGATTCTGTACATAATCTCGTCCTCTAAACCCCATGTGGCCATATCTATGATAAGAGAATTTCTAAGAGGAAGAAATTGATAATAACATTCATGAAGCTTGGTTTAGGAGAACATAGTTGTTATTAAGCCTAACCACATGGGGGATGCTTTTAAAAGCTGTGTGTTAAGAGCCGCACTATACTTCCAACAGTTATATGAATTAATACTTTCAGGAATCAAGAGTTTGGCTGTAAATTTTGAACTCCAGGTTTTTTTTTTTTTTTTGAGAAACTGTTTTGAACTCTAGATTTTTGACTGTAGAATAATGTGAATATGATGATCTTGTCCAAGTAATATCTTTTTATCCCTTTTTTAAGAGGGGGACCTTAGGTTCAATGCACGAGAGAAAGATGAGGAGAAGATATCTCCTATGCACCGGAGATAATTTTCACTTGATGAGAGAGAATGCTTCCTCGCATAAGTTTATTGAAAAAAAAAAAACTCTACATTTGTTGTCTTTTAATCAAATGCTCCGAATCTATATATATAATAAGGGAAATGCTAACGAGTGCCCTTAGGACACTCGTTAATAATCTATTTAAAAAAAGTTTTGATTCCACTTTTATGGGAAATGAAAAAAGTTGTCAAAATATTAATAATTTTTTTTCATTTTCCATAAAAACTTTTTTTAAATGGATTATTAATGAGAGCCCTAAGGGCCTTCGTTAGCATTTCCCATATAATAATAGGTAAAGCAGAGAGAAATTCCAATTAAATTTTCAATTGAAATTCAATTAGTGTCTAATTTTACGCCACGTGTCTCATCTAATCTAAATTTTAGAATTTTGTGCCAAGTGAGTTAATTTAGGTAAAAATTGAATTTTAATTAGAGTTTAATTTTGCGCCACATGTCCCATCTAATCTAAATTTTTAAATTTTTGTGCCAAATTAGTTAATTTAATGTAGAAAACAAAGAGTCCAATATAATAAACTATAAAAAATATAATCATATATATAATATGTAATTGTGATTGTTTTTAAATGTACCCGTGCATATGCACGGGATTACACATTAGTACATATAAATAGGTGCATCTTTTAGCAAATTGAAATTGATTATAATTCATCATTGTAGATTTCAATGGGTTAGAAGTTTGGTTAAACGATTAAATTCTTCATTTTCCAACCATTTACGTTTTTGGGATAATTCTCAATTTCTCACGATGAATTTGTTAACCAGCAAAAGCAAAAGAATTTGAAAACTATATATCTTGTGTTGCAGTACCAAAACTAACAAAGTTTTAGGAGACATGCACACACCGAAGGAGAACAAAATTTGGCTCCAAATAGAGCTATCCTATCTCCTCCAACTCATTATGTGAAGATATATAAAACTATCTAGTTGTATTATTTAAACAAGTCACGTAACTTATTAAAAAAAATCACTTAACTAAAACTATACATTGATAATCTCTCTAATCACTACATAATAGATTGGAGGAAGATAGCTCCAAACTAATTTGGAGCTAGGCTTTGTCCTTTTACTATTATCCTTTAATTAATTGGACTAAAACATTGGATGCATGTTTTAGCCAACTCTAGTTTCTCAAAGCTAGATGGGTAAGGAAATGGCAAAGGCTATTAAAAAAAACTGAGTTCATTCTCTCCAAGGATAGCCCGAAGAGCTTTAAGTGCATTCATAGCCCTTATTTGAGGGAAAGATTCAATAGTTTGCATCTGCCACTTTCATAAAGTCCATTAATGTTGAGTGAATGCCATGGTTGTTACTAAATAGAGCTCTCCAATCTTACACTTGGGCTGAAGAAAGAAGTTTTTCTCATTTATATATAATGGGCTTCGAATAGCTTTTGAGCCCAATCTTCCCTACAGTAAATTTGGAACAATCCTCCAATTCAGCTTCTTTAACTGACCATGCCATGTCATCAATAGTGGCCATAACAGAATTTTACTGTTGCTGAGAAAGGCAAGGCAATGCTATTTCTTGTTCCCACATTCGCACATTCCTTCTTGCAAGATTCATGCTTTCCCCAAATTCATACTATTTTGAGTTATTACTATCAGTCGGTTTTGATTCTTTTGAACATGTATTTTTCTAAACATACAAATTCCAATTATACAAGTTGTCGCATTTTTAATTTTTCAAAAAAATTAAAATTGCTAAACATCACATAATTCAATTTCATATCTCAAATTTCAAGTGTCAACTATAAGCTACATAATTTAACGTTTATTATGCTAAGAGCCTTGTAGCTATAAGCTACATAGTCCAATGTTCACATGCTCCCACCCGAACTATAGAATTCTCAAAAAAATTCATCCCTTATTTTCCCAGTAATAAGAAATCCTTTTTTTTTTTAGTTGCTGAAGTGATGTGGTGGTTCCTACCAACTATTAAAAAGAGAAAGACCTTATGTAACTAGATATATAACACTGGTGGGGTGTAAAATATCTCAATTATACAAAACACCGCCTCCATTTGACAAGAAAAAATTTATCTAGTAACAATATCTCCAACAGTCTACCTAAACACAAAATACTCTCTACAATAGAGATTGAAACCATAAACAAAATAAAATATGAAAATAAGCTCATTCAACCGAGTATTAAGTTTCATGTTAGAGTTTCTAAATATTGGATGGTGATGGACTTAAAATCTCATCAAAAGCATGAGATACTGCATTTTCAAAGTATATTGCTGTGGGATAATGATGATCATATTGGTTGGTTGGACTTGGTGTCACTCAAACGGTATTTCCGTGGGATAGCGTTGGAAAGTAAATTCAATCACCACACATCTCACACTTGGGCTTGAGTCCAGTTAGAGCCCCTTTTCTGTTGGTGAAAAGGCACCAACAGAAACCTTGGCATCAGCTCATGTGGACATAAGCATTACAACTAAAATTAATAGCATATAACTAGTGGCGTCATTAGGGTAGCGTACTTCTGCACCCTTAATGTTCAAGTACTTGGATTTGACATGTTGTAAGTGCTCAAAATTAGGGAGTTCAAAGCTCTTCTATTGTTTGGCAAAACAATTAGCATAGTAACACCCAAAGATCACTCAAGTTTTACATAAATTAAGGTGCCTTTTCTCCACCGAAAAAAAAAAGTACATTTCAGAAATATGCAGTCTCCTTGCAGAAAACTTGCCTAAAGCTTTGTCGGCCACCAATGAAACTCTTTTGCTAACTGTCATGAGTTGCACTATACTGTCTACACACTAATTTGAAAAGTTTAAGAAGGAGATTTGTACATTTCACGCTTGCGATTCAGGCCCACTAAGATTGAGTATGAGAAAGCCAATTTTTCTTCCTTTCGTGTTTTTCTTATTGTGCTGTGATTATGAGTCCATTTGTATTAATTAATTCAATTTTATGAAATATAAATCATTAAATAGTAATAGGCTAAACTATTCAAGGCCTTGGGACAATACACAGTAGGCTTTGGTGATCTTTTACAGTTATTCCATTAAGAAAGCTGTTTGAAGGCCCATTAAATTTGGCGGATGAAGGATTGCAACTTCGGTCAAATTAGAGTCTTTCATTGTTTTTTAATAATTTCTCTCTGCCTTAGAATCCCCCCCTTTTTTTTTTCTTATGGGGATTTGGATATTATGAATCCATTGGAATAAGAGAATTTTTTTTTTTTTTTTTTGAGGGAGAGTTTCAACTTATGAAGGCTCTCTCAAAAAAGAAAAAAAAAAAAAAAGAAAAAAGAAAAGAAAAGAGAAATTCTAATAACATTCATGAAGCTTGGTTTAGGAGAACATAGTTGTTGTTAAGCCTAACAACATGGTGGTATTTTGAGAGACATTAGTGGGCCGTGGATTACATGTTTTGGTAGAGCTATTAGAGTCACTATAAAAGAATCACTATTACTTATATGATGGCTAAAATTTGGGTTCTTGTTAAACATGGTCTCACTAAAGAAAAGTCCCAATACCACTGTGTGAACCTTTGAATTGATTTGAATGTGGTAAATGAATAATTGTTTATACCAACAAATTAACGTAGCTTAATAGAACAAACCTGACAAGAAAATAGCATCTCTGGCTTTGAAAACCACATTAGTAAGTTCTGATATTGACATGAGCAGTGTGTTTCAGCTACTATTTGAAGGTAAACAAAGAGCACCAGCTTTCTACAACCCCAAAGTCTACCTGAGATTAAATAGCATGCCATATTAAAGTACTTTTGAACTTTTTAAATGAATGTGCTGATCATCAAATACATATGCTGAAAATATTGCATTACCTTAGTTTAAACATTCCCGCAAAAGTCTTTGCTTTGTATTTTAAAAAGTCTAGAGTAGAAATGTAGTGAATGTACAATGAGGCAAGAGCAGCTCCACAGGTTTTTTATTTTTTTTATTTTTTTATTTTTTTTGAGAATTGACATTTAAGTGTGGTAGAACCATTGTCCACTCATTTCTTTGTTTTATTAAAAAATATATTTATTTGTTGCTTTTTATAAATATAGTTATATACTAGTTGTTAACCAAAAAAAAAAAAAAATTTAATCAAGTTCCAAAAGGTTCTTTAGATAATTTTTTACTTGTAAAGAACACAATATAATAATAATAATAATAATAATAATAATAAGACAAATAAAAAAAATTAGTTAAACAATTCACAAATGAACAAAAAATTCATCAAACAAATCCTAATTTTTTTGCATCTCAACAAATTAGAAGAATGGGTTTTAAATAAAGATGTTATTTAATTAAATTTAAATATATATATATATATATATATATATAAAGCCCGATTTAAACATCATCTTAGACCCAAAAATCGCTTAAGTTGCCCCGAGCCCCCTAGTTTATATACATGTATATAGTTCTGAATATTGTGAAGTTTTTCTATAATTTACAATTAAAGAACATAATAAAACTTGATGATGCCGAGAATCACCCTCAGTGAGTCGTAGGGTCTTCGCGCGTTCCAGGTAGACCTGCACGAGTAGAAAGAACCAAAAAGGGAAGTACCGGTGTGGTACCGGCCAACTACCCTCCGACGGTCGAGTTAGTATTGTTCGCAACTCTAGAGTGCTAGAGTCGGGGTCGAAAACATGCGTACCTTTTTTATGAGGGTCGGGGGTATTTATAGTGGTGTAGAACCGGGACCTTGGTGTGTCCGAGGAGGTTACCTCTGATCGGAGCCATTCCTTATTGCGTGTTCTTTACGGAATCCTTTCCTCACCGGAGCCATTCCCTATTGCGTGGAGTGCAAGATATCTAACCCGGCGATTGGCGTGCATGACGAGACATTCGCCCCGTCGGTGTGTGGATGGCGGCGTCGGGGCAGTCTGGAGAGACGGTCGGGGATGACTAAAGTAGCGGGGCCGTCACCCCTACTGTGCCGTCACCTAGGCGAAGGGTGACGGCACCTTCACTTGGTATTTTCCCCATCAGTTGCCCCCTACTCCTTAATCCCGTCGGTCCAGCCTGACGGATTGGGGAGTACAGCGTGTGGCGGACAAGGCATTAATGGCTAGTCATCTCGAGCAGACCTAATGTCGGAACACGTGTCGTAGAGGGACTGGAATGTAGCTGGACGGGAAGGTCGCTTCGTCTTCCGCGCTCCCAGCTCCCTATATATACATCTCCGTTTTCCCTCATTTCTCTTCTTTTATTCTGATTTTGCTAGTGAGAGAGAAACCGTCACCTCAAGGAGATTATAACTGCGTTCCGGTTCTCGCTTGCTGTCTGATACCGTCAGCTTCCCTTACACTTCCTCCGTTACTTGGTGAGTTACTCTCCCCATTTTCTTTTTTTTTCTTTTTAATTTCTTCGTTCTAGATACCGGGCTTTTAGGTTTTTGGGAAGGCCGTCACTCAGGCTCTTAGATCGACCCCGTCACTTGTAGGTAGTAAGATGCCTGAGGAGACATCGAGCGAACAGTCGTCAGTCCGCGACGGGGCGGGCTACGACGAGGTTTACCAGCCGGGCCACGAGTCAGGAGGTGACTCTTCCTTGTCGTCAGAAGATGAATCGTTGATTCAGTCGTGCGACGAGGAGGGAGGGGGTGGCGACGGAGTAATAAGGAAAGGCGGAGGTGACGACGCAAGGGAGAGTGGGAGTGATAAGGGCTCGGCAGGAGATGAAGGTTCGGAGAGCACGTCGGGAGGCTCAGGGGATGACCGTCCGTTCATCCTTCCTAAAGAATGGACGGTTAATCACTTTCTTCCTTCAATGACGGACAAGGTTTTCAACTTGCTGCGGGCCCGTTACCAAATTCTGGACGATATCCCGATCCGTCTTCCCTTGGAGAAGGAGAGGTGTTACTCTAGGAAGACCGCGGACGTTGGCATGTATGACGCCATGTTCGCGGCAGGATTGAGGCTGCCTCTGACGGCGCTCCACCGTCAGCTGGCAAACTACCTCGGGATATCCGTCAGCCAGATTGCCCCCAACGCCTGGAGGGTGTTCATCGGCTCCGAGATATTGTGGGGGAGTCTAAGTGGCGGGCACCGTCAGCTAACCCTTGACGAGTTCTTTTGGTGTTACCGTCCACACCAAATTGCCTCGTCTAAGGGGATTTACCATTTTTCTTCGAGGGAGAAAGAGTTGAAGTTAGTGTCAGACATGCCCGACTCCAACAGGAAATGGAAGGGCAGGTACTTTTTTGTAGAGGGGACCAATTGGGTATGCCGTCAGGAAGAGTGGGGGTCAATTCCTCATGGCTTTGACAACACCTGGGCTCACGTCAGGGAATCAGGTCGTCACCGTCAGCCTTGCATGTAAGTTTGCTTATGCCAAGGTTCTAACCCGTTCGCTCTCCTTTTCTTTTTCAGCTTTTTCTCGTCCGGCGATCACAGGGGAGCAGAAAGCCTTCATTCTCAAGGTGACAGGGATTCCCTTAGAGGAGAGGAAGTGTCGTGACCTGATTACGCCCGACGCCCTCTACGCCTACTGTGGGGGACCCGAGCCGACGGAAGAGGCACGCCGTTTGAACAATCTGTCCCATCAACGTAAGTATGACCGAACCATCCTCTCCGTCACTTTCACTTGTATTCTTACATTGTGTCCTCGTCTTGCAGAGATGGAATCAGCCAAGCTGAGGGCTCAAATCCGGGCTGCCGCCGCCCGTAAGAAGGAAGAGGGAAAAGGCAAGGAAGGAGTGTCTGCGTCCGTTTCAAAGGGCGTGCCAAAAAGGAAAAGTGACGGGGCTGAAGACCGCCCGTCAAAGAAGGTGGCGGTCGCCCTTGGGGACCACTCCTCGAAGCCCTCGTCGCCCAAGCACGGGGTCGGCAAGGGATTGATGTCGGCGGGGGGTCCCGTCATCCCAGAGGAGGGGCGCTGCGTCCTTACCCACAAGGGGTACGCCTTGGAGCAGTTGGACTCCATACTCGGGAAGGAGGAGGCTGATTCCTGCGCTAATCAGTCCGTGCAGGAGCTAGGAGACTCGGGCCTTTTTGATCTTGCCAGGGTATGTGCCTCCTTTGTTATTTGTGCCGTCATCATTTTTTTTTTATATGCTGACGGGAACTCCGTGTCACAGGGCGTGGTCTGCATGAGGGCCATTCAGGTCAAGGGGTCCAAGAACGAGGAACTTCTGGCCCGTCAGAAAAAGCGCATCGCCAATCTGACCGACGGGCTAGAACAGTACAAGGAGGCCTCTCGCACCCTGAATGGGGAGATCAAAGAGCTGAAAGAGAAGCTCGAGGAGGGAACCCGTCAGGCTGAGCGGGAACGAGAAGCTAGGGTGACGGCTGAGAAGGAGCTGACGTCTCTTTTAGGGCAGGTGGAGACGGCAAAAAGTGACGCCGTGGCGGAATTCAAGACGTCCCAGGAGTTCATCGATTCCTGTGCCGTTTACTATGGTGACGGGTTTGAGGACTGCCTTAAACAGGTAAAGTCTCTCTTCCCTCCCTTGACCTGTCAAGGGTTTCGATGGACGACCCTGTGCCGCCGACGCCCGTGGTCGACACCGTCTTTGTGGAAGATGACGACCTTGGTGAGTCCGAGGCCCCTGGCAGAGGTGACGGTGTCGTTCTCGCTCAGCCTGCCTTGGACAAGCCTGCAGCCTTGAAGATCCCGTCATCCGATCCTTCCAACCCTGACGAGTCTCCTGCCAACGAGGTCCGAGATCCCGAGGGTGACGAGGCCGCGCCAAACGCCCCGGCTCCTTGACTTCAATTATTTTTGTAAAACTGATCTTCATTGTGTATTTGATGCCCCGTTGTTTTGAGGGCTTTTTGTAAAGACACTTGTAATACACTGATCTTATTTATTTAATTTACAATGCGTTGTTTTCATTAACTATGCATGACTTTCTTCTTGTTGTTTGGCGGTGGCCCTACTTGGGACCTAACGCTTTTTTGGCACCGTCACGACCTTCCAACGGGGTCGTCAGCTTTGAATCATGCCTTGAAGATATTTTAGGATGTGATTGCTAATTTTTGCATATGACGAGCTCGCGCCTTGTTAGATTAGGGTAGAATTCTTTTCGAGCCGTCACCTTATAAACCGTCAGTTTGAAGGCCTGACTTGTTTTTCGCACTTGGAATATAGGCCTAACCTTTTAGGGTGGTGCCGTCGTTTTGAGGCCTTTTATTTTCGCGCTTGACGGGCTTCTAAGCCGTCCGCTTTGGTGCTTGACGCTCATGCGCCTCAGACTTTAGATTAGCTTTTGAGCCGTCAGTTGGGGCACTGAACGCTCTTACGTCTTGTAGATTAAGTTGGCTTTTGAGCCGTCAGCTTGGGCGCTGGACGCTCTTATGCCTTGTAGATTTTAGGTTAGCTTTTGAGCCGTCGGCTTGGGCACCTGACGCTCTTATGCCTTGTAGATTTTAGGTTGGCTTTTGAGCCGTCGGCTTGGGCGCCTGACGCTCTTATGCCTTGTAGATTTTAGGTTGGCTTTTGAGCCGTCGGCTTGGGCGCCTGACGCTCTTATGCCTTGTAGCTTTTTAGGTTGGCTTTTGAGCCTTCGGCTTGGGCGCCTGACGCTCTTATGCCTTATAGATTTTAGGTTGGCTTTTGAGCCGTCGGCTTGGGCGCCTGACGCTCTTATGCCTTGTAGCTTTTTAGGTTGGCTTTTGAGCCGTCGGCTTGGGCGCCTGACGCTCTTATGCCTTGTAGCTTTTAGACGTCGCCTTGGTATACCTGTTTTAAGAGCCAGGCACAGTACAAGAGAGATTGAATAAACTTCTGAAACATGTATCAATTTCAAGGAAAAAGGTGCCCATTGGGCCCTATACATTTAGGCAAATACAGATAGGGGCTGTTGCTTTTTTTTTATTGGTAGTACTTTCGTAGGTGCTCGGCGTTCCATGGGTGGGGTAGTGTCTGTCCTTCCAGCGTTTCCAAGTGGTAGGTGCCTCTTCGATGCCACGACGTGACTCGGTAGGGCCCTTCCCAGTTGGGGCCGAGCTTTCCTTGGGCAGGGTCTCTAGTAGCGCCCATGACTCTTCTCAGAACGAGGTCTCCGGCTCGGAAGTCCCTGTGCTTGACCCGGGAGTTGTAGTGCTTGGCCATACAATCTTGGTATCGCGCGAGTCTTTGTTCAGCCACTGCTCTGTCTTCGTCAATTAGGTCCAGCCGTAGGCGCAATGTCTCATCATTCCTGCCTTCGTCGTAAGCATTCACCCGGTGAGTCGAGAGTCCTACTTCGGCCGGGATGACTGCTTCGCTTCCGTAGGTGAGCCGGAATGGAGTTTCTCCTGTTGGGGTCCTTGCCGTCGTCCTGTACGCCCAAAGTACGCTGGGTAGCTCCTCAGGCCATATCCCCTTTGCCCCCTCGAGCCGAGTCTTGATAATCTTCAGCAAGGATCGGTTCGTAACTTCGACTTGGCCATTGGCTTGGGGGTGGGCGGGGGAGGAGTAGTGGTTTTTTATCCCCAGCTGGGAGCAGAACTTTCGAAAGGGGCCGTTGTCGAATTGTTTGCCATTGTCCGAGACTAGGACCCTAGGGATTCCGAATCTGCATATGATGGACTTCCATACAAAGCTCCGCACGTTTTTCTCCGTGATGGTGGCCAGAGCCTCAGCTTCTACCCACTTTGTGAAGTAGTCTATGCCTACTACCATGAACTTCAGCTGCCGCATAGCCGTCGGAAATGGACCCATAATGTCTAGTCCCCACTGAGCAAAAGGCCACGGGGCTGTCATGGGAGTCAGCTCTGCGGGCGACTGTCGGATAACGTTGCTGAACCTTTGGCATTTGTCGCAAGCTTTGACGTAGGCTTGGGCATCTTTCTGCATGGTGGGCCAGTAGTACCCGGCCCGAATCAACTTATGCGCTAGTGATCGAGATCCCGAGTGATTTCCACAAACTCCCTCGTGGACTTCCCTCATGACATAGTCGGCTTCTCCGGGGCTCAGACACCTCAAGTACGGGCGAGAGAAGGCCCTCTTGTACAGGACGCCTTCCATCAGTACGAACCTTGCGGCTCGGACCTTCAGCCTTCTGGCGGCTTCCTTCTCATCTGGCAAGGCGCCATCCTTCAGGTAGGAGACCAGTGGCGTGGTCCAGTCACCTTCGGAGCCTATTTCCTGCACGCTGACAATGTCTATTAGTGGCGTCGTTTGTACAAAAGAAAGCACATTGTCCGGGGTAGCCACGTGCTCTGAAGATGCGGCTTTGGCAAGGCGGTCGGCTTGCTCATTTTCTTCTCTAGGTATTTGGATCACGTCGGCCCTGAGGTCATCCACCCTTCTCTTCGCTTGGTCTAGATACTTCCTCATTCGGTCGCCTCTACACTCATAGTCTCCGCTCACCTGGTTGACGACGACCTGAGAATCGCAGTAGGCTACCACTCTGGTGGCCCCTGCCGCTTTGGCGAGGTCGATCCCCGCTATCAATGCCTCATACTCCGCCTCATTGTTAGTAGTGGGGAAATCTAGACGAATCATGCACTCGATCTGATCTCCTTCGGGGGAGCGAAGTACGACACCTATCCCTCCGGCCTGTTTTGTCGACGATCCGTCCGAATGTACGGTCCACGAAGGGTCCTCGTCTGCCCCCCGGTCCTCGCCGCTTGTGAATTCGGCGATAAAGTCAGCGACAGCCTGCCCCTTCATGGCGGTGCGCGGGCGGTATCTGACGTCGAACTCGGTCAATTCGATTGCCCACAAGGCTAGACGACCGGCCGCTTCGGGATTGTGCATCGCCCGTCGTAGAGGTTTGTCGGTTAAGACAACTATGGTATGGGCTTGGAAGTATGGCTTAAGCTTGCGGGCCGCGGTAATCAAGGCGAAGGCAAGCTTCTCCATTGGCGGGTACCTCTCTTCTGCCCCGCGAAACGCCCGGCTGACGTAATACACAGGCTTTTGGACCTTGTCTTCTTCCCTGATCAAGGCCGCACTGACAGCTGCCGGGGAGACGGCCAGGTATAGGAAGAGCTCCTCCCCTGGTTGCGAGGGGCTTAGTAGCGGGGGTGAGGAAAGGTAGGCTTTCAGTTCCTCGAACGCCTTTTGGCATTCGCCCGTCTACTCAAATGACTTCTTCAGCGTGCGGAAAAAGGGTAGACACTTATCTGTCGCCCTTGATACAAACCGGTTCAGGGCGGCTACCCTCCCATTCAAGCTTTGTACCTCCTTAGTGTTCTTCGAGGGCGCCATTCCCACTATGGCTCGAATCTTATCAGGATTGGCCTCGATACCCCTTTGGGACACCATGAAGCCTAGGAACTTTCCCGCCGCCACTCCAAATGCACACTTCGCCGGATTGAGCTTCATGTTGTAGGAACGGAGCGTGTCGAATGTCTCTTCTAGGTCCCTCAGGTGGTTTTCCTTCCTTCTGCTTTTTACCAACATGTCATCGACATATACCTGAACGTTCCTCCCTATTTGGTGGGCGAACATTTTGTTCATGAGTCTCTGGTATGTGGCGCCCGCATTTTTCAGTCCGAAGGGCATTACCTTGTAACAGAAGAGACCCTGGCTGGTGACGAATGAAGTCTTCTCTTGGTCAACCACGTCCATCCGGATCTGATTATACCCTGAAAAGGCATCCATGAAGCTCAGCAGCTGGTGTTGAGCTGTAGAGTCCACCAGTGTGTCGACCCGCGGGAGGGGGTAGCTATCTTTGGGGCACGCCTTGTTCAGGTCGGTGAAGTCCACACACATGCGCCACTTCCCGCTAGCCTTCTTGACCATCACCACGTTGGCCAACCAGTCGGGATAGTACACTTCTCGGATGAAACCTGCTTCTAGCAGCTTGCCAACCTCTTCTACCACCGCCCGGTCTCGTTCCGGGGCGAACACCCGCTTCTTCTGACGGACTGGCCGGAAAGTGGGCGACACGTTCAGCTTGTGCACCATGGCCGAAGGGTCAATTCCTGGCATGTCTTCGTGACTCCAAGCGAACATATCCTGGTTTTTCCGGAGGAAGGTCACGAGCGCCTGACGAGCCACCGGGCTGGTGAGGGCTCTAATTCTGGTGGTCCTCTCTAGTCTGGACGCGTCGAGTGCTATCTCCTCGAGCTCTTCTGCGGGTTCTGCCCCCGCCCGCTGCTCTATATTGAGTGCCGGTAGGTGGCTGTCTGCTTCTACCATCGCTACGTAGCACTCTCGCACAGCGACCTGGTCTCCCCATAACTCCCCCACACCATACTTGGTGGGGAACTTGACCATCAGGTGGTAGGTTGACGTCACAGCCTTCCAAGCGTTAAGGGTGGGCCGCCCTATGATAGCGTTGTAGGCGGACGAACAGTCGACGACGAGGAAAGTGACGTCTTTAGTGACCTGCCGAGGATACTCTCCAATCGTGACTGGCAGGGTGACGGCGCCGAGGGGGTGAACTCTCATCCCTCCAAACCCAACAAGCGGGGCATTGGTAGGGACCAAGCGCTCCCTACCGATCCGCATCTGCTGAAATGCCGGGTAGTAGAGGATGTCCGCGGAACTACCATTATCGATCAAGACCCGGTAAGTGTTATAGTCTCCCACCCGGATGTTGACAACAAGGGCGTCATCGTGCGGATGATGAAGACGTTGGGCGTCTTCCTCAGTGAACTCAATAGTGGGGCCGCTGACGCGCGACTTTTTCTGGGCGGCGCCCGCTGCTTGAACGTTTTGCACTGCCCTGAGATAGGCTTTCTGGGCTTTCTTTGTCGATCCGACGGCCGCCGTACTCCTGAAAATCATCCTTATATCTCCTATGGGCGGTCTAGGGCACTCATTGTCCCGGCGGGGGACCTGTTCTTGCCGAGGTGCCCCTGTCCTTTCCCGGCTGACGAACCTTTGCAACTTTCCCTGTCTGATCAGGGCTTCAATCTGTTGCTTCAAGTCGTAACAATCAGCGGTGTCATGGCCGTGGTCTCGGTGGAAGCGGCAATACTTGTCTTTGGGTCGTCTATCGGGGTTCCCCTTCAGTTTTCCCGGAAACGTCAAGGACCCCTCGTCTTTGATCTCCATTAGAACTTGGTCGACCGGGACCGTCAGCGGGGTGAAGCTCGTGAACTTACCGGCAGGGGGTTGCGGTCGCCTGTTGTCTCGGCCTTCTGTCCGCGGTTTCTTTCGCCCTTTATCCTGCTTGACGTCCTCCTGCCTTTCCCGCCTCCCGGGAGGTCTTTCCCCCCGAGCCTGTAATGCGTCTTCCGCATTCATATACTTCGTCGCCCTGTAAAATACCTCCGACATTGTCTTCGGGTCGTTCTTGTATAAAGAGAACAAGAATTTTCCCTCCTTCAGACCATTGGTGAACGCGGCGACCTGTATCTTATCGTCCGCCTCATCGATCGAAAGTGCCTCTCTGTTGAAGCGGGCTATATAGGACCTGAGTGTCTCATCCTCCCGCTGTCTAATGTTCATCAAGCACGCGGTAGATTTCTTGTACCTATGTCCTCCGATGAAGTGCGTAGCGAACTGAGCACTCAGCTCTCTAAAGGTACCGATAGAGCCGGGTGTCAGCCTGCCGAACCAAGTCCTTGCCGCCCCCTTTAGCGTCGCCGGGAACGCCCGGCACATAATTTCGTCCGGCACGCCATGCAGGTGCATCAGCGTCTTGAAGGACTCCAGGTGGTCTAGTGGATCTTTGGATCCCTTGTAGCTTTCTATCTGTGGCATGCGGAACTTTGGCGGCGTTGGGAACATGATGACGTGCGTGGTGAAGGGAGAGTCTGTACGGTGGACGAGATCGTCGAGGTCACTGGAAACTCGTCCCTTGAGGGCGTTCATCATAAAGTCCATACGCTCCCTCATCAACCGCAGCTCCTCGGTAGTGCTGGGAGGATCATTGTTAGCTGCCGACGGGCGGCTTGTCTCCTGCCCTTCTGGTTGGGTCAATGCGTTGCTCCCTTCCGGGCCTCCACGATCTCTCTCCCGGGCGCTGTCTCCCTCATTCTCTCCCTGGTTGCCAACCGCCGCGTTCCGTCGCAACAGCTGTTCTTCCAAGTCATTGTTACGTTTTGTGAGGCGTTCCACCGCGGTCATTAGAGTCTGGACTTGTCTCTCTAGGGCCGTGGGACGTTGTTCATTGCCTTGGTCGTTCATTGTGGTAACCCTTGAACGCGTGAGTACCATGCAACTCTTTGTCCGGAAAGCACGGGATACAGCCTACGTACGTGTACTTTCCCACAGACGGCGCCAACTAATGATGCCGAGAATCACCCTCAGTGAGTCGTAGGGTCTTCGCGCGTTCCAGGTAGACCTGCACGAGTAGAAAGAACCAAAAAGGGAAGTACCGGTGTGGTACCGGCCAACTACCCTCCGACGGTCGAGTTAGTATTGCTCGCAACTCCAGAGTGCTAGAGTCGGGGTCGAAAACATGCGTACCTTTTTGATGAGGGTCGGGGGTATTTATAGTGGTGTAGAACCGGGACCTTGGCGTGTTCGAGGAGGTTACCTCTGATCGGAGCCATTCCTTATTGCGTGTTCTTTACGGAATCCTTTCCTCACCGGAGCCATTCCCTATTGCGTGGAGTGCAAGATATCTAACCCGGCGATTGGCGTGCATGACGAGACATATTGGTCCGGTTAGCTCCGTCCCGTCACCCATTCGCCCCGTCGGTGTGTGGATGGCGGCGTCGGGGCAGTCTGGAGAGACGGTCGGGGACGACTAAAGAAGCGGGGCCGTCACCCCTACTGTGCCGTCACCTAGGCGAAGGGTGACGGCACCTTCACTTGGTATTTTCCCCATCAAAACTAAAACTAAAATTGTGATTAATGATATATGGTCTATGGAGCTTCTGATTAACTATTTATAAAACCAAATGACATAACCTAAATAAATTATTATAAAATCATTTTTATTTCTTTTTACTACTATTCATTTTCCATTGCTAATTTCATCCGTTAAAACTTCACTAAAATAATTCAGAAAAAAAAAATTCGTAATTTTTTCCCAATTTATTAAATATATTGATTGGTAGTTTGCAGTTAGTTGTTTGTTAGTAGGCCCATCTGTTTTTTAATAAAAATAAAAAATAAAAAAATGTTCTTTATGGGAAAATGAATATTTTCCTAGATGCAATGCAAACATTTTTATTTATCTCTTCGTATAGGTTGTATAATCATATTTTTAGGATAAAGCCTGCTATCATTTCCTCTATAGAAAAAGGCTTTTAATGAAATTTTCACCAATATATTAATATAATTAAAAATATATATACTTTAATGCTTGTCATTAAAAAGTTAGATGAAATGGATTGATTTTGGGTGAAAAATATTTAAAGTATTGATGTAAGTTATTTTGATGGGATTTAGCATGCTTGAGGAATAGAGGACCTCCATTAGAATTTTCAATTGCCCATTAAAGAAATTGATTCTTTGAAAAGTATTTTTTTTATCACCAACAAAACTCTGATGGTAGGATTGTGTGAATAAACAAGATTGAGCAAGAAAAAGAAGGTAATATTAGTGTAGAATAAGTACCTAGACAGAAGCATTCTTTGACTGATAGCTCAACTAATGTGAATTTTGGGATGTGAGCAATCTTGACTCAATCCTCCCCTCTCTTTTTCATACTGCCCTTCAACAAAGGGCAATTAATGATTTCTAGTTGAGAAAGAGATGTGGGCAAAACTTCTTTCAATGAGAACTTAAGCCTTAAGGTTTTAAGCAAGGGAATCAATATCATACCAGGGATGTTTCAGTTTGCTAAAAGAAACGAAATATTTCAATACTGGTGAATACCTGTGTACTATTTCAGGATTACCGCTAATTGTAATATATCTTATATTTATTTAATTATATGATCATTTGTTAAAGTTTATATAATAATTTGTTAATAGACTTCAAAATTATAAACCCATATTTCACCTAACAAATCTGATGCCTTTCCTCAAATTTTAGCTTGATTAGTACTCTGTTTATTAACAATAATATATATCTTATATTAAATTTTTTTCAATGAATATCTAATTAGTACTCCAGTTCTTTGCATTTACATTGAATTCCGAAATCTCTAAGGTTGTGTTTGGATGGCAAGATTTGGATTTCGATTTGGATTTTAAATCAATTGATTTCAAATACCTTGATTTTAAATCCATTGATTTTAAAATTCCTTGTTTGGGTCATTTTTTTATAGAGTAAAGGATTTGAAATTCATCATTTGATTATTTGGATACTTAAATTTGAATTTGGATTTATATTTGGATTTAAGATCAATAATTTTTTTTTTTCAATTATTGTTTTTCTTAAAATTTTACAAAGATAAACAATGAAAACCCAATAAAAATAAAAGGCACCCAAATAAGAATTTCACTATCTTTTATTGCTAAATTGCTTGGAAATGATACAATGAGAATTTCATGTACAATACAAATGGCCAATTTCACTAGCTGCAGATAAATATTTATATATCTATCTATCTAAACATTTCCAACAAAGATTAATTAAAAGCAAGCCATCCCAAAAAGATCCTCATATTTGCTATATAAGTAATATCATATATATAGAGGATTTCTCATTAAAAACAGCTAATTTGACTAAAAACACAAATACAAAGATAAACAATGAGAACCTAACAAAAATAAAAGGCACCCAGATGAGAAAAATCAGTAAACTAGCATTTCAAAAGAGTCCCTTACAACTCCATGCATTAGCTTTTCAACAATTTGGATCAGTGATAAGCAAGGCTTAGCTGCAAAACTTATTGACACAAAATGTTGAATTGGTTGTTCTGCACTAGGAGAAATCATCTCATTTTCTCATTCCTAAACCATAGTTTCAACTGCATCGTCAATGTGTTCTGCACCAACACCAACACCAACACCAACACCTATCCCTCCCACACAAGAAAACATATGTTTTCTGCAGAACAATCTCAAAATTATGATCAATGAAATTCAGTAATACCGTACAATACTAAATACCATTAGTAAGATGACCGAACATGTTTGCTTTTACTTTGACTTGAACTACCATTATAATAAATCCAATGTATACAAGTAGGAGCAATTTAATACATATAAATAAGCAAACCACAAGACAGAATCCATGAGCCATAAAAATAGTCTCCCATTGGACCCATTCACTAGAGGTAAAAAAGCCAACTTTCTTTCAGTACTTTAGAGAGACTAGGAAACAAAGTCAATTACTATAGGCATGTAGGACCAAAGCTAGATGGACTGCTCTAAAAGCACATATCCATAACTACTCACACATAAAATAAAACTAGCTAGCAAACTGCAATGTTTAAGCCATTTTAGCCATCAACCATCACCAGGACCCCAATCCCTCACTAGATAATAGTACTAGAAACAGCAGTAGACATAAAATTTCACAAAGCCAAGTTGATCCTTTAGCACAAACACAAAAGTAGCTCCAGTTTACTTACAAATAACAAAGGGAAAGAATAAAAAATAAGAAATAATTGGAAAGAGTAAAAATTAGATTAAAGATAAAGATTCTACTTTTACCATTGTACCCGAAATTTTCCTACATTATAACACCTAAACATTAACATTCCAAAACTGAAAGTCATTCACAATCTGGAACCAATGTCAATGACAATATTTATATTAGATACTCATATCACATTTACTCAAACAAATTGAATCCATCAATCCCTAGCATACCCAATCCAACCATTTCACTAGATTAATGGGGAGTTAGGTTTCAGTCACAGTAACATTTTAATTGCTTAAAATCTCGGACAAAAAACTCATGCATTAAAATATACAACTCACACAGACATTTCATCAAATAATTTATTAGCAAATCTAAACCGCACTCAGTTTATCAGACCTTACATATAACTCAAAAAATTGAAAAACTCAATAACATTGTACTCTCAGCCTTAGCAGAAGATATAGACCCACATAGATAAATCCAAAAAAAAAAAAAAAAAATTAAAATTAAAATTTTACCATAACTTCAAACTCAGTTCCATGAATGAATGAAAAAACAACTATCAAAACCAAGACAAGCCAAAGACGTTACTTTTTTGCAATTCCAAAAGCAAAAAATTAATCCCAACAAATCATAGAAAATTTTGTGGAAGATGGTTTGATATTAAAGGAAGAGAGATTGAGAGGTTTAAGAGGGCAAGAAGGGTTGAGAGACAAACCTGAACGCATCGATGGTGGTTTCAGGCAGTGTTGTCGCAGCAAGGGCGGAGAAGACGCGAACGTGGATTTCCTAAATTCCATGGTTTGTAGGAGGATTTAAAATCCACAGATTTGGGCTCTTGAAATCTAACATGGATTTGGACCAAATCTAAATCCATTTCTTTTAACTTACCCAAACAAAAGGATTTGGATTTGGGCCCTCTCAAATCCAAATCCAAATGCAAATGCATGCCTTACAATACAAACAGACCAGAGTGAAAAGACTTTGCAATAATGAGTTTGTCGCAGAAGAAGATTCAAAGTGTTTTTAAACTCAAGGGCAAACATCCCTTGAGAAATGATTTTTTTTTTGGACATTCTTCCAATTGCAAAAACTCAAGAGATAGGAGGAGGGTGTGCATCCCTTCGGGCAATTAATGACTTTAACCATTTTCAATGTCTGATTACAATCATAGACAACTTTCAAGCACACAGTCTTCGGTTGGGAAAGTAAACAAAATTAGGGCACCCATAGAATCCTAAGCTAGTGAGGGAAGCAAACTCTAGTGGAAAGACAAAATTGATTCACCGCCCCTTGCTATGTTCACACCTTTAAGCGATTGATAGTAATCACCACTTGGAAATTGTATTTTTCCCGTGCAGTATAATTCATGGAGAGCTGAAGACTTAGGAAGTGAAGCAACAGGCTGCTCACACTCTCTAATATCAAGTATGGTCAAAGAGGGAAGCTGATTAGACATGCCCCCACTTAGCCTGGGACAAGAATAAATATAAAGCTCTTGAAGATGAGAGAAAACTTCCCCTTCAAATATTACCCACTCCTGCTGCTCTGGCACATTTTCAAATGTTAAACGCTCAAGGGCACTAAATGGCTTAATCATAGAATCATTCTTGCAGAACTCTAGAACTACACTTAATATTGCATCAAAAGATTCAAAACCATTAATTTGAAGGTTCTTGAGGTCAGGTTGCTGGTCAAGTGGAGGCAAGGAGAGCGATAATCACTATTACTAAGCACTATGGACACCATTTTAGAGAATGAAGATTCTTCTAACCATTTTGGAAAGCTTGTTCCCTCATAATGTTCAATGGTGAGAGAATTCAACTCTTTAATGCTGGATCCACCGTCATGTTTGTCCACACTTAAAACAAGTAATTTTCTAAGATTTTTCATTTTACCCATTTGAGGAGGCATCTCTTTCATCTTGGTAGAATATTAATAGTGCAATATAATTTTTTCACAACTTGTTGAAATGGTAGAATTTGATTAGTGAAATATTACTTTCATCGGATTATTATTGATATAAAATACTCAGGGGATGGACTTTTTTTTTTATTTTTTTTTATTTTATGAACTACTCAGGGGATGGATTCTAGGCTTGAAACACTCCTCTTCTTTTATCTCTATCTTTCTTTTTCAAATGGGTTCAATCAGGCAAGTTCTGAAGTCCAAATCTTCTGTCTCATTTTCCCTGCTCCACTTTATACTCCACCAATAAATGTTTGCCACATGTTAACTTAATTAATTAAATATTATCATTATTGACTTATTAATATTACCATTATTAATTAAGTTAATACATGGCAAGCATTTATTGGTGGAGTATAGAGTGGAACAGGAAAAGTGGGACAGAAGATTTGGATTCAGTTCTGAATCGGTCTATTTCATTATTATTATTTTTTTTTAGAATAAAGATTAGGCGGGGTGAAAGTTTAGGGCCTGTTTGGTTCAAAAATTCTCGTCACTCAATTTCCGTCACTCATCATCCATCACTTATCACTCATCACTCATCACTCATCACTCATCACCCATCACTTATCACTCATAACTCATCACTCTAAAATATCACATCCAAACGACATTATCACTCAGTTACCATCACTCAATATTTTTCACACTATTTGTGGACCCCATATCTGTCACTGTGCAGCTTTTTGCTTTTTTTTTTTTTTTCTTTTTCTTTTTCTTCACTGTTCGGTCTTCACCTTCTCTTTCTTTTTTTCTTTTTTTCACTGGGTTCGGTCTGCATGTTCTTTTTTTTTTTTTTCAAGATGAGTGCAGACCGAACCTAGTGGAAAAAAAAAAAAAAAAACGTGCAGACCGAACCCAGTGAAAAAAAGAAAAAAAAAAAAAAGAAAGAGAAGGTGAAGACCGAACCCAGGAAAAAAAAAAAAAAAAAAAAAAACCCCAGACCGAACCAGTGAAAAAAAAAAAAAAAAGAGTTGACTGGTCAAAAGTTGCGGCTGAGTGGGTCCCCTATGTGTGTTTAATTACAAAAATGTCATTGAGTTATGAGTTATGGAAACTGAAAACAGCCAAAATGTGTTTTCAATTTCCATAACTCATCACTCAAAAATCAGAGAATTGAGTGATGGAAACAGAGTTATGAAAACAGAGTTATTTGCTCCCAAACGGACTTCTCGTTATGGGTCCCACCATTTTTGAGTTATGAGTTATGGAAACTGAAAATTGAGTTATGGAAACTGATGAACCAAACAGCCTCTTAGTTTTTCAATTGGTTGGGTCAAGATTGTGGAAACAACCCGTATGTCTAACCTGTCCTTTCTCTCAATCACATGGCAAAGGGAGGTTCCTGTGGGTTGCAATAAAACCCATCAGCCATTTTAAAGATATGGGGCCCATGCTAAAGAGAACTGATCTGGCCCATAGTAAATATATGCACTTAAAAAACAAATTTCTGAGAAAAAATTTGAAAACCCTGATTTTACTAATAAATGCCCGACCCACAAAGCACACAAGTTTTGTTGCCAACATCAATAATAAAGGCCCGACCCACAAATTTACAATTCTTAACTCTTCATGATTCTCTTCTCTTCTGCGAAATTTTTAATCCCTTCCGTCTTGAATCAACATATGAGATACGTGAGGATATTTAGGAACCTGTACCAAGTCAATAATGAAGGAGAAACTGCCAATTAAAGAATTTAAGATCACCGAGGTAAAACAGCCAAACATTGGAGAAGTCAAGCCATCATCTCTCTGTTACTGCAAACGTAACTTTTAGCATTTCCAATTATAAAGCACAAATAAGATCAAAGCGGAATGCCCTTAAAGAGCACGATGTTCTATTTTACTTTCGATTCGCCCTTCATTTGAGCCTCTAAATAGGGAAGAGAGGGCAATTCACCCTGAACATTTTGACTGGAAAGAAACAGTACTGAACCACGCTAAGGCCCGTTCGTTTGGAGTGAAAACAGGGAGGATAGAAAACAAAGAAAGGAAAATAGGATAGAAAATACTGTTTTTCACTGTTCGTTTGGGGAAGGAAAATAGGAAGGATGAAAAACTTGAGAGAAAGTTTTCTCTCCGGGCCCACTTTTTTTTTTCCTTCCAAATTGGAAAGAAAATCTAGAGAGAAAAGTTCTATAGTAATACTTTTACAAACATACCCTCTTCCCACCTTTTTTTTTTTTCAACTTTCTCTTTTCTTTTTCTTTTTTTTTTCTCGACTTACCTGAACTTTTTTTTTTGTTTAACTTGTTTTTTTTTTTTTTATTCTTTTCAACGTTACAGTAACTTTGTTGATTTTTTTTTTTCAACGTTACTTTTAGTAACGTTACTTTTTTTTTCTTTCTTTTTTTTTTTCTCTGTTCAACGTTACTTTCAGTAACGTTCTTTTTTTTTTTTAATTCTTTTCAACTTACTGAACAGTAATATTGTTGTTGTTTTTTTTTTTTAATGTGACCTAATCTAATTTTTACATTATAATAATATAAATTTATATATATGATGTGATAAATTTTATATTATTTAATAATTAGAAATAAATCTATTTTTTATATATTATATAATAAGGGTATAATAGTCAATTTATATAAATGACATTTTCCATCCTTCCTTTTTTCTCTCCAACCGAACACAAGAGTTTTCTCTCCTCTCGCTTTTCCACTCCTTCAACCGAACACACAAGAGGGAAAACTAAATATTTTCCATCCTCCCACTTTTCCATTTTCCCACAATTTTCCATCCTCTCACTTTTCCACTCCTCCAACCGAACGTACCTAGGCTGTGTGAGTTTTCCATCCCTAGGCTGTGTGAGTTTTCCCTTCTAACAGGAAAGAGAAATGAGAAGTAAGAAAGTAAATAGACTTCAATCTTCTCCTGCGCTGAATTTACTCTCTCCTTTTATTGGCTGAATTGGTCATCTGTTTGACATGGTTGTTTGACTGAAGCTTCTGCTACCAGAGTTTTAGCTTTGAAATTCATCTTTATGTTCTAGCAATTAATGATTTAGACATGGCATCTGATATTTTTTTTACTGATTAGAGACATTTTGGTTGTCTTTTGTGTTTATTTTACCTTGTGAAAGTGAAGACACATATGCAAGATTTTGGAATATCAAGGATTCTCATTGGATTTTCATATTGAGAGTTGAGATCATTGATGGCTGGTATTGTGAATGGTCTTTAATATTGTGAATGGTACACATGCTAATTTAATTAGCAAAACCTCAGAAGCTAAGGGCCTATTTGATTTCAAGAAGATGTGTATTCACTTTTCATTTTCTTTATTCTATATTCAAATCTTAAATTTGAATATAGAAAAAAAAAACACTTATTTTCACATTTGGTAGTATTTAATAAGTTGTTTTGAATATATAATTTAAGTATAGTATACATCATACCGAGTTTGGTCATTTTTTTTCTATTTAAAAAAAAAAAAAAACTTTTCTCACTCACATACAACACATTACAAAAAAAAGTAACTTTTTGTTTTCACAATATTTACGAATATGCTATTGTATTCGTATTCATCGAAAGCAAAAACGCTGAAAAGTTGTATTCATTTTTTGTATAAAAATTCAACTTTTAAGATATTAAAAATGAAAAACTAAATATAAATACTAAAACTAGACCAGTTTTTTAGTGGTAAATCCTACTAAAAACTGAAATTTTATATAAAAAAAAAGAAAAGAAAAAGGTGCTTTTTTAGCTAACTAATCAGGAACTAAAGTCTTCAAAAGTCAAACCAAAATATCGAGGCCTGTCTAGCATATTCCTTATGATTTAGCATGAATAGCACAATAACCAATCAATCAAATTAATTTTTTTTCTCTTTTTTTATATAAAAAAATTTGAAACATTACCTGAGTACTCAAAGCAATGTGATCACAGTCCCACAATAAATCCCGATTCACAATGCGATGATCGGTTTCCTTCAAATCCAAGTGCAACGTCGTTGGCATCGTAAGCAAAGTCGTAAATGGCACCGTTTGTGTTGATGCTGCTGCACCGATTGTTGAACACTTGAACTTGAACAACTACACCACCACCACGACTATTAGTGGGGCCCACAACTCCATGATCCTCCTCACCGCCGCCATTCTCAAAATAACCTCCTCCGTTATCACCACCACCACAAGATAAATCCCTCTTGAAAAGCTCCACAAGGTAAGGCCCTTAGGCCTTGAATTGGAATGTTTCTGTCTATGGTGCTTCCCAGGATAAAAACGATCTAATGGCTTCCACAAAATGCCTTACGTAGTGGTGAGCTTTAAAATGCTACCACCACCAATACTCTTTCGATGATACTCTCTCCTAAATTTCTCAGCCTCCTCTTGTCAAGCATTTGACAAGTTTTAGAAAGTATAATTTGAATTCAAGAACTATGTGCAAAGGATCAAAATTTGACATTTCTCACAGTAATAGTGAAGTTGAAGAAATTTCAAGATCCTGGTTCACACCCAATTTATTCCTGAACAAAACTAAACAATAACTGCTCTCAGGGCTGACCTCCAGGTACCAGTAATAATAGAAGGTTAGGAAACTTTGAGAATAATTCTTGAAAAAAAAAAAAAACGCAGTTGTAAACCATTTTGAAGAAAAAGGTTTGAATGCTTACCGAAAGTGTTGGTTGCAGAGGAAGTTTGGTTTGGTTGGGTGAAGTCACCTGGATTTTGAAAGCAAGGTAATAATTTTCATATCACAAGCTTGTGTCTCACAGACCAAAGAAATACATGTCAGATGGGAAACCAGGTAGAATGGTGCAGCAGCCTTGAAAATAAATTAAAATAATAAAGAAAAGAAAGAAGTTTAATAGCAAAATATGTTTTACGTATCATACCTAAAACAAATGAACTTTCTGCTTAAATGCATCATTATCGGTAACTTTTCCTGGGGAAGAATTATCTAAATAGAAGAACACATCAACAGGATAAAGCAGAAGAATTGCAGATCACTTTCTGATTTTGTGTGGGCTTGTTCTTGTTTCAGCCTTTCAATTGGTGACATGAGTCGGTTAAACTTGATAATCCAAAATAGTGAAGGAAGCTGGAAATCCTTCTGATTCATCATAATTAACATAAGTAAAATTTGACTATCCAATTATAGAAGGTACTAAACCAAATTGAGAACTAGATGATTTTAGTAGAATATTTATGTACCTGACTCTAATATTTAAATGATGCCAAGCGAATGAAGAAAACAGCAAATGAGGACTCACATCTACACTACAAATGAGGACTCAGCAAATGATGCCAAGTGAATGAAAAAAACTGATGTGGAGCTTTTGTATAATTTAGAAAATTCTACTATGGACACTACTAGTACTGCTTTATATAGTTTAATAAAATCCTTCTTTAACTTAAAAGACAATAAATATGCTTCACAAGCCCACTTTGGATTTTCTCTAACCAACCAGCAAATATTTGCAACTAATTTTAGATGATAATGCTGCAATAATAAAGTGAGAAATCCAGAGTCTTTGTACGAAGTAAGAAAGAGTGGGATGAGATTAGTATCTTTGTGAGGAAAATATTGGTCAAGCAATAGAGAGTTCTTGGAGACATGGGCTGCCAAAGTGATAGCAAACTGCAACAAAACCTACATGAGTTTATGTGAAGGAGTTTGTTGTCCCCCTCTGATCTGAAACAAGATAATCTAGATACAAATTTAACTTTCTTCATTTTTAATTGATTACAAAATTAGTTTACTCGTGGAAAGGTCACGCATTGCCCAAAAGTAAATTTGTCACAAATAGAAAAAATTAGTAGCTTTGGCTAAATCCCAAAGATTGGAAAATAAATATTTTGGAGTTCTTACCACGAGATTTGTCATTCTATCAAAAGGAGTACCTGTATTTCAGCAGAAAGGCCCAAATGTCTCTTACTTGCAACATGAATTGGATAATTCATATCCCATTGTCCCAACAATTTATATAACATATTTTGATCTCATTATGATCTCTAAATCATGTGGCAATGAAATTCAATTCACTAAGGGAATTGGTACTTCCCTGTGTCTTCGGACAACTTAGTATTTTAAATCTTGAACTTATATCAATTTCAAAAGAAAAATTAGACGCTCCTATGAAGAATACATACCTAACTGTAACATTTAATTTTTGTGGCAAGCCAACAGTTTTGTGAATGTTAGTAGCTACTGGAGATGAGGTTAGCATAGCTGGCCATAGCTCTCAATATTATGTCATTGTTTCTGTGTAATGTGTGTGTTCTGGCTCAAATTTATGCATCCTCCTTTTGCACCATTGTTTCAGGTATTCAGCAGAGGACCTGAATTCTTATGAAGTCAAAGTATGCACTTGCATGCATGTTTTAGGATAATAAGAGGTTGATATTAGTTACTTAGCTAGCAAAGACAAATTTCATGAAAGTTTCCATGACTACTTTTTATACTGTGATTCCATGTGTGTGTGTGTGTGTGTGTGTGTGTGTGTGTGTATATATATATATATATATTTTTTTTTTTTCCAATACAAAGGCTGAAAGTTTAAGCTACCTTTGGCTAAGATCTCCTTAGTTCCACTTTATGTCACTGTTGTAGTGGACGATGAAACTTGAGTGTGTTGGCAAGCCATCCTGCAGCAACATAGTGCGGAGTATTCTGGATAGACTTCAGGCTCATCATTCCCACAGTTGACAAAGAGAAGTGCGTAAATAATGATAAGATCGTTGTCCAAAGCCCCAAATTTGTTGAGGAAACTTGGATCAGAATCTCACCACAGTTCTGCATGCATCAACAATAAACACTTAGGACAGTGGCCATAGGAGTAAGTAATGACAATTACAAACAAGTTGATTAAACTTAAAAGGTCAATTTTGATTAGAGTCCCAAAGTTCATCCCAGCAAACACAAATCATTTATGCAAACCTGACAACCACAGACCATCTTTGGCTTCAAAAACTATATTAGTAATTGCTGGTAATGACGAGAGTTCCTCAAGATTGGCCTTGATCTGACATGGGACAAGCAACTAATCAATCTTGGGCAGTTTTTCCCCTCTCTTCATCTGGCACTATTGCTCTTGGAACTAAGAAAGGGAGTTTCTGTTTTAGCAGCCTCAATTGATAAGGACAGAAAGCAGTCCTGTGCTCAACCATTCACACCTATTCTCAACTCTCAAAGACAAATAGTCTGGGCCATTCCCTCCCCACATCTGAGCACTGAGTTTCAGCCACTATTTGAATGTACTGAAGCAACACTTGGCTTCAACTGCCCCCATTGTCTACCTGAGATTAAATGGCAGGTCATATTGCCCAGTCAAATCCCAGCAATACTTAAAAGACTCTCAACTTAGAAAGCAAATGTGTTAATCATCAAAAACATATGCTTGAATGTAAAATGAAGCAAAAGCAGCTTCGACAAGAATGAGAGGAAAATATCAATATCTATGAGGGGGATGTGAGCAATTTTGGGCCAATCTTCTCCATTCTCTCTCTGACATCGTTGTTTCATCAAAGGGCATCCCTCAATTTGTAGGGAAGAAAGGGAGGTCGGCAAGCCCTCTTCTGGTAAGCATTGGAGCATAACGCAATGCCAAATACACAACAGTTTAAGTGAGGTAAGATGCTGAAAACCCTTACCATTGAATGATTTTAAATGTGGAAAATGTGAGTGATACATGTATCTACTTGGATGTGGTTTGGAGTCCTCTGTTTTAGGTGATTGTTATTAGTGTCCCCTGTTTTAGGTGTTTGTTATTATCTTTGGGAAGATCTCTATTGTAACGTTAGGATTGTTGGTTAGTTTGGATTGTTTTTCAATTGTGAGTGAGTCCCTAGCATGCTGGGTGTTGTGCCACCATATCCCTTCATATTAGGACGAAGTCCTTGTATTTCGTTTTTGTTGTTATCAATTGCCGTATTTAAGCAGTAAGTCAATAATGAATAAATCATCAAAGAATTAATTTCGAGCTAAGTCTCAAGAGGTCAGGGTTTTCTCAATTAAATCCAATTCTTATCTTATTTTCCCTTTTGTTATAGCCAAATAACCATCATAGGGCGGTTATTCTGGCGGAAGCAATCATTCATATGCTCCTCGTTTGGTGAAACTCGACTTTCCTAGATTCAATGGAACCGAGGATCCCATGAGTTGGATATGCCGTGCTGAGCAATTTTTTCGCTTCCATGAAACGCCCATTGAAGACCAAGTAGCATTGGCTTCCTTTCATCTAGAGGGAGAAGCTCAACTGTGGTATCAATTGATGCAGCAAGAAGCAAGAGACTCTTACTTGGGCTGCCTTCAAGGTAGACCTATTAGCCCGTTATGGTCCCACTCAGTTTTATGACCATTTTGGAGAGCTCACCAAGTTACAACAAACTGGTACTGTTAAGGAGTACCAAACCAAGTTTGAGCAACAATTGGCCAAGGTTGGGCACCTCCCACCTGATCGTCAAGTAAGTTCCTTTGTGAGTGGATTAAAGGAAGGTATCAAGGCTGATGTATTAGCAGGAAGGCCAACTGATTTGTCTATGGCAATTGGGTTAGCCCGATTATATGAAGCTAGAAATTCTTCGCTGCTACAAACACCTGTGACAGTTCCAACAACTACCAGAGTTGCTCCTTAGGTCTCTAGGGAGGATGCCCCACCATTAACCCCCCTTGCAGTCCGACGAATGTCACCCGCTGAACTTAAAGAGTGGCGTGAAAAGGGACTTTGTTACAATTGTAATGAGCGATTTGTACCAGGGCATCGATGCAAGAAATTGTTCCTCATTGAGGCTTGTACCACAGAGGAAGATGGAGATTGGACATGGAAGTGGAAGGTCCTTTTTAGGAAGAAGCTCCTGGAATTTCCTTGCATGCTATTAGTAAGGTCACGCACCAGAGACTATGAAGGTTGTTGGAAGCATTGAATCCGTTCCTGCCACTGTTTTGTTAGACTCAGGTAGTTCTCATAATTTTTGAGTGAATCCCTTGCTCAAAAAATTCAGCTGCAACCAGTTAAGGGCCCTATGAATCGAGTAATGGTAGCTTCTGGAGAAAAGCTTACTAGCAAAGGGAAGTGTGTCAGTGTCATGGTAAAGCTTAGGAAATTTTTTACAAAGGCTGACTTCTACATTTTATCTCTTGAAGGGTATGATGTTGTTATGGGAACTCAATGGTTACGTACACTTGGAGAAATCATGTGGGACTTATCTAAGATGATTATGAGGTTCCAAAGTGCTGGTAAAATGATTACTTTGAAGGGCCTTACAGACCAAGTGGTGGACAGCAATGAAATCAATCGTCTCTCATCAAAACAACCTATAGGGGTGTTGGTTCAAATCATGGCTATTGAAGACCATGACTAGCTAGAACAAAGAAGTGATGCGCCAGATTTTCAAGAATTATTAGGCTCATTTTTAGAACTTTTCAGAGAGCCTACTGGTCTACTCCCCAATCGGGTCCATGATCATAAAATTCCACTACAACTCAGCAGCCAGCCTGTGTGTTCTCGCCCGTATCAGTATCCTCATTATCAGAAGGTGGAGATTTAGAGATTGGTGACAAAAATGCTCTCTACTGGGGTGATTCGTCCTAGCAATAGTCCTTTTTCCTCTCCAGTGATATTAGTCAAGAAGCAAGATGGAACTTGGCGCATGTGTGTGGATTATCGTTCGTTAAACAGGATCACCATCAGGGACAAGTTTCCAATTCCAGCTATTGATGAGCTTCTCGATGAATTAAATGGAGCAAGGTTCTTTTCTAAATTAAACTTGCGTTCTGGCTATCATCAGATTCGAGTTCAAGATAAGGATGTGCCAAAAACGGCATTTTGCACTCACCATGGGCACTACGAGTTCCTTGTTATGCCTTTCGGTCTCACAAACGCACCATCCACATTGCAAGCACTAATGAATGACGTGTTCAAGAACCAACTATGTAGATTTGTGCTTGTATTTTTCGACGACATCCTAGTTTATAGTGCAACTTGGGATGAACACTTACCGGCATCTTAAAAAGTTTTGGAGGTTATGAGAAGCCATACACTTCATGTTAAATTAAAAAAAAAAATGCAGTTTTGGCCAAACTAAGGTCCACTACTTGGGCCATATCATCTCTCAAGAAGGGGTTCTCGTGAATCCTGAAAAAATTTCAGTAATGGTACAGTGGCCTTTACCGCGGTCTCCAAAGGCAATGTGGGGCTTTCTCGGATTGACGGGGTATTACCGAAAATTTATTCAAGACTATGGTAAGATTGCCGCTCCACTAACCAACATGTTGAAGAAGAATTCATTCAAGTGGACTACCAAAGCTGAAGAAGCATTTCAAAGATTGAAGGAAGCAATGACCCAAGCCCCTGTTTTGGCACTTCCAAATTTTACAAGGCAATTTGTAGTTGAGTGCGATGCCTCTGGGTCAGGTATTGGAGCTGTTCTACGTCAAGATCGTCCTATTGCCTTTCATAGTTAAGCACTACATGGGAAAAATCTAATGTTATCCACCTATGAAAAGGAGATGCTCGCCTTACTCATGGCAGTAAAAAAATGGTAGCATTATTTATTGGGAAGGAAATTCATAGTGCGAATAGACCAGCGAAGTTTGCAGTACCTTTGGAGTCAGAAAATCACAACGGAGGCTCAACAAAACTGGTTATACAAGCTTCTGGGATTTGATTTTTCAATTGAATACAAGAAGGGTAGTGAAAATAAAGTGGCTAATGCATTATCTCGTCGAGATGAAGCTATGAAGGAGGAGCAATTGTTAGCTTTCTCATCCCCTGTTCCTCATTAGGTGGATGCAATAAGGGAAGAACAACAATCTCAGCCTCAAGTACAGCAACTAATTCAGAAGGTTCAGGATGATGAGGCAGTGGGGCCTTGGGAGCTAAGAGATGGTCTGCTCTTATTCAAGGATCGGATTTACCTTGATTCAGGTTCAGCTATAAGGGTTGATATCATCAACCAGTTTCATGGAAGCTCTCATGAAGGATACCAAAAAACATTTCAAAGGGTGCGAGCAAATTTTTATTGGGCTAAGATGAGGGAGGACATCAAGGCATTTATTCGGGAATGTGAAATTTGTCAAAGGCACAAGGCGGAACAACTTTCTCCTGCTGGTTTGCTACAGTCACTGCCAATTCCAAGTCAAGTTTGGGAAGATATCTCCATGGATTTTGTGGATGGGCTACCCATGTCTCAAGGTAAGTCCACTATCCTGGTTGTGGTAGATAGGCTTTCTAAATACTCACATTTTATTCCTATAACACATCCTTTCACAGCAATGAGTATTGCCCAAATATTCCTTGAAAATGTTTTTAAGCTCCATGGTATGCCTTGAACTATAGTTTGTGATCGTGATCCAGCTTTTACTAGTGCCTTTTGGACTGAGTTGTTCCATCTTAATGGAACTAATTTCAATTTTAGTGCAGCTTACCATCCGCAAACAGATGGACAAAGTGAGGTGGTGAATAGAACTTTAGAAATGTATTTACATTGCTTCACTAGTGACAAACCCAAGCAATGGGTTAGGTGGATATGTTGGGCAGAATTTTGTTACAATACAAGTTGGCATTCGGCTATCCAAAAGACTCCATTTGAAGTGGTGTATGGTAGGGAGCCACCATCATTACTGACTTATGTTCCTGGTACCGCAAAGGTAGCTATTGTGGAAGTAGAATTGATGAAGAGGGATCAGATTCTGAAGGATCTCAAGGAAAATCTCAAGATGGCACAAGATCGAATGAAGAAAAGATATGATTTGAAACATAGGGAAAAGGTCTATGAGGAAGGGACTTGGGTGTATGTACGGCTTCAGCCATATCGTCAAGTCTCTGTTTCTTTGCGTCGAAATGTGAAGTTAGCTCCACGCTATTATGGTCCATTTCGCATCCTGCAACGTATTGGACAGGTGGCTTACAAATTGGAATTACCTTCAGATTCTCGTATACATCTGGTCTTCCATATGGCTTTGTTAAAGGAGAAGTTAGGCACCAAAGTTTTTGCCCAACCTCAGCTACCTATTACTATTGGAGACCAAGATGAGTTACTAGTAAGGCCACAGGCAGTATTGGATCAAAGGTCTCGCCGCAACAGAGTTGAAGTACTCGTGCATTGGCAAGGCTTACCAACAAGTGATGCCACGTGGGAAGACTTAACAGCTATGAAGTTGCAATTTCCTCAGTATACCCTTGAGGACAAGGGCCTTCTCAAGAGGGGAAGGAATTGATACGTGTATCTACTTGGATGTGGTTTGGAGTCCTCTATTTTAGGTGATTGTTATTAGTGTCCCATATTTTAGGTTTTTGTTATTATCTTTGGGAAAATCTCTATTGTAACGTTAGGATTGTTGGTTAGTTTGGATTGTTTTTCAATTTTGAGTGAGTCCCTAGCATGCTGGGTTGTTGTGCTACCATATCCCTTCATATTAGGAAGAAGTCCTTGTATTTTGTTTTTGTTGTTATCAATTGCTGTATTTAAGCAGTAAGTCAATAATGAATAAATCATCAAAGAATTAATTTCGAGCTAAGTCTCAAGAGGTCAAGGTTTCCTCAGTTAAATCCAATTCTTATCTTATTTTCCCTTTTGTTATAGCCAAATAACCATCATAGGGAAGGATACTGTCTTATACGTACCAGTGAGATGAAGAATTTAATAAGATTAGCGGGCAACAATGCCTCCTCTAGAACGAAATCCACTTCATCTCTTACAAAGCCAATACGAAATACTCTTAGAGATTGAAGACCTTGTAAACCCCACTTCATGCGATGGGGGAAGAGTTTTTCACAATATTTGATCACAAGTTCTTGTAAATTGGAGGGTAAACAACACTTAGGAAATGAGTCCAATTCTGGACAATTGAACAATTTCAAAGTCATAAGAGATGGGAGGAGGGTGTGCATTCCTTTAGGCAATGACTTCAACTTTTCGTGTTCCCAAAACTCAATCTTCGTCAAGTTTGGGGCACGCAATCCTCCCTCAGGGAAAGAAACAAAATTAGGGCATTCTTCAATTACCAAACTAGTGAGAGAAGTAAGATCCTGAAGAGATCCCTCCAATGTTGACAAAGATTCAAGATTTTCACAACTATGCATGCCAAGAACTTTGAGTTTGGGGAACAACTCTAGTGGTAAAGACCGAAGTGAACTAGGACCACCACATACCTTCAAGTTTTCAAGCGACGGATGGTAATGACCCATTGGCAATTGGAATGTCCCACTAGTTACAAGTAATTTTAATGTAGTGGGTAGACCAACTCCTATGAGAGATGTATTGCATCATCCAATTGAGAAAATTTGAAGCATAGGTGGTAATTCCTTCAACATCACCTCATTACAATCTGTCAAATGCAATTCATGGAGAGTTGGAGCCCTAGGAAGTGAAGCAACAAGTTGTTGACAATCTCTAATTTCAAGTACAGTTAAAGTGGGAAGGTTACTGGTCAGATCCTTGATTAGCTTAGGACATTCAATAATGTGAAGTTCTCGGAGAGCAGGGAAGTCTCCGATTTCATCTTCTCCTTCAAGTGAAACCCATTCCTCCCACTTTGGCATCTCTTCAAAAGTTAATGTTTCAAGGGATTTGAATGGCTTAGTTGCATTTCCGTAGAACTCACGATCCACACATGATATTCCATGAAAACCTACAATTGAGAGTTCCTTAAGGGCAGGCAATTGCCCAAGTGGAGGCAAGGAAAAACAATACTTACAATTGTAAAGCACCAGGGACACCATATTCAAGAATGAACAATCTCCTAACCAACTTGGTAATTTTGTACCACAATAATGTTCAATGAAAAGAGATTTCAAGTTTGTATGAGGACGCAATTGCGTTAGCACATTTTTTTCATTTTCTGAATTGTGGGTGACATGATCTTTGCACCATAGCAACTCCAACTCTGACAAGTACTTCTTATTTTTCAAATTAGACTCCATGGCATCTCTAGTGCAATGGACATTTTCCAAATTTGATATGCACAATGTTCCAGAAAGATCCTCAAGTTTTCCCAACTCTCTAATGGTAGACCCACTATGTTTGCCCACCAAAAATATTCTTAAATTTTGTAGATTTCTCAATTTACCCATTTGCAATGGCATCTCTTTCAGCTGTATGTTTCTTACATCTAGGTAGCGTAAATTGACTAGTTTCGCCATGTTGATTGGCAACTCTACTAGCAAATCACATTCCCATAATAACAAGGTTTGCAAGTTATACAAAGTACACATGGAATCAGGTAAGTGTTCAATTTTTGTACTACTAAGATTCAAATAACGTAGATGTTTCAAATTGCTAACAGCATCAGGTAATAACTTTATGTTTTGATGGTCAAACAATGATAACACACGTAAACACTTAGATGTGTGCAACAAATCATTTATCATCCTCATTGTTATCCTATCAAATGACGAAGACCACCCATATGACAATTTTAGTCCTAAGAAGGTTCGTAAACTTTTAGCTAGACAAGACACCTCAAATTTCTTAGAGGTGTCAAATTTAGTTGTAAAAAATGACAAATGGCGTGTCTTTTTTGTAAATTCACATGGATTGTCAATCTCCATCCTATAACAAAATTCACCTAGTATATACTTCGCCAAGTCATTAACGAGGTCATGCATTATGAAACATGAATTGTTGTTATTTGATCTTTGAAAAAATGACCTTGATACTAATTTATCAAAGTATTGTTCACCTAGTTCTTCCATTCTCCCATTTGATTTGGGATTTAACAATAAACTTCCACCATCCACAACAAGACTAACTCCTCCTTTGAAAATTCATAATCCTTTGGAAAGATCGAGCAATAACCAAAGCATTGCTTCAAATGTGATGAGAGATGATTGTAGCTCAATCTCAGAGCTGAGAGGATATTACTTTCATCTTTTGGTAGATCCCATATATCACTCTCCAAAACCGTATTCCACTCTTTTGGGTCTTGTTTAGATCGCAACAAACCAACAAGTGCTTTTGCTACTAAAGACAAACCCTTACACTTAAGGGAAATTTCTCTACCAATTACTTCTAGGTGTAGATATTCACTAGATTTTATATTTTTAAATGCGTGTTTTGAGAATAACAACCAGCATTCTTCATCTGTCAATTGTTTTAGATGATGAGGTGAAAAAGGACACACAATTGATGCAACCTTTTCACTACGTGTCGTAACAATGATCTTAATCTCTTGTGCCCCACATCTAAAAACTCTAAACAACTCATCCCAAGAAATATAATCCTTATTCCAAATGTCATCTAAAACAAGAACAAATTTCTTCCTTATTAATCTCTCCCTGATTTTAATATGCAGCAAATTTAGGTTTTGAATGTTACAAGTAGACACCATGATCTCCTCAAGAATGGTTTTTGCTATTCTAAAACCATCAAATTTTTTAGCAACACAAACCCATGCTTTGAGATCAAAATTCTCAATTACTTGGTTGTCATTGTATACAAGTCGAGCAAGAGTTGTTTACCAATGCCACCCATGCCCACTATTGGAACAACACATATCTCATCATCACTTGCATAATTTGATTGCAACATCTTAAATATCACCTCCCTATCAATATCTCTACCATATACACCATTTTCTTTAGTACAAGATGTTGTTGATCCTTGTGGTGGTGCTCCACCATCAATCTCTTTCAGACCAAGGACATCCTTTTGTTGTGTAATATATTCTAATCTATGTAGGATTTTTACTAACTCTGATTCTATTCCTTTCTCAAATAGATTAACAATACCAGAGATGAATTTGAAATACTTACGTTTGCGGGTTTGTGATTCGGCTTCCAACTTGCATTGCAAGGCTTCAGTGGCAGAAAACCAGAAGAGGTTGGTTTGCTGTGTGAAAGCGTGTGCAGTTATTGCCAGATATAAGTAGGTGCTGTTCTTGTTCTTAGGTTAGGTTCATATTTCCATGGTTGCACATGGGACTGAAATGCCACATGTTTGAGAACATGCTAACGATGATTTCTTAAGCTAACTAGTCGCAGACCCACGCTTTACGTGAGATAATTTTTTTTAGGGTGATCTTATTAAATATATTTGGGGTAATAAGTAATAACACTATCCCATTTTGTTTATATTAATAACAAAATATTTTAAATTTATTTAAGAATTAGTTTATAAATGTTTAACCATGGTTAGGAAAGACATTACTCATAACTTTAGAATTAAAATACAAATTTATAAAATACCAAAACATTTGAAATGACAAATCTCTCCATAACTCATTGGGAAAAGAAAAGGGGAAAAAAAAAAGCAAAAGACGTTACTTAATATTTTGAAATACACTTTAATTTAAAATTTTAATATAAAAGAATTTAATTTTAAAATTAAGGATAATTTTGGAACTTACCTTAAGCACAAGCAGGTTAGTACACAATATTTTAATATTAATTTAACAAATTTTGGTCAAACAAATATAAAGGGTGAAAATATTTTTTCCTTTCAAGTTTGGGGTAGAATGTCATTTCTTCAAACCTCAAAGAAGGGAAATGTAATTACCCCTATATTACTATTATTATTATCATTCTTGTTGTTGTTGTTGTTGTTGTTATTATTAATTGATTTTTCATTTTCTATTAAATTAATAAAAACCTTACATATATCTTTTTATTTATATATAGAATATACATTTTTTTTTAACCTTTACATATCTTTTTTTTTTTTTAATGTGAATCTTTACATATATCTTAAGTAAACTATATATATTCCACCTGTTTAGATGTATAAAATCATAAACTACTACTTCATAATGATAGTAACTAATTAGCTTTATCACAGTTTTTCATAATTTAATTTATAACGTTTTTTACTATTATCATATATTTACTAGCTAATGATTTTCATAACAGAGGTGTTAAATGAGATATAGCTATGCATATTAGATTTTTAAATGTAATTGTGTATGAAGATTACATACATACATACATACATACATACATACATACATATATATAAAGTTAAATGAAATGTCAAAAAAGGGATTTTAAAATTTTCGAACTTTATTTCTTATGTAATTTCTATTATTTCATGAGAACATCTCCTTTTAGTTATGAATTTGAGTTTGATTAGTTTTAAGTTTAAATATATTGCTATTATTGTTTTTAATTATTGATTATTGACTCAATTTTTTAAGTGTATGTAACAGTTGATTTTATTACATTGTAAGTTTTTAATGTTCTTCATATTGGTCATATTTATTTTTTATTTTTACTTCTCCTTACAACCTCTTTGTTTCCAATTAATAGTTACAAATTGACATTTAATTGATTTTTTTTTTTTACCATCTCTCTCTCTCTCTCTCTCTCTCTCTCTCTCTCTCCATAGGCAACCTAAGCATAATTATTCTCATCAAAATGAGGTGGAATAATGAGAGAGTGTCCGTATTCCATGGCAACCGGGGTCAATGATCAGCTTTTAGATCAAAAGATCTACCAAAACAAAGCTACCCGCTCTGATTCCACTTGTAAGAAATTTAGACCCCTAAAACCCAAACAGATTAACCTAGTTATTTAGCTAAGTGATTAACTTAGATAAATTATGCAGTTCTAGGTTAACACAAATATATCATATCATACAAAGTGCGAAAAGTAAAGAACACACGATATGATATCCTAAGAAAACCAAACCGGTAAAAAACTTGGGGAGAATTTAACCTAGCTATCCTCAAGGTAAAACAGAATCCACTATGAAAGAATTGAAATTTACATAATAGCGACTTAAACCACTAACATCCTATTGCTATCTCGAGTAGGAAACTTACTACCATGACCATGTGACAGCTCCGAGTCCACAGACTACTTCTTTCTTGAATTCATAGCAAGCACAAGCACAAGCACTCTGCTTGTATATCTTTAAGTTCTTGAATATGCAACTGAATGATTATCAAGTTCTAGACATCAATCTTGAGATTAGAAACCCTAAGTGTATGTGAAGGCAAACACCTCTAGATCTCACAAAAGATTTATACACATAGCATAAAGAACTCTCATAAAACATGGTTAGGGTTTTCCCTTTTATACTTAGGGCAAAACATAAAACCCTACACGTCAAACGGGCTTGGGCTGAATTGGAAATTTTGCAGAAAAAACAATCTGCACGACTTTCGATCGGTCGAGTCTAATTCTCGATCGATCGAGCTAGGCAGATTTGCACAGTAACTTCTGCAGTAACTCGATTCCAACTTTACATAAAAACCACATACTTTGAACGAGTCTACACATGACTAAAACCGTTTTGATCATGGTTTGCCAACCTTACAAAATGAAGTTCTAATACATTAGTTTCTAATTCTTTAGAACCTAACAGAATCTTTTTCTATTTTTAAATAATTCATTGAAAAGCTTCTGCAGAGAAAGCTAAGGGCAAAATGATATATAATTGCAAGCGGATGCCTCATTCAAATAGTTTAATGACCCAAACCAATCCCATTCCTTTGTGAATTCACACACTCATTTGAAGTCATCCTAAGAAAAAACCAACAAAAATGATATTTAATAGCAAATGGATGCTCCATTCAGTTACTCCAGGGCCAGGTGAAGTATTTCAGGACCCAAATCAATGCATTTCTGTTTTTTTTTTTTTTTAATAGCTATGTTATATGTGTTGATTGAATCCATTTGACATGTAAAGTAGTTGGTAAATTATTATATCAATAGCTAAATCGTATTAATTTTTTGATTTGTTTTAGCTCCTGATATTTTAAAAACGGAGGCAGATGATCATGATAATGGAGTTTAGGCCAGTGAAGCAAATCTATGAAAAAAACATAAATGGATTGATTTGAAACTATAAATCATCAATAGTTATAGGCTGAACTGTTCAAAAGCTTGGCTTTTGGTGAGCTTCAAGTTGGATCATTGGAGTCCCCATGGTCGATTAAGGAAACTTCTTGAAGCACATTTTGGCTGATAAAGGATTGTGAGTTACATAGTCATGGTCAATTTCATTGAGAAGATATGATTTTGCACGAATATAAAGATTTACATAGCACATCATTTAAAATCTAATTCCATTTAATAAAGAATGATAACTGATTTTAAATTAACCACACCTTTAGATTTGTAGAATTCTAATTTTTAGTTCATATCCATTTCAAATTGTTTACCCAGTCTAAAACACAGTAGCAAAAAAAAAAAAAAAAAAAAAAAAGAATCAAAATTAAAGTCTTAGTTCATACCCAATTTCAAATTGTTAACATGAGTGTCCAAAGCTCCTCGAGTGCTTGAATATTCTATAGGGTGAGTAGTCTCCAGTATCACACATACCGAGTAATCATATGAAGGAATCTCTTTCCCATGGATCTCATGATGTCTTGGGAAGTGGGAACCACCAGAGCAATCCTTTGAGGTTTCAAAATTGGCATTCAAAGGGCATACTTGTCCCGATAGTATAACTAACCAAATCACGAGGTCCTTATAGTTTCAGGTAACGTTTTAAAGGAAATTTCGTTAGCAAAAACCTTAAAAGCTAAAGTCTTCAAAAGTCAAACCAAAATAGCCAATGCCTATCTACCATATTCCTTATGTTTTTGTAGCATGAATAGCACAATAACCAAGCAAATTATTATTTTTTTTCTTGAACACCACCACGACTATTAGTGGGACCCACAACTCCATGATCATCCTCACCGCCGCCATTCTCAAGATCACCTCCTCCGTTATCTCCACCACCACAAGATAAATCCCTCTTGAAAAGCTCCACAAGGTAAGGCCCTTAGGCCTTGAATTGGAATGTTTCTGTTTATGGTGCTTCCTAGGATAAAAAGTAAAAACGGTCTAATGGCTTCCACAAAATGCCTTACATGTATGCACACACTTCTGCAAAATGCCAATTTGAACCAAGCACAATATGGAATTGTCTCCTATTGCTTGGCTTGACAATGTCCAAATACTTTTCATTACGGTTTATCAAAACCAGAAAAGGCAGAACCATCAAGAATGCTGACCCCTTTGATTACATGGTTCAGATAGACACCACCAACCTTGTAGATGGTACCACTGATACCTCAAAGGCTTCAAATGCCATCTTCTAGTTATCAAATGTCTTTTTTTCTTTTTTCTTTTTTTTGTGTGTGGATTAAATCAAATGTTTTGATGGCAAATATATAGCAACAAAATCTACAAAGAGTTTTGATGGACCTTTTTGTCCCCCTTCGATCTGAAACGAACTCTTCCAGATACAAATTAAAATTTTTTTTTTAATTGAATACAAATTTAGTATAATCATGGACAAGGACTTGTATTGGAAAAACAAAAAAAAATGCAACAACAGTGACTTACAAGCCCATTGCACTGACTGGCTTATGTGGACTGTTCAAAATTCAGTCAGGTTGGGTAAGGAAGGTTAGTGGATCAGGTTCCGAGTGTTTATATATGGATCAGACTGCATTATTGTTGGTTTTTCAATGAGTTGGGTCAAGACCCGCAACATTAATATAGTGCGCTATAAACTATAAAGGCCCATATGTCTTGCCCAAATCTGCACAACATTCTTCTCCTACAAACCCCATGTCTATAATTGAAAGAAGTTTTCTCATTCATATAGAATGGGCTTCAAACTACTTTTTGGCCCAATATCCCCTTACAGTAAACGCGCTTTAGTTCGCGCGACATCCTTCCACCAAGTCCTTAAACAAGTAATGATACGGTGCCGTACAACAGACTGTACTAATTAATAGTCTTCTTAAGTTCTCACATGATGTCGTCTTGTCTAGAGTGCTGAGAATATAAAAATCTGTTAGAGCAGTTAATAGCCGTTGGAGACTAGTTTTTTCAGTTTATACCAACAAACACAAATCAATTGAACAAACCTATCAAACACAGGCATCTCTAGACTTGATCTTTCAAGAAACAAGCATCTAAGCTACGTTGGACCAGCTTCCCCCTCTCTTCCACTGGCACTATTGTCACACAATTTAAATTCTTGGTAGCCCCAACAGGTGAGCTAAGAAGTACGGACACTTCATTTGAGGTGCCATGCTCGTATGATTGTATTGTATCCGTGTCATACCTGTGTCATAACATCTTCAAAGTAGCAACTTTTCAGCTTTTCCCCTAAGAGCAATCATATGCTGAACCTTTTGAGCTATTTCAAGTTAGGAAGAGAAAAAGAACCAAAAGCAGCAACCTATCCTCCAGAGGGGACAATCACATCTTCCCATCTACCACCAATTCCAAAATTTCAAAGAGGAAGCCTGAGCAAGTCCTGTGCCCTCACTCGATCAATGTGTTTCAGCTGCTGTTAGAAGGTAAAGAAGTAGCACTAGCTATCAACCACTACATAGTTTACCTGAGATTAAACAGCATACCATACTAACCAAATCAAATCCCAATTTTTATAAAACAAATGTATTAATCATCAAATACATATGCTGAAAAAATTGCAATACCTTGGGTTAATCATTCCCTCAAAAGTATTTGTCTTGTACTTCAAAAGTGCACAATAGAAACGCAATGAAAGTATAAGAGGCAAAAGAAGCTCCAGCAAGAATGAGTTCAGAAATGCTTCCCTATATTTAAAATTATGACAAATCAGAGCAATAGTTTGAAGCATATGAACTAAACTCCATTTAGTTGCACGCATGGCCCTTTCAATATGAAATTTATGTTCCACGACTTCAAGCCGACATAGTTTCATTAGAACTGCATCTTCGGCTTCAAAATTTGACAACAAAATGTGCACCTTGCATGCTTCTATAAGAAAATTAGAGGATGACAATCTGGACTAACCAGAAGAAATTTACATTCATATTTGTTAATAGCAATTTTGTGTAATGTTAATAACTTGATTGCTTGAACATAGACGATAGCATTGGCCCTCTGCAGCCGAAAGGTGTATTAACAAACAAATTTTTGAGAGAAACTTTGAAAGCCCAATGGATATTGTATTGTTCCTGATTGGCTGCACAATGTACTAACATGCAGAAAGGCGGTAGCCATGCCCTTCCTGAGAATAAGATATCTGGTGTTGATTCAGCAGATGGTGTTAATATGGAGGATACACTCATTGTTGAGGCAGACACTCCTCCTGACCCAGGTCCTTATCCCCAATATCAGCCAAAACAGAACTCAGTTAGATTTACCCCTACACAGGTGCTATATATGCAACTATTTTTTTTCAATTGCAGTGTGTTATTTTTCATGCTTATTTGTGTTAATTCCTTTCTTATAATCCAAAATTCTTTGCCTATTTATTGTAATCCTAATATAGTTAGTACTTATCCCATTGGCCGCATGAATTTAAGTTTTAATTGGCAAATTTGTTAACTAAATTGATCATTCAGTGGGTCTTATATAATTATATGCAACTTGTATCTCGGTTTAAACTTAATTATTACGTTAGACAATAAAGTCATAGTTAGCTCTTTACTGTCCTGTTCTAATTAGATTAATAGTAGTATCTAAATAGGGATGATCAGATGGGGAAGAGAGGGCAATTCACCCCTGAAAATTTTGACTGGAAAGAAACAGTACTGGACTACATTAACAGATTCTAGGGCTTATGAGAGGAATCTAGCTTAAGTATCCATCCCCAGGCTGGGTGTGTTTTCCCTTCTAACAGGAAAGAGAAATGAGAAGCAAGAAAGTAAATGGCCTTTAATCTTCTCCTGGGCTGAATTTGCTCTCTCTTTTTATTGACAGAATTGGTCATCTGTTTATCATGGTTGTATGACTGAAATTTCTGCTACTAGAGTTTTAGCTTTGAAATTCATCTTTATGTTCAAGAAATTTTTGATTTAGACACGGCATCTGATATTTTTTTTGTTGATTAGAGACATTTTGGTTGTCTTTTGGGTTTATTTTACCTTGTGAAAGTGAATGATACATATGCAAGATTTTGGAATATCAAGGATTCTCATTGGATTTTCATATTGAGAGTTGCGATCATTGATGGCTGGTATTGTGAATGGTACATATGCTAATTTCACTGGATGATATTATGCATGTGACCATTCTAAATACCTTTTCGTAGTATAGCCAATGGAGAAGGTACATGGACTAGCATACCTCATGTGCGTAATTAGGCTTCCAGCTCTATGTTGGAGCTAACTTGTTCAACTCCATGTTGATAATAAAATGCACAGACTCTTGGCTAGGAAGATATCTCTCTTTATTTTTTTTTTAGTTTCACACATGGATGAAAAACATTATCCTAATACCTTTTTGTGTAAAGTGTAAATTGTGGGTTATATATGTGGTAAGTCATTTTCTGGGATCCTCAAATCTTTTTTTTGATGATTGACTTCCAATTTTTGTTGCAGTCTTGTGAGGAATTTTGTGAATAAACTTATCTTTGTGCTACTTTGGAAAAATTATTCGACTCTAAAAAAAATATGCAACTGTAGTTTAGTTCTAGTGTTCTCATATTTTGCTTCTAGATGCATTTCAGCATTGGTGCTTGTGTTTGTGTGAACATCATTACTTACATTTTCCATGTTTACATCTTTTTGAAAGTGTCACTAAGTATTTGTAGTGTTTTTTGTTGCACAGATTGGAGTAATCATCTCTGGTATTCAGCCTGGACTAACTATGGTTGTGGGTCCACCTGGTACGGGAAAAACTGATACAGCTGTGCAAATCCTGAATGTGCTTTATCACAATTGTCCTTCTCAACGGACATTGATAATCACACATTCAAATCAGGCTTTGAATGACTTTTTTGAGAAGATAATGCAGGTACCACTTCAGGATGATAACTTTGCCCTTCCTCTTCATTTGTATAGTGATTACGCTTGAGCTTGTAGTGTGTACGGTTCTTTGGCTACTAGTAGGATAGTTTTTAATGCATTTTCATGTTTATTGTTTTAGAGGGATGTGCCCGCACGTTATCTACTCCGTCTTGGTCAAGGAGAACAAGAACTAGTGGTGCTTTCGTCATCTTAAGACCATGTTTCAGGAGCTTGAAGAGTGTAGGGCATTTGAATTGCTCAAGTCAACGGCTGATCGAGCAAATTATCTCATGACCAAGCAGGCAAAGATTGTTGCAATGACTTGCACTCATGCGGCACTCAAGAGGAAGGATTTTCTTCAGCTAGGATCAATCCTGACTTTTAAAAGTATATATAAAAAATATTTTTCATTTGTTTTTAAAAACAAATACCTCACGGAGAGACTGAGATTCTATCCATGCTAAACAAAAGCACACCACAAATTGGCCATTTGAGTTCGTGGAAAACATGGGGTTTGGAGGCATTACTAGATGGCCATTGAATTGAATTCAATAGGGTGATTGAATAATTGCACGTTGTGGTGGATCCCAAACACGTTATAAGCACAATAATTGAGAAAGAATCTGACATATATGGCTCTTTGTGCAGCTGTGCTGCCTATCAGTCTTGTGGTTCCTATCAACTACTAAAAAGTGCGTGAGACGAAGGAATTTTTCTAGTTAATTGAGTTTATTTTCGTTGGTTTATTATACAAAATTACAGTTACTCAATCTAAAATTTTTTCACTTAGAAAAAAACTAAAGAAGCAATGGAAATAAACACATACAGCTTTGATCTTAGATCAAATTTTTTTTTTTTAGGTTGAAAGGATCATAATGAACAAGTAGAATGGTTGGTGTGATTTACTCAAACCATTATTTTGAGGTTACAATTGAAGGGTCTATTCTTGTAATGTTTGTAACTTTTATGTGAAGAAAATTCAATGCCGGGTCAAGTTGTTCAGCTAGTGGAAGGAACTTTTTTTTTTTTTGAGAAACAGCTAGTGGAAGGAACTTTAGTTCCTAAAAATAAACAATAAATGTAGTGGAAGTTGCTTACTTGTTTCTGAAAAAGAAGATAAGAAAGAAGAGGACAAATTTGACTTTCTTATTTATTTTTTAGGAGACAAATTTGACTAGTTGGAAGGAAGTTTTAGTTTCCAAAAATATCTTAGTGGAATGAAATATTTTTATGTGGAAGGAACTATGAAGTTTACTTCCCAAAAGTAAAAATTAATGATCGGTTTGGATTGAGGAGAGAGAGAGAGGGGGAATAAGGGGGAGTAGAGTAAAATTTGTCCAAAATTAATGATATGGCTATTTATTCATAAAAAATTGATAGGCCCTTTTGGATATACATTACTGTACGTTTTTTAAAAAAACCTTCTCCCTTCTTATCGTATGTGTGTGTTAAAAATTACTTAGTATTCTAAAAAAAATTCATAAAAAATCAATCGAAATAGATAATCTTTCGATGAAAAAGGAAATGAGTTTGTTGAGTTTTAGATAATCTTATCAACATTGGATGACACCAACCACACATTCTCCTAAGATAATGTGAATTTTTATAGCTAATTTTCATTCTTCATCATAATGTGGATAATCCCAAATGATCTTATTCATTATCTCTATTAAGAAAGATTGACCCCTTTTTGACTTGACTAAACTCGTTTAACTTATATAATAAAATTCATTTCTTTCCAACATAAATTATAATTTAATTTATATGTTTACAAAATATACAAATATGTTAATCATTTTGGGTTATATTTTTTAAATGAGTTGATGTGCATCTTATTAGTGACAATCCAAGATAATATATTTATTTTAATATTAGTCGCAAATCTGTGCTATGCTCAGAAAAATTCGGTGATTTCTTTTTTAAGTGAAAAAAATAATAATAAATGTGGCTTGTAAGGGTTAGTTCCATTCCTTAAAATGATTTGATTATTTTCTAACAAAGTATAACCAATACAATATATTAGATTTTCTAATTAAGCTATCAATATTTGTTAGTTAAAAGTGTTTTAAATTTTGTAAGTTTTTCTTTTCATCAAAAAAAACATAATGTATTTTATATTCAATTATTATATAAGACTAAATATTTTGTAAATAATCTAATGTGCAATTAGAATCTATTTCTAGTACTCTTTACAAACACTTTATCATTTATACGCTTTAAATAGCATGAAGAAGAAGATATTATAATTAAATTTATCACTTATATTTGAAAAAAAAAACATCTTTTGCTTTTAAGGCTTGCAGCATATAGTGTTGGGTTTTGTGGAGCCTAATTATGTTTGATCCGATTGACGACCTAAACAGACCCGAATAATGTTGTGTGGTTTTTAATAGGAGATTTTCTGAGGTTTAGTCCATGGAGCGGAGGCTTGGGCTGACAGGCCCAAGCCGTGCGTAGGATGTAAAAATCGTTTTTGGTGATTAGGGTTTGTTGTTGGCTATTTTCGTTCTTGAGAGACTGAAACATTGTACTGCCGCACTTTGTATTTTTTCCTGATAATAGTGAAATCCTTGCAACTCTATGGATGTAGGCAAATTGCCGAACCACGTAAATATTGTCTTGTGTGTGTGATTGTTTTTTCTTTGGCGTGTGTTTTCTCTATTTTTTTTTTAAATTTCTCATAAGTTGGGAATTTCGAGTTTAATTCCCTACAACTGGTATCAGAGCCTAGGGTTAGGTTTGAGTGGGAGCAATGGTAGAGGAAGCAGGAAAGGTGTCTAGGATAAAAAAGTTTGATGGCACAGATTTTGGATTTTGGAGGATGCAAATTAAGGATTATCTTTATGGGAAAAAGTTGCATCTGCCACTTCTAGGGTCAAAACCTGTGACTATAAAGGCTGATGAATTGGCTCTTCTTAACAGACAAGTACTGGGAGTTATCAGGTTAACTCTATCTAGGTCTGTTGCACACAATGTTGTAAAGAAGAAGACCACAACAGATCTGATGAAGGCTTTGTTTGGTACGTATAAAAAGCCATTAGTAAACAACAAAGTGCATTTGATGAAGAAACTATTCAATCTAAAGATGGTAGAGATTGCATCAGTAGCACAACATTTGAATGAATTTAACACTATCACAAATCAATTGTCGTCTGTAGAAATTGATTTTGATGATGAGATCCATGCACTAATCATTTTGGCTTCTTTGCCAAATAGTTGGGAGGCAATGAGGGTGGCAGTAAGCAATTCTACAGGAAAGGAAATGCTAAAGTACAATGACATACGAGATTTAATTCTGGCTAAGGAGATTCGTAAAAGAGATGCAGGTGAAATCTCAGGATCTGGTTCTACCCTAAACAATGAGACAAGAGGCAGAGGCAATGATAGAAATTCAAATCAGGGCAGATCAAAATCTAAAAATTCTAACCAGATCAGAAGTAAATCTAGATTAGGCCAACAAGTACAATGCTGGAATTGTAGTAAAACAGGTCACTTTAGGAGGCAATGCAAAAGTCCTAAGAAGAAGAATGAAGATGATTCTGCTAATGCTATAACAGAAGAGGTACAAGATGCATTACTTCTTGTAGTAGGTGGCCCACTTGATGATTGGGTTTTGAACTCAGGAGCTTCGTTTCATACTACTCCACATCGAGAAATCATACAAAACTATGCTGCAGGTGATTTTGGTAAGGTGTATTTGGCTGATGGTATAGCCTTGGATGTTGTGGGTATGAGAGACGTTCGTATATTGTCGCCCAATGGGTCTATTTGGTTACTGTAGAAAGTTTGACATATTCCTGATCTGAGGAAGAATCTGATTTTTGTTGGACAACTTGATGATGAAAGGCATGCACTACTATTTGTTGGTGGTACTTGGAAGGTTACAAAGGGAGCCAAAGTATTGGCTCGTGGTAAGAAGACTGGTACTCTATATATGACCTCAAGTCTAAGAGACACAATTGTAGTTGTTGAAGCAAGTACTGATACAAGCCTATGGCACCGCAAACTTGGTCACATGAGTGAGAGAGGGATGAAGATGCTGCTGTCAAGAGGAAAACTACGAGAATTGAAGTCCATTGATTTTGACATGTGTGAAAGCTGCATCTTAGGAAAGCAGAAATATGTGAGCTTCTTGAAAACTAGCAGGACACTGATGGCTAAAAAATTGGAGTTACTACACACTGATTTGTGGGGGTCTTCTTCTGTTGCATCCCTTGGAGGTTCAAGGTACTACATCACATTCATTAATGACTCAAGCAGAAAGATATGAGTTTATTTTCTGAAAAATAAATCTGATGTATTTGAAATTTTTAAGAAGTGGAAGGTCATGGTTGAGACAGAAACAGGTTTGAAAGTAAAACGTTTGAGGTTAGATAATGGAGGCCAGTACATAGATGGAGGGTTCAGTGAGTATTGTGCTGCACAAAGAATTAGGATGGAGAAGACCATTCTTGGGACACCACAGTAGAATGGTGTGATTGAGTGCATGAATAGAACTCTCAATGAGTGTACTAGGAGTATGAGGTTGCATGCTGGACTACCAGAAACTTTCTGGGCTGATGCTGTTAGCACTGCAACTTACCTAATAAACCGAGGGCCTTCAGTTTCCATGGAGTTCAGACTTCCTGAGGAGGTTTGGAGTGGTAGAGAGGTAAAGTTTTCACATTTAAAAGTTTTTGGTTGTGTTTCTTATGTTCATATTGATTTTGATGCTCGTAGTAAACTTGATACAAAGTCTAAAATATGTTTTTCATTGGCTATGGTGATGAGAAATTTGGCTATAGGTTTTGGGATGAACAAAACAGGAAAATCATCAGAAGTAGAAATGTGATATTTAATGAACAAGTTATGTCAAGGATAGGTCAACTGTAGTGTCAAATGTTACAGAGATAGATCAAAAGAAATCTGAGTTTGTCAACTTAGATGAATTAACTGAAAGTACTGTCCAGAAAAGGGGTGAAGAAGATAAGCAAAATGTAGATTCACAGGTAGATCAGACTACACCTGTAGCTGAAGTCCGTAGATCTTCCAGGACCATTAGACATCCACAGCGTTATTCACCCACTCTAAATTATATCCTATTGACTGATGGTGGTAAGCCAGAGTGTTATGAAGAAGCCTTGCAGGATGAAAATTCAAGGTAAGTGGGAGTTAGCTATGAAGGATGAGATGGATTCCTTGTTAGGGAATCAGACATGGGAATTGACTGAATTGCCAGTAGGAAAGAAGGCCTTGAACAACAAGTGGGTATACAGAATAAAGAATGAGTATGATGGCAGCAAACGTTACAAGGCCAGATTAGTTGTCAAAGGGTTCCAGCAGAAGAAGGGCATTGACTACTCAGAGATTTTTTCTCTAGTTGTGAAGATGTCAACCATTACATTGGTACTGGGAATGGTGGCTGCAGAAACTTACATCTTGAGCGGTTAGATGTGAAGACAGCATTCCTTCTTGGTGACTTGGAGGAAGACCTTTACATGATTCAGCCAGAAGGGTTCATTGTTCAGGGACAAAAGAATCTAGTCTGCAAATTGAGAAAGAGCTTGTATGGCCTAAAACAAGCTCCAAGACAGTAGTACAAGAAATTTGACAGTTTTATGTATAGAATTGGGTTCAAGAGATGTGAAACTGATCATTGTTGCTATGTTAAGTTCTTTGAAAATTCTTATATTATTTTACTATTGTATGTGAATGATATGCTCATTGCAGGGTCTAGCATTGAGGAGATTAATGATCTAAAGAAGCAATTGTCAAAATAATTTGCAATGAAGGATTTAGGAGCTGCAAAGCAAATCCTTAGTATGAGAATCATTAGAGACAAGGCTAATGGTACATTGAAGCTTTCATAGTCAGAGTATGTAATTCAACACATGTATGGAAGGGGGTTACTCACTTACTCCTCCTTCTGTGGCATCTCTAATCCAGGCAGAATTGTTGCATTCATCCAACTTTTGCTAGCCTCCCCTCTATTGTACTCCAATTTCATTTGGTTTTATGAAAATATGATTTCCACCTCAAAAAAAAAAAAAAAAAATTGATTAGAATTTATATTTTTAATAATTATTACAAATTATGTGCTTACAAAATATAAAAATATGTTAGTCATTTTGGTTAAATTCTTTAAATGAGTTGATGTGTTAATTGTGGATTAAGTTAATTCAATTGGTAAAGTTTCTGATTATTGAATGCCAACCTAGCACAAATTTAGTAAATAAAATATGTTAGGGTTGAGGGATTTTAAGATGATATTGACTAATGTAATAGAGTACCCCTACTTCAAGACAACACGAACACCAACACAACCCCTTCCACCAACAAAACTTTGTTTATTCTTTATTTTTAAAAAAATAAATAAATAAATAAAACCTTTTATCATCTCTATTAAGGACATTAAAAATAATAATTAATCATTATAGTAGAATCTCAATTTCACCAAATGCAGAGGCACGATCGAGAAACCTCCAAGAGAGTTGAAGAACCCTGTCATCTTTTACATTGTGTCATCAGTCGTGTATGATGCATATAATGCTACTTTTAATGATAGTCACTAGCTGCTTGCATTATACAAAAATGATTGTTAACAGTTCTGCAATGAAGAATGAAAAAAACTACCACTTTCTCAAATCCCAAAAATGAAACTAAAAAGGCTCCATCATCAAATTCATGATGTTTCACATTACTATAAATATACCTGACAGTGTATGATTTATAACAAACTAGCTTAAGCATATTTGGGGCCAAATTGCTGCAAAACAAAGCGTAATATTTTCTTTAAGAAGGCATCAATCCCCAAGAAACTTCCTTTTCTTGGTTGTGTTCATGTATGGTCTGATGACCCATTCAGTCTTAGCCTCATCTTGATCCAATGTTCCTAATGTACAGTAACAAAGAGATACCGAGTAGAACAATCAAATACAAGCAAATTACATAACAAGCTAAAAATGACAAAGAGCAATCCAACATCTAAGTAGAGAGCAACAAATTTCAATGCCTATCAGTCTATGTGGTTCCTACCAACTACAAAAAAGTGAGTGAGACTGTGAGAGACAAGGAAAATTTATCTCGTTAATTGAGTTTATTTTCATGGGTTTATTGTACAAAATTATAGTTATTCATTTTAAATATACTGTACTTAACAAATAAACTAAATACTGTACACATCAAGCTTTGATCTTAGAATGATTAGTCCTTGAGTTAGCATTGGAATATAGGGTGTCTTTTTCTGTAATTTCTGATAATAGAAAGGAGCAGTAGAAATATCAAGATCCACAATTTTTTTTTTGGGGGGTAGAATAGTTGGTGTGCTTTAGTCAAACCATTATTTCCATTGGGGTTACGATAATTGAGGCATCTTTTCTAGTAATGTTTGTAACTTTATGTGAAGAAAATTCAATGCGGGGTCAAGTTTTTGAGCCAGTGGAATGGAATTTACTTCCTAAAAATAAATAAATAAATATAGTGGAAGTTGCTTACTTGTCTCTGAAAAGTCCACTCCGACTTTGGGTAATTATTTGGGCTTTCCTATAAAGCATTCAGGTATGCATCAGGATTTTGGGTTCATTATTGAGCGCATCCAAAAGCGTCTAACTGGACGGAAGGCGAATTTGCTCTCTTTTGCTGGTCGGCTAGTTCTCACCCAGTCTGTTGTTACCACCGTTCCTAATTATGCAATGCAATGTGCTGCTCTTCCTGCAAAAGTTCTCAGCAATGTAGACAAATTGAGTCGAAATTTCCTGTGGGGCACTACTGAAATTAAAAGGAAGTTGCATCTTGTTAGTTGGCAGAAAATTACAAAGCACAAGTCAGAGGGTGGCCTTGGTATTCATGCAGCAAAGCCCAAGAACATTGCCCTCTTAGCAAAACTCAATTGGAGGCTTAAGACTGAGACGACTTCTCTTTGGAGTAGGGTTTTACATCATAAGTACAAGAAGGAGAGAAGACCGGCGCTTGCTTTTTTGAAGCTTCGGACCTGCTCTAGCACTTGGTCAGCGATCCGGAAAGGCGAGGCTGTTTTTAATAAGGGGTCTAAATGGGTTGTTGGCAACAATAGCCAGCTCTCCTTATGGAATGATAAATGGCTAGACAATGGACCGCTTCGAAGCCTCATTTCAGGTCCTCTAAACCGCGAGGAAGAAGATACCCGAGTAATGGAGGTTGCCAACTATAGTGGGTGGAGTTGGCATAACATCTCCTTTGTTCTTCATAACCATCTTTTGGCTGCCATCAAAGCCACTCCGATATCCTTCTCAGCCATGTATGAAGATCGGCTATCCTGGTCGTCGTCCCCGAGTGGTGCTTTTGATCTTAAAGAGGCATATAGGCTAGCTAGTCTAGAAGGTAGTAAAGATCTAGCTAGTCCCTTCAAAGGTGGATGGATTTGGAAGACTTCCACTATTCCGAAAATAAAATGCTTTCTCTGGCAATGTTACCAGAGTAGCATCCCGGTCCGTGCAATCCTCGCTTCTCGTGGCATGGATATCCAGCCTTCTTGTCCCATTTGCCATGGTGCTCCGGAGACTATTCTTCACGTGTTAAGGGACTGCCCTTATGCTCAAGGTTTTTGGAATTCTTTCCCTCCCCCTTTGCAAGATTCTCTGTTTTATGGAACTGGTTTTGTGGACTGGATGAGATTGAATTGCCGTAGCACTAATTGCTCCTCCTTCTCGGGGATCACTTGGGGCGATATTTTTCCTTTTGGGCTGTGGGGTTTGTGGCTGCACCGTAACACTATTGTTTTTGGCCGAGAAGGGGCCCGGCCTGACCTGAAGAAGAATGTGGTGGCTAAAGCCACTGAATTTTCGTTGCTTGGAATTAATGCTAGAACTAAGAGCCTTCGCACAACTATTCAGATTCATTGGCAGCGTCCCCCAGAGAACTGGGTTAAGTTAAATACAGACGGATCTTCGCTTGGAAATCCTGGTTGGGCAGGAGGGGGAGGGCTGCTACGTAATACTAACGGAGAGTGGATGAAAGGCTTTGCAAGGGCCATAGGGATCACAACCAGTGCTGCTACTGAACTCTGGGCGCTGCGTGATGGTATTCGTCTGTGTATAGCCTTAAAAATTCCTGCGGTTATCATAGAATTGGATGCAAAGATTGTGGTGGACTTACTTCAAAAGGAGAGTTGCAATCAGAATGGTAATGATGCCATCCTTGGGGATTGCAGGGCGGGCTTAAGAGAAATTCCAAGGGTTCAAATCAAACATTGTTATAGGGAGGCCAATAAATGTGCCGATGCCTTAGCTAAGAGGGGAGCTTTGCTTCCCCAAGACTTTGTCATTTTCCTGGAACCCCCTTCTGATGTGGCCTTGCTGATTAGTCTAGATAAGGCTGGGGTCTCCACTGATAGGATTGTCAATGTTTCTAATGTTGCTGCTGCTTAGCTTTTAATGAAATTTCCTTTTTACCAAAAAAGAAGAAGAAAAGAAAATGACAAATTTGACTAGTTGGAAGGAACTTTAGCTCCCAAAAATATCTAAGTGGAATGAAGTGTTTTTCTTTGGAAGAAACTATGAAGTTTACTTCCCAAAAGTAAAAATTAAGATATCTGAGTAGAAGTTGTTTTATAAGGTTGTTCATGAAAAAAGAAGAAAATTGAAGAACTATGGGAATAACTGATTTTTATTTATTTATTGTATTTTTAAGTAATAAGCAAAAGGAATTGGATATGGCTATCTATTCAAAAAAAAAAAAAAAAAAAACAATCAAAATAGATAATCTTTCAGCGAAAAAGGAAATGAGTTTGTTGAGTTTTGGATAATCTTATCAACATTGGATAACACAAACCACACGTTCTCCAAAGATAATGTGATTTTTTATAGCTAATTTTTATTCTCCAACATAATGTGAATAACCGTAAATGATCTGATTTATTATCTCTATTAAGAAGGATTGACCCATTTTGACAACTAAACTCATTTAACTTATATAAATAAAATTCATTTAGGTAGAAAACTAGAAGAGAATGGTTTGTAAAGTGATAACCTATGCACTTATTTGCTAAATTTATAACGAGGAATGTTACATGCAAAAACTATTTTACAATATCTTTATAAATAGCTTGTTCTCATTCAAGCCTACCACAAATATAACAATTTTACTTCTTCTTCTTCTTCTTCTTTTTTTTTTTTTTTGGAGAAATAACAACTTTACTTATAATACTTAACCACCCACCACGTTAAATGTTTGTAAATAAAATTTATAAAATAATTTGTGTAGCATGCTAGCTCACACTTCTTAAAAGTTCTATATTTGTCTTATTTTTAAAAAATATATAAATTTTTTTTATTTGTTTTTAAAAACAAATACCTCACACAAGAGAGAGACTGAGATTCTATCCACACTAAACGAAAGCACACCACAAATTAGCCCTTCGAGTTCGAGGAAGTGGTATTACTAGGTAGCCATTGAATTGAATTCAATAGAGTGATTGAATAATTGTGCGTTGTAGTGGATCCCAGACACGTTATGAGCACAATAATTGAGAAAGAATTTGACATATATGGCTCTTTGTGCAGCTGTGCTGCCTATCAATCTGTGTGTTCCTATCAACTACTAAAAAATGTGTGAGACAAAGGAATTTTTCTAGTATATTGAGTTTATTTTCGTGGGTTTATTATACAAAATTACAGTTACTCAATTTTAAAAATTTTCATTTAGAAAAAAGCTAAAGAAGCAATGGAAATAAACACATACAGCTTTGATCTTAGATCAACAATTTTTTTTTTTAGGTTGAAAGGATCATAATGAACAAGTAGAATGGTTGGTGTGATTTATTCAAACCATTATTTTGAGGTTACAATTGAAAGGTCTTTTCTTGTAGTGTTTGTAACTTATATGTGAAGAAAATTCAATGTCGGGTCAAGTTGTTCAGCTAGTGGAAGGAACTTTAGTTCCTAAAAATAAATAATAAATGTAGTTGAAGTCGCTTGCTTGTTTCTGAAAAAGAAGATAAGAAAAGAAAAGGACAAATTTGATTAGATTTTTATTTTTTATTTTTATTTTTTTAGGAGACAAATTTGACTAGTTGGAAGGAAGTTTAGTTCCCATAAGTATCTGAGTGGAATGAAATATTTTTCTGTGAAAGGAACTATGAAGTTTACTTTCCAAAAGTAAAAATTAATGTTCTGTCTGGATTTAGGGGAGAGGGAGGGGGAGTAGAGTAGAGTTTGTCAAAAGTTAAGCTTATTTTCATTCAACTCTATTCTACTCCCCTCCCTCTCCCTTAATCCAAACAAATCTTAGGTGGAAGTCGTTTGATAAGTTTGTTCATGAAAAAGAAGAAGATTGAAGAACCATAGGAATAACTGATTTTATTGATTTTTTAAGTGATAACAAAAGGTATCGGATATGGCTATTTATCTATACTATTAATAACAAGATCCCTGTTTGAGTTGTTTCAACATTTTGCATACTAAAATATCCCACACAAATTCTTAAACTCTCTAAAACACCCCTATATTTTAGTTAAAAATTTTTAAAACTTTTTCTCTTTATCTTCTCCATTCAGCCTAAAACTTAGGACGCTATCTCTATCTCATTTTTAAACATTATTCCACGTTACCTTACTTTTTTCTTTAAAAAAATAAAAAATAAAAACGGTTATTTACATATCACTTTTAAATATTATAACACTAAACCCAAAAAACAAATAAATGAAATGAGTATTATTGAATGTACAAAGAGTGTTTGATGAAATCAAAATAGATAATCTTTCAATGAAAAAGAAAATGAGCTCGATAACAAGCAACTAGCTTAAGCATACCTGGGGCTAAAATCGCTGCAAAACATAGAGTAATATTTTCTCTAAGGTAGCATCAATCCCCAAGAAACTTTCTTTTCTTGGTTGTGTTCGTGTATGGTCTGATGACCCATTCAGTCTGAGATTCATCTTGATCCAATGTTCCTAGCGTTATCTGGAACATCAACAGAGAGATACCGAGTAGAACAATCAAAATAGAAGCAAATTACGTAACAAGCAAAAAATTATACTTAACCATATCAAGCCAAGAATGATGAGAGCAATCCAACATCTAAGTGTAGAACAAGAAGTTATGAATAGACACTAATTAATAGAAAGCTTTTACACCGGTGAAAAGGCACCAACAGAAACCTTGGCCTTAGCTCATGTGGATAAAAAGCATTACAACTAATTAACATTAATAGCATATAACTAGTGGCCTCATTAGGGTAGTGTATTTCTGCCCCATTAATGGTCAAGTTCTTGGATTTGACATTTGTAAGTGCTCAAAATTGTGGAGTTCAAAGCTCTTTTATTGTTTGGCAAAACAATTATTATAGTAACACCCAAGATCACTCAAGTTTTACATAAATTAAGGTGCTTTTTCTTCTCCCCCCCCCCCCCCCCCCCAAAAAAAAAAATCACAGAAATATGCATAAAGTCCCTTTCTCTCATAAAACTTGCCTAAAACTTTGTCTACCAACAATGAAACGATTTTGCTGACTAGCGAAAGCAATTTTTTTAATGATAAATTGTGCCGTCCACACACTAATCTAAAAAGTCTAAGAAAGAGATTTGCATATTTCACGCTTGGGCTTCAGGCCCACTGAGACTGAGTATGAGATAGCCAATTTTTCTTCCTTATGAGTTTTTCTTATTGGGCCGTGATTATGAGTCCATTTGTATTAATTAATTCAATATTATGAAATATAAATCATTAAATAGTAATAGGCTAAACTATTCAAAGCCTTGGGCCAAAGTGTAAGAAAGGGTGATAAACAGTGGGCTTTAGTGAGCTTTTTTAGTTGTTCCATTAAGAAAATTGCTTGAAAGCCCATTCAATTTGGCTGACGAAGGATTGCAACTTCAGTCAAATTAGAGCCATTCAAAGTTTTTTCAAAGTTCCTTTCTACCTTAGAATCCTTTTTTTCTTTTGGGGATTGGGATATTATGAACCCACTGGAATAAGAGAAATTCTAATAACATTCATGAAGCTTGGTTTAGGAGAACATAGTTGTTGTTAAGCCTACCTACATGGTGGTATTTTGAGAGACACTAGTGGGCGGGTTACAGGTTTTGGTCGAGCTATTAGAGTCACTATAAAAGAATCGGAATTTACTTATATGATGGCTAAAATTTGGGTTCTTGTTAAACATGGTCTCACTAAAGAAAAGTCCCTATACCACTCTATATGTGTGAAGTGTGAACCATTGAATTGATTTGAATGTGGTGAAAGAAAAATTGTTTATAACAACAAATTAACGTAGCTTAATAGAGCAAACCTGACAAGAAAATAGCATCTCTGGCATTAAAAACCAAGTGCTGATATTGACATGAGCAGTGTGTTTCAGCTAATATTTGAAGGTAAACAAACAACACCAGCTTTCTACAACCCCAACGTCTACCTGAGTTTAAATAGCATGCCATATTAAAATACTTTTTAACTTTTTAAATGAATGTGTTGATCATCAAATACATTTGCTGGAAATATTGCATTACCTTGGGTTAAACATTCCCTCAAAAGTCTTCGCTTTGTATTTCACACAGTCCAAAGTAGACATTTAGTGAATGTACAATGAGGCAAGAGCAGACCCACAGTTTTTTTTTTTTTTTTTTTCCTAAGAATTGGCATTTGACTGTGGTAGGACCATTGTCCACTCATTTCTTTGTTTTATTAAAAAATAAATTTATTTATTTATTTGTAGCTTTTTTTTAAATATAGTTATATACTATTTGTTAACCAAAAAAATAATAATAATAATAATAATAATCAAGTCCCAAAAGGGTTCTTTAGATAATTTTTACTTGTAATGAACACAATATAATAATAATAATAATAATAATAATAATAATAATAATAATAATAATAATAATAATAATAAAGGTGAAAATATTAAAATGAATTAAAAAATTTTCAAAAAAATTTAGTTAAACAACTCACAAATGAACAAAAAATTCAAAAAAAAAAAAATCCTAAACTTTTTTGCATCTCAATAAATTATAAGAATGGATTTTGAATAAAATATGTTATTTAATTAAATTTAAATATATAAAAAGCCCGGTTTAAACGTCACCTTAGACTCCAAAATCACTTGAGCCGCCCTGAGCCCTCTAGTCTTTATATATGTATATAGTCCTAGATATTGTGAAGTTTTTCTATAATTTACAATTAAAGAACACACTAAAACTAAAACTAAAATTGTGGTTCATGATATATGGTCTATAGAGCTTATGATTAACTGTTTATAAACATAACCTAAATAAATTGCATTTAACAAGACAATCACAAAAAAAAAAAAAAAAAAAAAAAACTCATAGTATAACACATAACAAAATAAAGGCAAAGAATCACATTGGGTAGAATAAAATAAGCTAATATTGATATCTTATTTAAATAGTAAGGTTTTACGTATGAAAAATTTATAATTATAACTCTTAGCAACTCAGGCGGGGCGAGGGCGGGGGCGAGGCGGGTCTAAAAAGTCTAAACCCATCCCCGCCCCACCCCGTGGCGCGGGACTAAAATCTTGCTCCATCCATGCCCTATCACCTTTGCGGGGCGAGTAAAACTCGCGCGGGGCAAAGCGGGAGAGGGGCAGGGCAAAATTGCCATCCCTAGGTCAAATTGCTCACATTCCCAAAATTCACATTAGTTGAGCTATGAGTCAATGAATGCTTCTGTCCAGGTACTTATTCTACACTAATATTACCTTCTTTTTCTTGCTCAGTTTTGTTTATTCCCCTAAACCTACCGTCAGAGTTTTGTTTGTGATTAAAAAAAATTTCTTATCAAAGAATCAAATTTTTTAATGGGCAATTGAAAATTCTAATGGAGGTCCTCTATTCCTCAAGCATGGAAAATCCTATCAAAATAACTTACATCAATACTTTAATTTTTCACTCAAAATCAATCTATTTCATCTAACTTTTTAATGACAAGCATTAAAGTGTGTGTGTGTGTGTGTGTGTGTGTGTGTGTATATGTATATGTATTGATATATTGGTGAAAATTTCATTAAAAGCCTTTTTCTATAGAGGAAATGATAGTAGACTTTATCCTAAAAATATGATTATACAACCTATACAAAAGGATAAATAAAAATGTTTGCAATGCATCTAGGAAAATATTCACTTTCCCATAAGGAACATTTTTTATTATAAAAAAAATAGATGGCCCTACTAACAAACAACTAACTGCAAACTACCAATCAATCTATTTAATAAATTGGGAAAAAAAGTTAAGAAATTTTTTTTCAAATTATTTTAGTGAAGTTTTAAAGGATAAAATTAGCAATGGGAAACGAATAGTTGTAGAAAGAAATAAAAATGGGATATATTATTCAATTTATTCTAAAAATTGATTTGATTTGATGGGATAAATTTATTTGTAATTTCAAGTATATATTTATTAATGGAATAGGTTTCATTAAAAAAATTGTACTAATTGCAGGGCAAATTAACAAAAAAGTAGAGTTTTACAAGGTGGGTCAGGGCTTCGCGAGGCCCCAAGCGGTGGGGATGGGGTGAGAAAGTTTTCCCCATCATGCGGGGTGGGGCCGAATGTGAATTTTGGGAATGTGAGCAATTTGACCCAATCCTCCCCTTTCTCTTTCTCATACCGTTCTTTCAACAAAGGGCAATTAACGATTTCTAGTTGAGAAAGTGAGGTGGGCAAAACTTCTTTTCGTAAGAACTTAAGCTTAACGTAGAACCTAATCCTTAGGGTTTTAACTTTTAAGAGAGGTGAGTTGTTGAAACCCCTTATAGTTGAGCAATTTTAGATTTGGAAAACTATAAATGTGGAAATTGGAAAGATTATGAGGTAGCAACATTTCCTCTGGAAAAGGACTCCAATTCTTTGCGTTTACATTGAATTCTGAAATCTCTAAGAAAGTGAAGACTTTGCAATCCCCACTCCATGTGATGGGAAATGAGTTTGTCGTAAAAGAAGATCCAAAATGCTTTTAAACTCAAGGGCAAACATCCCTCAAGAAATGATTCTAGTTCTGGACATTCCTTCAATTGTAAAAACTCAAGAATATGGGAGGAGGGCATGCATCCTTTTACAATCATAGACAACTTTCGAGCGCATAGTCATCTGTTGGTAAAGGAAACAAAATCAAGGCACCCATAGAATCCCAAGCTAGTAAGGGAAGCAAACTCTAGTGGAAATGACAAAATTGATTCACCACCACTTGCTAAGTTCACACCTTTCAGTCCTTCTAAAGAGACCAAGCCTTATATAGCTTTTTATTAAGAATTTTTGTTCAAAATGTGCTAAGTATACTTAAACTTTGAAAATGTAAAAAATATATATATTATAATAAAAAAACACAAGGTTTTAAAAAGCTGTACATAAAAATAAAAAGCAAAAAAGTAGCTTAGAAGTTGTACCTAAACACCCATATAAGTATAAAACTAAAGCTGAAAGTCTTTTGATCTCATCCCACCATGATCTCAACCGTGTGTTGAATTTCAATTAATCAAGTAAATTGGCACTTCCATGAAGCTTTTACTTTTAAATAAGGAACATTCTTTTATCGAACAAAAAACAAAGCCCAAAGCTAACTAACAAGACAGATGCCAAAATGATCAAAGATGTACACAATATATAGAATTCTTAAAACATGGGGGAAAAATATACAAGAAATAAGGTGAATACAAGCTCAGGAATATTTTTTAGGAAGACTTCCTGGCAAACTCAAATGATCAAGTTCAATAAGTTTCAAAATCACAATTGTATTTGTATACATTGCCTAAAATAAATGTATTAAATCAAGACTAGGTGTTGAACTGTTTTAACTAGGGGTGTTCGCGGTGCGGTGTAGTGCGGTTTTGAGCCATTTTTAGCACCGCACTTTGTGGTGCGGTTTAGCTAAAATGATCATAGTTTTAAAGACCAGACTGGACCGGCTAGTCTAACCGGTTCAACTGGAAACCGAGAGCCAGTCCGGTCCAGTTAAAACCCCTAAAATCGGTCAACTACCAGTCAAAAACCGGGGTTGAATCAGAATTAAAAAAAAAAAAAAACGGTTCGATCCCGGTTATGTTTTTAAAACCATGAAAACGATAACTGCACCGCACCTTGTTTTTGCGGTCACATGTGCAGTGCGGTGCGGTTTAGAGTTTAACCAAAACCATAACCGCACCGCATCTCATTTTTGCAGTCACATGTGCGATACTATGTATAAGATGCGGTTTGAAGTCGATTTTCTACTTAGCCTAAAACTAATTTTTTTCTTTTTTTGGACCAAGTTTTAAATTATTGAGTTAGTTTTTCTTTATTTTGGGTTGGCTTTTCTAGTCAACACTTGCTAGGGTTATTAATTTTTTTTTTTGAAAACTAGGGTTTTTAAACTATTAATAATATATTTAATATTAAAAAAAATAAATAAATTAATTAATATATAGAGAGGGTGCAAGGCGGTGCAGTTTGTGTGGTTTTCTTATTATAAAACCGCAAATCGCATTACACCATGTGGTGTGGTGCGGTGCACTATTACTTGGTGCAATGCGGTTATGCTATTTTGCGGGCGGTCTTGGTGCGGTTTTTGTAGTTTGTACGGTTTATGCGGTTTGGTGAACACCCCTATTTCTATTTTTCTTTTTCAAATGGGTCCAATTGGGCAAGTTCTGAATTGGGCTGTGTTATTATTATTATTTTTTAGAATAAGGATCAGACTGAGTAAAAGTTAGTTTTCCAACAGGTTGGTCAAGGTTGTGGAACCAACCCATAAGTCCAACCTATCTTCTCTCTCAATCACATGGCCAAGGGGAGGTCCTTGTGGGCTACGATAGAACCCATTAGCCATTCTAAAGATATGGAGCCCATACTAGAGAGACATGACCCAGCCCATATTAAATATATGTTTTTTTAAAAACTAAATTTCTGAGAAAAACTTTGAAAACCCAGATTTTACTAATAAAAACAAAGCATGCAAGTTATTTGTATATATCAAGAGGATTCAGAAAGTTAATTATTACTTTTCTTCTTGTCAAAAATACCCCTAAATTAATTAACCAACAACTTAAAAATGTGGTTAAAATAGTAAATTGACAAAAATAATAAATTCCTACTTTTACGTTGAAATGCCTTCTTACTTCTAATAAACTCCCACTTTTACGTTGATTTAAATTCCCGCTTCTACTCTCTAACTCCGTACAAAATAGGATCACTTTTTTGTTAGTTTTAAAACTCCTCCAATCTACAAAACTCACCCCACATATTTATTTATTTATTTATTTTTACTTCATCACAATGTATTTGTTTCTTCTATCCCCTTTTTTTTTCAAATTTTTTTAAAAAATTTCATTACTCTAATCTCACGTTTTTATTTCCCAAATCTCTTCTTCTTTATTAAAAAAAAAAAAAAGGCTCCTACAATAAAACCAGTACTATAACTTCTATCCATCCTTATCATCCCAACATCCCTACTAATAACAGTTACTACAATGTAATTTCTCATGCTTTTCTTTTTTTTTTTTCACTTTCTCACTCATGATCTCCTTATTATCACTAATCTCCACGTTTGTTAGTCAGTTTTATATTTATCTTATATTTGTGAAGGCCAAGTTTCATTCTCATCAATTTCATGTTTCTTTTTCTCTGCAAATTTTTTTTGACAATTTGTTCAATTTGTGCATTTCAATGGTTATTTTTTAAAATTAAGCCAAACTTTAGCAACTAATTGATGACTTCAATGGATTTGATGTTAGGGACACATTTTACGGGGTCTGAAATTGAGATTGGCAAATTTGTAAATTAATTTAACTAACAATAGATTTTATAATAGGCCTTTCGAAATTAATAGTCTAAAAATAGGTTTCACAACAAACTTCTATAAAAAAAAAAAAAAAAAAAATTTAAAAAAACTTGAGGCTCTCGCCTTAGCGCCTTTTTCATGGCTTAAGGCAGTCGCCTTGCTCACCTAAGCTCTAAAGGCGAGCACTTGACTAAAGGCACATCGCCTTAGAGCCTTTGAGGCGCCTTAGTGGCACCTCGCCTCGCCCGGGCGCCTAGGCGAGCGCCCGGCTCGCCTTTGACTACACTAAAACCTTCAGAGTATATAATATGCTTTCCAATATAATATCATCACTTTAACAAATTACTAAACATAAGAGACTAAAATCCTCCAAGCCCACAAATTTAGAACATCAACGAAAAGCATGTACACCAAAACAATTGACAAAAACATATCAACTCGTTGCTCCATCATCAGTTCTCATAGCAATCACCATACCGTTTTTGAGACATTGTTGTGTCTAGAAAGACTCCCCACGAAGAAACCTTTGGCTTGTAAAGATTTGAATCATCTTTTTGAGTCAGCTCAGGCTTGAATGAGGTTTTTTCTTCAAACTTTCTGGTATCCCCAACAACAATCTCCACCTCAGGCAAGTCCCCTTCCAGGAAAGGGTCTACAACAAGAGCCAGCCCAGGTGGCAATCCCCTGCTCCTCTTCCTATCTGTAAATTCAAGCCCAATAAAATCAATATTCGAAATTGACAGCTCCCCCTTCTTATTAACTGTTTTCTCCACAACCCCATTTCCCAGATTACCCCCATTTCCTCTATTCAGTCCTAAAAGTAAATGCACATAGCTAATTTAGCTCAAATCACTCAACCAAATATGTCATTTTTCATCAAACAACAATTCAAACTTGTAATCAGCCATCAATCATATAGATCATTAACACTCCATATGTTTTTCTTTTTCTTTTTTGATTGCCACTCCATATGTTTACTAAGGTAATGAATAAAATATCAAACACATTTTTTTTTTTTTGGTAAACTGGGAATTTCATTCAACTAGAAAGAGCCAAAAACAATAGAAGGAGGGCAGAACCTCATCTGAGATAGCCCATACAAATCAGAAAGAAAAGCATTCAAAATACAAGGGGGAAGGGAATTGATGTACATAAAATCAGGGACTTGAGAGCAAGCCAATCTAGCTAGAGCATCGGTGCACCGGTTAGCTTCACAATAGCAGTGGGACACTTTGACTTGAGGAAATTGGGAGATGAGAAGTATGCAGTCAGCCACAATAGAAGCATTATCAGTCTTCAAGGTTTTGGCATTACACATCAAATCAACAACTACTTTTGCATCCAAATCAATTTCAAGAGCCCTAATTTGCATATTCAAACACATGTTGAGCCCATCCCTAAGAGCCTACAGCTCCGCAACAAAGCTAGTGGCTATCCCAATCTTCCTTGTAAAGGCTTTAATCCAGGTACCTGACTCACTGTGAAGAATACCGCCTCCACTAGCCATACCTGGGTTACCTAATGAAGAGCCATCTGTGTTCAGCTTATACCAACCCCTATTTGGCCTCTCCCATCGAATATTTCTTGCAATCTGAGGCTGTTTGGTTATGGAACTCTGAGCAACAAGAGTATACTCCGCTGCCCTATGAATAAAATCTCTGTGAATGGCTTGACTAGAAGGCATATTCTTAAATACCACCCTGTTATGATGGTTCCAAAGAGCCCATATTCCAATGGCAAAAATAACACTCCAAGAAATCTGAAGGTGGTTTGAGGCAGAAGTCATTTTACAGTTGTTTTCCAGCCAACTACGAAGGTCCAAAGAGAAAAAATCAGAGCTTAAGACCCCCATTCCGAGGCTTTGCCAACAACTTGCAGCTACATGACAGTCCCTTAGAAGATGGATAATAGTCTCTGGATGGAGGTTACACATTAGGCAGACTGTGTCCACTTGAAACCCTCTAGAAGCTAGTCTTTCTCGGGTTGCTATGCTGTTATGAAACCACATCCAAATAAAGGATTGAATCCTTGGCAGCACCTTTAGCTTCCAAATCCACTTACCATAAAAAAAATGAGGAGCTTCCCCATTAGCAAGGATATAAGCAGAGCAAAGATTAAAATTCCCATTGGCTGTTGCATTCCAAATGATTCTGTCTTCCTCATTAGCAAAATGTGAACGAGGCATCGCCTGAATTTCTAGGCAAATTTTTGGAGGAAGAATCAGAGAGAGCTTTCCCCAATTCCAGCCATCAATTGAAGCAAGATCTTTAACCTTGATCTCTTCCTCTTCCCTAGTGAGAGGCCAATGGATAATAGATCTGAGAGGGCCATTCGAAGTCCAAGAGTCATACCAAAACCTCAAGTTGCTATCTCGGCCAAGACTCCATCTCGTACCCCTCTTGAAAACATCCATTCCTTTTTTCATTGCCTTCCAAATTCGAGAGTTAGGGAGAGAGTTTTCATTACTAGAAGACATTCTTCTTTGGGTCATGTATTTTTTCCTTAAAACTCGGGCCCAAAGCGAGTCTTTTTCTGACTGGAACCTCCAATTCAGCTTTGAAAGATAGGCCAGATTTCTTCCTTTGGCAGTTTGGAGGCCAAGACCACCCTTATCCAAAGGTTGGGTAATTTTTTCCCATCCAACCCAATGCATTCTTCTCTTCAGTTCACTAGAACCCCATAAAAAGTTCCTGTTGAGTCTATCCAAATTATCCAAAATTCTGCTAGGAAGAAAAGTGGTTTGCATCACATAGGAGGGAATAGCAGATGTAGTTTCTTGGATGAGCACTTTACGGCCAGCAAAAGACAATAGGTTGACTTTCCAGCCAGCAAGTTTTTGGTTAACACAGTCAAGAATGAAATTCAGGTCTTGGTTTGATGCTCTGGCATGCCTAAGAGGAAAGCCAAGGTAAGAACCCAGCTTAGGAGTAGAGTTAAAGCCAAGGATCTCACAAAAGTCAGCCCTTTGCTCTCTGTTAACATTGGGAGAGAAAAACACTTTAGATTTAGCAAAATTAATTTTTTGACCCGAGATCATACAGAACTCCTCAACTGCATCCCTAACACTCTCACAGTTCAGAGGATTGGCCTTTGCAAAAAGAAGGAGGTCATCAGCGAAGAAAAGGTGGGAGAAAGCCGGGCCACTAGCAGAAGCTTTTACTGGGTTCCAGAGGTTGTTAGTGCATTTGGTATCAATAATTCCACCAAGCACTTCCATACGAAGAATGAACAGGTAGGGAGAAAGGGGATCCCCTTGCCGAATACCCCTGGATGGAAGAAAAGGATCAAGGACACCCCTATTAAAGAGTATGGAGGTAGAGACTGTAGAAACACAACTCATAATGAGCTGTATAAGGTTAGGAGGGAAATTGGCTGCAACGAGCACATCCTTGATGAATGACCACTCCAATCTATCGTAAGCTTTTTCTAGGTCGATCTTAATAACCATGTATCCCACATTACCTTTTTTCCTAGTAATAGTATGAATTAGCTCTTGCGCAATGATGACATTATCCACACCTTTTCTACCCGGAACAAAGGTGGCTTGATACGGCGAGATGAGCTTATCAAGGAACGGTCTAATTCTGGCTACAAGAATTTTAGTTATTATCTTGTAAACAGAATTACAGAGACTAATAGGTCTGAAATTCCCAATGGAATCTGGACCCTTAGATTTGGGAATGAGGGCAATATGCGTTTGATTCAGTTCCAAAGGAATCTTTCTATCACTAAAGATTTTCTTAATCTCTTCTGACACTGATCTTCCAACCACCAACCAGAATCGTTGAAAAAATCCTGCATGCAACCCATCAGGCCCAGGGGATTTGAAAGCCTTTAGAGACCACAAAGCATTTTTAATTTCCTCATTAGACACTGGTAAGGAGATGTTGTGACTTTCAGAGGAGGATAATTGGGGAGAAGTTATATCAACAGGGGTAGAAGAGAGAGGTGAAGACAGGAGTTCAGTTGAGAAGAGCTTAGAGAAGCTATTTCAAACATGCTCCATAACTGTAGTTAGGTCATTTATCCATTCACCCTGAGAATCTTTGAGATTGAGAATCTTATTATGCTTCCTTCTGATGAGTGTAGAAACATGGTAGAAAGAAGTGTTCCTATCCCCCTGCACCATCCAGTTCACACGAGATTTGAGGGACCACAATTCCTCTTCCTGATTCATCACATATAATATCAAACACATTACAACAACAAAAACCAAGCTTTATTCCCAAAAATTCAGGTTCTACTATGGATCCTCAAGGTCAGGTTTATTCTATCCAAAGTCATACTCTTTTGTTACTTCCTTAATTGAGATGTCCTTTGTCAAACACATTATATGATAAAAACAAAACCTACATACAACTAAATGTAGCACAGCCAATCAATTAAGAAAAAAAAATTCTTTCATTCTATTTCTATCTCAAAACTTCAACTTTCCTAAACAATACCTGAAATTGTCACCCTCTCCACCGCTCTTGCCACCACTCACAACCCCTTTATTCATTTTGTACTCTTTGGCCTTTTCCATTGCAACTTTAACCGAAACCAGGACTTCCTTAGTGCCAACATCTTCACCTTCAGCTTCAGCTTCACCATTCTCATTTGCAGTACTTCTACCAGAAACCTCAACTGGGTTCTGCTCAATTTTTGAAACTGGTTTGGATTGCAGTGACTTCTTATACGACTTGGCCTTTCGAAAGCAAGCTTCACAGGGTCAAAAGAAGCTGGCTCTGGTTCTGGAGTGGTTTCTGGTGAATTTGGTGATACAGGTTCTGAAGATTCAGCATTGGATTGGTTTGTAGAGGATGAGTGCTTGAATGGTTTGAATGAATTGGATTTGTTGAGGTTTGTGGATGGAAAGAAAGTGGGTTTCGAAGGAAAGATGGTGTTGAGGGAAGAAAGCCATGAAGGTTGAAGAGAAGCCATGGTTGGCGTGAGAGAGAGAGAGCTGAGTTGAGTGTTGGAACTAAACGGGTCTAGTTTTTTAGTTACTGTCAGATAATGTCTAGGTTTTTGGGTTTAACACATTTTTCTGCATTAATTTGTTTGTTTGTTTGTTTGTTTTTTTTTTTTAAAAGCCTTGCCTAAGAGACTTTAGTATCTAAAATTTAGGATTTTTTTTAAATAAAAAACAAAACTAATGATGAATTTTAATTTCTAAAAATTTTTATTTTATTTTATAATTCAATAGTTATAGTAAAAAAAGTATGGGATTTGTATATTTGTATTACTATTTTGAAAAAAAAAAGTATAATTTCAAAATTAAATATAACGAAGTCCTCACTTCAAAATGGCCGGTTCTCTCAAAAAATAAAAAATAAAAAAATAAGGTTGGTCAATATTTAGGGTGATTTTAAATGATTCCTCTTTGTAATAACCTAATGTATATAGGATGAAAGACTACATAGTTATAATAAAAAAGTGTGGGATCTGTATTTGTATTACTATTTTGAAAAAAAGAAAATAAAGTATAATTTTAAAATTAAACATAATGAAATCCTTGCTTCAAAACGATCGGTCAATTTAGGGTGATCCCAAATAATTCCTCCTTGTAATAACCTAATGTGTATAGGATGAGAGACTACATACATTAGAGAAGATAGTCAAATACTCAAAGAGCTTAAAATGCCCTTGTTTCTCAACCCAAAAAGAATAAAAGAAGAATTAGAAGAAATAAATAAAAGATCTACTAAAAATAATTAATTGAACACTTTCTTAGGATTTGCCTAAATACAAAATTTTAATGAGAGTATTTCAGTAACTAGGACAAAAGCCTTTACTTAGAAGTCTTTTGTCGTCGAATAAGGCATTTAGAATTCAATTTCCACCTACACCAAAAATTTGATATTTTGACCTGATAGTAAAGAGTAATTACAAAATAAATTGAAATTATCTCTTAAAAGAACAAAAAGATGGCTTTACATATAATCAAAATTGGATCCAATTCACCTAATCGCCACAAAAGCAAAACCAACCATAAGAGAAATTCCATTCTCTAGGGGTAGATGTGGGCACCGTTTCTGTTTATACTATTTTCATAGGATAATATAGGTCTCTCAACTTACATGCTGACTTGTTTCTCAAAAAAAAAAAATTTACATGCTAACTTTTTATCAAGTAGTTTACTATTGCCTTTTCTTTTCTGTATAGATTTCATAATTAATCATTTTAAAATTTCGGAATGAAAAAAAAAAAAAAAAACCAGAAAAACAATTTGCTTCAACTTGGATTTCATTGCCAAAAGTACTAAACAAAATAGCAATAATATTTATTCCAGTTGAAACTTTGTTACCAAATTTTACAATGAGTATAAATTAATATTCTCTATTCCTATCAGAAGTGTTATTTAAATCAATACACATTCATTTTCCGAAAAAATTATTAGTACATGATACTATTTATTCTTTTTTAAGCCTTTTTTTTTTTTTTTGAGAAGATTCCTGTTTTAAGTTAAATTAATTTCATTAATAAATTCATGTATTATTCATACATAGTGCTAGTTAACTTAAAATTCTTAAATTATGGCAAGAACTTAATTTAGTGATTTTCCAACCATTTTAGCCACCTTAGTTGCCACCAGAAAACTGGAATTTAACAATACTAGCCTCATGACACCAGCCCCACAAAAACATTATTACCCATACCACTACAACTGCCAATAATTCTAAACAATTACAAACCATAGGAATTGCCACAATTCACTCAAATTGATCACCAATAAATAAAATAAATCACCAATTTCTTCAGCATCACCATCTTCTGTTTCCTATGCCAACCACTGCTTTCAAAGTCACTTCTTCCAAAGACACAAGCAACTTTTTCACAAGAACTAGTTTAGTTAGCTCCCAATTCTAAAAATAAAATGACAACCAAAATATTTATTAAAAAAAATAAAAATTTGTTGAATCCCATCATGGAATATCCTTTTATTTCAATTTGCACTGTCACAATCCATCTTGAATATTTAGTCTACAACAAATGGGATTCAAATCAAACCTTTTACTACTTATTGACCTGCCACCAAGATTATCACATTTAACAAGCTTCCAACAGCTACTAAAACAAGGCGGCCAGATTCTTGAATGTTATGCATCATCTAAAGACCCGTAGTAAGTGATTTGAACAAGTGAAGCCCCCATCAACCATGAGATTAGCCCCGTTGACATACCTTGCTTCATCACTTGCTAAGAAGAGCACATAATTAGCAACATCATCAACAGTCAATTCCACCCCCTGCAAGTTAGCAATCTTCCCCATAAAAGCACGAAAACCGGCCATGGCATCCTTAGTTCTCTCCTCCTCAGGAAAGTGAGCTACAGCCAAGCCTGTAGCAACACCATAAGGAGAAACACAGTTGACACGTATCCTGTGTAGCCCCAGCTCAGCTGCAACATTCTTCGTTAGCCCTAACACAGCATGCTTAGACCCTGAATAAGGATGGGGACCTATGCCCCCAATGACACCTGCAACACTGCATATGAAAATTATTGAGCCCTTCTTTAGTGGGATTATAATTCGAGCTGCATGTTTCATTCCAAGAAAGACTCCCTTCATGTTTACATCAAATATCTTCTCAAACTCTGATATGTCTACATTACGGATATCAAGACATTGTGAGCCTGATAACCCAGCATTGTTGACCATGATGTCAAGTGTACCAAATTTACTGACTGTGAAGTGAACTGCCCGGCAAACATCATCTTCTTTAGAGACATCACAATGGAAATAACAAGTGTTTGGTTCACCACCAAGGGTATCACTGACAGTATGGCCAAGCTTGTCCTACACATCAACCGTACAAACCTTTGCACCATGTTTATGGAATAGGCGCATAATGCTCTCTCCAATACCAGTGGCTCCACCTATGACCAATGCCACTTTCCCCAGTAATCTGAGGAGGGGGAAAGGCGCAATGAAGATATCATATTATATACCTTAATCCAATATAATATGTTAGATTCTATGAATTTAACTATAAATAGCACAGATCAAGCTTCTGGTCTGAGTTTTTTTTTTTTTTTTTGAGAAACTGGTCTGAGTTAAAGACTCAAAATTCTCTCAAAACTAAAAAGGTATAAAACAAAACATAGCTATACAGGGAAGCAATTCTAGGAAATGTACTTCATTGACTCGATTTCTACAACAAAACTTGGGTTTTCTAAAAAAGAGTATTATGAGATGAGTAGATCCTTCATATTTAGGACATCATTAAGTTGATTTAATATGCAAAAAAACACACATTTTGAGAACATCATTAAATAAAGATCTAACTTTCCATGATCCCTGTGGCATCTACCCATTTTCTTGACAGCTAAATTCTAGAGCATTATTATTGTCTTGATATGACAATCTTGATTTTAAATTGATAGACAGCTTAGGTTTGTTTGGAACTCTAGTCTTTAAAAAAGGTACACATCCTGTTTAACTTCAACATCATATTTCTAGTCCATTGCTGTGTGAGTTTTACTAGGTTCCAAGTTGTGTGATACACCATAGGTGAGACACCTAGAAGCCCTTAATAACATTCAAAATTTTCCTACTATTTCCCATAATTAAACCAACTGTAAGTATCCTTAATTCCTCTAAAAAGAAACTTCCCAAAAGAAAAATCCATCAAGTTTCCTTTTTCCTTTGACCATCAAACCTCAATAAAAGTTTAAAGCATAGCCAACCAAACCTATCTGTGATGCTTAGCTCACCTACATCAACCGTAGTAAACCCTAATCTCTAATTTAATGAGCCATCTTGCAGAAGTGGACTTTGGAAGCAGGGTCATAATCTCTCATGTTTGATAAAATAATAAATGAAACAAGTGCTGGTACTTGGCTACGTTTTATAAAATGATTTATGATCAATGGCTTGAGTATTATGTGGTCAAGACAGAATCACCTTATCTTTGTTCTTTTATCTTGCAAATGTGTAAGTTTTCTTCTCTCCAACAAGCACAAGATTAATTATGCTTACCCACATATGGTTTGGGTTGAGTTTGATTTGCCAAATTGTGGTTTGAAAGTTTACACTTTACCCACCTCAAAAAATTTTTAGCCCAAATTTTTTAAATAAAAGAATGCCATGAAACAAATAGCAACTTTATTATAATCTTAATACAATAAATTTATATATCAAATGCAAATACAAAAAAACCTCGTGTGGGTGAAGTGCAACATGTTAATCCTTAGGTTGGTAATTCAAACTCAACCAAATTCATAGGTAGATGAAGTTACACTACTTTCAAAGAACTATTCTGCTAAGTGCTGACTTGGTTGTGTGTTATTTAAACCTTATCTAGAAGAAATCTTAATGAGATATGGGCCACTTGCCCTATTTAGTCTTCAACAAATTTAGTAAAACACACTAGTCATGAATTTAGTGAATTTTAGTAAAAGATCTTCCAAGATTAGATGCCAAGGAAATTGCTGTATACAATTGGATGCAAATTTGGTAGTAATGGTAACATTTGAAGGCAATGAACAATACAACTACAACAAAAAGCAAGCCTTACTCCCAAAATTTTGAGTTTAGCTTTGAATCTTCAATGAACATGAATTTTGAATAAGTGTGGTTTGGATCTGCTTATTTTGCTAAAAATTGAAAACTAAAAACAATAAAAAAATAATTTCCGCAACATTGTTCACTCTTTTAACACTGTAGCAAAGCCTAAATGCACTGTTCATGTCCCATGAACAGTGCAAGAGACGCTGGTCATGAAAAAAAAAAAAAAAAAAAAGGCAGACGCTGGATGCCAGCCACTACCCAAACAGAGCCTTAAGAATACCATAACACTTACACATACGAAAACAAAAAAGTTTGGTAAAACTTGGGTCAATCGGACAGAGTATGCATATGTAGATACATATATGTTATAAAGGAACTTGATTTTTTTTTTCAACTTGTACAAATTCAGGCACAAAATTGAGCATTTGCACAAGTCCTATTTTGGCCTAAATCAAGCATTTGGAAAAAAAATTCAGAAATAAACACAGAGAGAGTATCTCACTATATTCTCAGTCTTCCATTTAAAACTACAAATTTCATAAAGCCTAGTTTGAGTTAAACTACAAATTCCACCAGTGGATTTAGTAAAAACTCAGATCTTAAACCATAACAAAGATAGTAAGCCCATGTTCAGTTAGATAATTAAAAGCAAAAGATATAGTCAGAAACTGAACAAAACAAAACAACAAAGAATAAGAAATGGCATCTTTATTAATTTGTATAATAAAGCTTAGACCCATAAAAGCAGAACAGTCAGAAAGAACAGCATAATAAAGTTTGAAGCATGAAGTACAATAGAAAGGTTTGATGTGTTGTGGACTTGTGGATTTACCTTTGGCATGGACGTCAAGACTCACCCGTGTTCACTATGGACATAACTCAATTCTATGTCTCTCTCTAACTCTCTCAGTGTCTTTTTCCTATTTCCTTTAATACATAGGCATTCTCTGGCCATTTATGGTTAGTTCTTGTCTTAATAATTAAAGGCAAAAATGCAAAATTGACCCTTTAACTTTCAGTCCTTTAATACACGGGATCTCTTGTGGCGCCCGTCACTTTCCTCAAGACGAGGTCTCCAACTTGGAAGTCTTTGTGTCTAACTCTAGAGTTGTAGTCCTTGGCCATGAGGTTCTAGTACCGTGCTAACCTTTATTCAGCTATTGCTCTGACCTCGTCTACTAAGTCAAGCTATAGGTGTATGGCTTTGTCATTCCTACTCTCATTATGGTTCTCCACTTTGTAGTTTGTGAGTCCAACCTCAGTTGGGATAATGACTTCGCTCCCGTATGCTAATTGAAACGGCATCTCTCTTGTAGGTGTTCTGGCCATCGTCTTGTATACCTATAGTACGCTTGGCAATTCTTCTAGCCATATACCCTTTGCCTCCTTGAGTCTAGTCTTAATGATTTTGAGCAAGGATCGGTTCTTGACCTAAACTTGTCCTTTGGCATGAAGGTGGGCGAGTGAGGAGTAATGATTCTTGATCCCTAACTATAAGCAAAAATCCTTGAACGAGTTGTTGTCGAGCTGCTTTTTGTTATCTAAGACCAAGACTCTAGGGATCCCGTATCTGCAGATGATGTTTCTCTAGACGAAGCTTTGTAAGTTCTTCTCTGTGATGGTGACCAGAGCTTCAGCTTCCACCTACTTGGTAAAGTAATCTAAACTGACCACTAGGAGCTTCAATTGTCTTATTGCTATCGGGAATGGGCCCATGATGTCTAACCCCCATTGAGCAAAAGGCCATGAAGCCATCATTGGAGTAAGCTCTTCTGTTAGCTGTCTAATGACATTTCTGAACTTTTGACATTTGTCACAGGCTTTAACATAGGCTTGGGCATCCTTCTGCATGGTAAGCCAATAGTATCTAGCCCGGATTAGCTTGTGCATTAGCGACCGTGACCCTGAATGGTTCCCGCAGATCCCTTCATGGACTTCTCTCATGACATAATCTTCTTCCTTGAGGCTTAAGCATCTTAGGTACGGGTGAGAGAAGCCTTTTTTGTACAAGCCATCTTTTATTAGGACAAATCGTGTTGCCTGGACCTTTAGCTTTCTTGCGGCTTCCTTACGATCAGGTAGTGTCCCATCTTTCAAATAAGAAACTATCGGTGTGGTCCAGTTGCTTCCCGAGTTTATTTCCTGCACCTCGACGCTGTTTATCAAAGGTGAAAGCTAAACAAAAGAAAGTACCTTACTGGGGATAAGCATGTGTTTTGCTGATGCAGTTTTGGCAAGACGATCGGCTTACTAATTCTCTTCCCTGGGGATCTGAACAAACTTGGCTTGAAACTTGCCCACCTGTTTCCTTACCTTCTCAAGGTATTTCTTCATTCTTTCCTCTTTGCATTTGTAGTCACCGTTCACCTAACTCGTGGCCACCTGAGAGTTGCAATACACAACCACACTTATGGCCCTTACGGCTCTGGCAAGATCTAATCCTGCCACTAAAGCCGCGTACTTTGCTTCATTGTTGGTCGTAAGGAAATCGAGACGAACCATACACTCGATCTCATCCCCTTTCGGAGAACGAAGCACTATACCTACTCCGCCAGCCTACCTGTTAGACGATTTATCTGTGTGAATACTCCATTGAGGATACTTTCCCCCCCCCCCCCCCTTCTGGCCTTCCATGTTGGTGAATTTCACAATGAAATCAGCAACCACCGGTCCCTTTATGGTAGTACGCTGGTTGTATAGTACGTTGAACTCGCTCAATTCTATTGCCTATAGCGCCATTCGTCCAGTTGCTTCAAGGTTACTCATTGCCCGCCATAGAGGCTTGTCCTTCAGAATGACTAGAGTGTGGGCCTAGAAGTATGGCTTGAGCTTACGGGATGCAGTAACTAAAGCAAAGGAGAGCTTCTCCATCGGTGGGTACCTCTCCTCTGTGCCATGGAGTGCTCAGTTAGTGTAGTACACGGGCTTTCACACCTGTCTTCTTCTCTAACTAAGGCTGCACTGACGGCAGTCGGGGAGATGGCTAGATAGAGAAATAGCTCTTCCCTTGGTTGGGAGGGACTTAGCAATGGTGGGGAAAAGAGGTATGCATTTAGATCATCAAAAACTTGTTGACATTCGGCTGTCCACTCGAAGGACTTCTTCAACGTGCGAAGAAAGGTAAGCACTTGTCTGTTGCCCTTGACAAGAACTTGTTTAGCGCAGTTACCTTATCGTTGAGGCTTTGTACTTCTTTTATATTTTTTGGTGGCACTATCTCCATTATGGCCTGGATCTTGTCTGAGTTGACTTCAATACCTCTCTGAGACACCATAAACCCTAGGAATTTTCCAACCGTCACCCCAAATGCACATTTGCTCGGATTAAGCTTCATGTTGTAAGAGTGGAGGGTATCAAAGGTCTCTTTGAGGTTGTCCAAGTGGTCGTCTTCCCTTTGGCTTTTCACTAGCATGTCGTCCACGTAAACCTAGACATTTCTTCCAATCCAATGTGCAAACATCTTATTTATGAGCCTCTGGTTGTCCATTTCCAACATTACTATGTAGCACTCGCGTGCTACCACTTGGTCCCCACGTTCTTCTCATACTCAGTACTCGATGGGGATTTTGATCATCAGGTGATAGGTTGAAGTCACAGCCTTCCATGAGTTAAAAGTAGGTCGACCCAGTATGGCATTGTAGGCAGATAAGCAGTCAACAACAAGGAATGTAAGGTCCTTAGTAATTTGCTGAGGCCAGTCGCCAATCATCACGGGTGATGTGACCGCACTGAGGGGTATACTCCGTTCCTCCGAACCCAACGAGTGGCGCATTGGCTGGTATGAGTCGCTTTCTTTTGATCCTTATCTGCTGGAACGCCGGGTAATAGAGGATATCAGCAGAGCTTCCATTATCAACTAGGATCCGGTGAGTGTTGTAGTCCCCTACCTAGATACTAAAAACGAGTGCATCGTCGTGTGGGTGGTGGAGACGTCGAGCATCTTCTTTCAAGAATCCAATTATAGGGTTGTCGACTCGTGCCATCTTTAGGACGAAACCTATCAGCTGGATGTTTTGAACCATCCTAAGGTAAGTCTTACGGGCCTTCTTAGATGAACCAAAAGCTGTGGTGGCCCCTACAAACATCCTTATGTCCCCTATGGGTGGCCTGAGGCGCTTGTTATCCCTTCTAGCAACCTGCTCCTATGGTGGGTCTACCCTTTCTTTGGTAACGAATCGTTATAGTTTTATCTGATAAGGGCTTTAATCTGCTGCTTCAAGTCATAGCATTCAGACGTATTGTGACCAGGGTCCCAATGAAAATCGCAATACTTGTCTCTGGACCTCTTATTGAGATCTCCTTTCAACTTGCCGGGCCACGTCAAGGCCTTGTCGTCATTTATTTGCATCAGGATGTGATCGATCGGGGCAGTCAGCGGGGTAAGCGTCTATCCTCCCATCGATCTCCGGTTCTGGTTGTCTTCCGTCCCTTGTCCTGTCGTTCATCTTCTTATCTTTCCCTCTTTTTGGGTTTCTTCTCTCAAACTAGTAACACGTCTTCGGCGTTCATGTACTTAGTAGCTTGATAAAGCACGTCTAACATGGTCTTCAGGTCGTTTTTGTATGAGGAGAACAGAAACTTCCCCTTCCACAATCCATTGGTGAATGCAGCAACAAATATCTTGTCATCAGCTTTGTCTATTGAGAGGGCTTCCTTATTGAAGCGGGTTATGTAGGATCTCAGCATCCCGTCCTCCCGTTGCTTGATGCTTATCAGGCACATAGTAGACTTCCTATACCTGTGTCCCCCGATGAAATGCGAGGCAAACTGCATGCTTAGCTCCTTGAAGGTGCCGATGGAGTTGGGTGTCAACCTACTAAACCACACCCTTGCGGGACCCTTCAGCGTAATTAGGAAGGCTCGGCACATGATCTCGTTTGCTAGACCCTGTAAGTGCATAAGGGTTTTAAATGACTCTAGGTGGTCTAAAGGATCCTTTGACTAGTCATAGGCTTCTATCTGCTACATACGGAACTTTGCAGGAAGGGGGAATGAAGTGATGGGTGCCATGAATGGTGAATCTATCTAGTGGACCAGTTAGTCCAAGTCGTTTAACACCCGCCCTTGAGGGCGTTCATCATGAAGTCCATTCTTTCCTTCATCATCTGCATCTCCGCAACCATATGTGGTGGTGCCATATTTGCGATGGATGGACGACTGGTATCTTGTCGTACTTGTCTGCTTGGGGCATTGCTGCCTTGTGGTCCTTTTCGGTCCCTTCTTTCGGCACTGGTGCCTTCTTGCTCCCCTCTGTGGTTGTTGGGCCAGCATCCCTTTGGCGCATCTATTCCTCCAGGCCGTGGTTTTGCTTAATAAGGCATTCTACAACTACAGTTAGGGTCTGTACCTGTCTTTCAAGGGCAATAATGCGGGGTTTATCTCCATTATTGTTGTTGGCTGCTATCGAGCGAGTGAGTACCATACAACTCTTTGTCTAGGAAGTGTTTAATATGGCTGATAGTGCTTTCTCTTGTTCCCACAGACAGCGCCAACTGATGATTCCAAAAATTGTCAGTAAGTCACACATCCTCACGTGCTCTAGACAAAACCTACGCAACAAAGAAGAGGAAGACCTCATAGAGAGTACTAGTAAGGTACCAGCCAAATACCCTCTGAAGGTTAAGTTAGAGAACTTTTTACAACTCTGGGGTGCTAGAACTGGGGTAAATTATGCATACCTTGATTTATGAGGGCTTTGGGGTTTTTATAGTAGAGTAGAGATGACTTTCATTTCTTGGCAGGGAGGGTCTTTTCTTGTAGGGAAGATCCTCATTAATTTACATATTTTGCAAGATCCTTTCCTTATAAGGGTTCCCTTGATTAGGGTCAATCATGGATGAGAAGAATTTTGTGCTATTGCAAACATACGCATTAAAACTAGCATGGCATAGAGTTGGGTTCAGAAGTACTCAATTGAACTCAATTCCAATTTGTGTATGTGTTTTTCGTCGTTCCTTTTTTGGCATGACTCAATCAATGCATGCATTTAACAAAATGAATCATAAGTCTATAAATACTTCAACAACAACAATAAAGCCTTAGTCCCAAAATTTTAGGTTTGGCTATGGATCTTTAACAACTAATTGGGATTAGCCATATGCTTTCTTCTCTACCTTTCTATTTTATCTAAAATCATACTCTCTTAATTTCATATCCTATATTTCATTTCAGCTAAATTCATCTTAAGTGACAAAATTAAAAAAGGGTGAGGGCACTGAAAACGGGGTGGTTGAATTGGGGTTACTATCTATTAAAGCCTTATCTGAAAGTAAGCATACAAAAAACTGTATATGGGTATTTAGAATCAGCCATGGCAGAACTTAATAAAACAAAAGCTAGGCAATTAACTCTACATGGGTTTCATGTAGCTGGAGAGGTCATTTTTGAAGCCGAAAAATATGGTCATTTTGGAAAGTTTCTTCCTCATGCTTACTTTCATGTCTATAAACGGAATAGAATGGTTGCATGTTTGGTTGTTAAAGTTCTTTAAGTGACATTAAGAACTCTTTTCTACTCAAATTGTATGCTTGGATGACACAGTCATATCCCTCTATAGTTGATTGCTTTCTGGACTTCATTGATACTATGTGTTAATTTGGAATCTTTTTCTTTATTTTTTTTTTTTTTTGCCTTTGCTTCTGTTTTGTTATTTTTTCTCTTTTCTTGTAAATATACCTTCAGTTGGGTGACATCCTTATAATGAATAATTTATGTGAAGAAAGGCAGATCCATTGTGCAGTTTCAATGATTTAGGAGGCCCATGGCAATCTACTGAAATTTGAAATGAATATTTTTAGCCTACATTCAAATCCCCATGCAAAAGTGCATGTGTGGAGAGAGAGAGAGAGAGAGAGAGAGAGAGAGAGAGACTTACGTCTTACGTTCTTTTTATAGGATTCATGTATATTTGTGGCGAATGTGATTAACTTGTTCGTACCTAGGGCAGGGAGTTTATTGTTCAATGATTTCAGTAGTTTGTTCCTGTGATTAGGTCAAGGATTTTCTTTTTCTTTAAAAAAAAATAATAAAAAGAACTTTGTTAATTTTTTGTTTTTGTGGATTTTCTTATATTTAGGGATATGGTATATGATGGTATTGTGCTAGAAGCTTGGTCAAGGTGGGCAGCTTATGGTATCTTGCATGATCCAGAAATGCGTAATTCGGTACATTTCACTTTTTCTTTAAGGTAACATACTTTTGTGCTTCATCGGTTTCAATTACTAAAATTTTTGGTACTATTCTTCAAAATAGTTTTATGGACTCCTCAATTGTTTCAATAATTAATTATTGAAATAATTATTAAAGTTGTTTTTAATCTCTATTTTCAGTAGACAATTGAAAGAAAGAAACAATAAAATATTACTCTAAATTTTTTCCTGTCATTGTGTTGCATTGCCTGTTGACTCTTCTAAATCCCCCCCACCCAACCCCACCCCCCCAGCCCGTGCAGGAAGAGAAAGGTTCTCCTTTTCTCTTGGACCTAGCATTCAAACCTTTAACCATTTCAAGTATTTGAGATTTAAAGTTTTTTGTTTTGTTTTTTGGGTCGAAAGTATTGGGATTTCTCTGTAACTTAAAGATATGAATACGCCTGCTTCACGGATAGATTTGAAGTCTTTTTGTTGTATGGATATTTAAGCATGTATCTATTCTCAAATTACCTCTCTCAATTTGCGGTGAATCAGAAGTGTTGTTTGCTGGACATGAACAGTGGCGACTCTAGGAATTCTTTCTAAGGTGTTCCTCAACAAGCATAAATTATACAATCTAATAAAAAGAAAATTTTATATATTGACAACAACAACAATAAAAAAACACGCAAATACATAAAATTTACAACTGCCTTCTACAAGTTTTCATATATTTGAAATTGTTGCATAATAGTCTCATTATCAATGCTACAAGCTACATCTTTTTCAATATACACAACCAAGCAATCATTCATCCACTGATCTCCCATTCGATTGCGTAGTTCATTCTTTATATATTTCATTACTGAAAAACTTCTTTCTACTGTTGCAGTAGCGAAAGGAAGAGTCAAAGCTAATTTCACAAGCAAATAGACTAATGGATAAGTCTCATATTTCCTTGTGTTTACTAACTTTTCAGCAAATTCACTAACTCCTTGAAGCTCTAAAAACAAGTCATTATTGCGCATATCAAAAATGTAATTTTGAAGTTGAGAGTCAAGTGCCAAGATATTTGTCCCAAGAAAATTAGATAGATAGAACTTTGCTAGACGTATCAACTTTTCCTTATCAATAGCCACAAATGAATTACTTGGATTCAAGCAAGCCATACAAAGCAGCAAATCGGTATTTGCCTCGGGAAAACGGTTGTTAAGCTCTTGAAATTGCATATCTATGACTTTGTAGAATATCTCAACACGATAATGATGTAAATTTGTATTTTGTTGGGTGTTGCGTCGGGGTGTTGCATCGCAGCCTCCCACTAATTACAAATATTTCATCCATGTTCAAGATAGGATTATCATGTGTGGTACAAAATGAAGACACTTCAGTCAATAAAGACATCCATTCATCATCTCTTATCACTTGCAATCGTTGCTTAGACACTTTAATAAGATCCATAGCATTTACTATATCTTGATTTTTTTTTTTTTTTTTTTTTTTTTGCAATGTTATTGACAACTCATTTATGATCCCTAAAATGTATTTCATCAAGTGTAGAGCAAAGACAAATTCAAAAGATAGAATTGGCCTCATAATAGATCGAGCTTCAACTTTTTGGTTGGAGAGGCCATCTTCTTCAATAATCTCAAGTACATCAACAACAGCAGAGAACATCAAAATCAAGTTGAGAATAGTCCCATATTATGATCCTCAACGTGTATCACCAGGACGTTTAAGATTTGTCTCTTGATTCAAACCTTGCACCCTTCTACGTACACCATTCCTTAAATCTTCTTTAATTTTGGCAAATTGTGCATCTCGAAGAGCATCTCGTCTCTTACAAGAGCCTCCAACAACAGTTACTAAATTACTAACCACATAAAAAATTTAGCAATGTTAATGTAATTTTTAGCAACGGCAACAAGTGTCAATTGAAGTTGATAAGCAAAACAATGGACATAAAATGCTAACTTATTCTCTTTCAAAATTAAAATTTTGAGACCATTGATATCACCTTGCATATTACTAGCCCCATCATAACCTTGCCCATGTAGGTTCGATAAACTCAAATTATGTTCATAAAGTAAACTTTCAATAACATATTTGAGTGACAAAGTGGTGGTACTTGCTACATGTACAATACCAAGGAACCACTCTATAATAATTCTTCTTTTGTTCACATAACGAAGAATGAGGGCCATTTGTTCTTTCACTGAGATATCACGTGACTCATCAACTAATATTGAAAAGAACCGATTGTTAAGATCCTTAATGATGGCTTTGGATGTTTCACGTGCAATTGCATTTACAATGTCTTTTTGAATATCAGGGTGGGTAAGCTTCCAATTTTTCGGAGCTTTTTGCAACACTTCATTGATAGATTCATTGTGATCCCTAAAAAATTGTAGAAGCTCAAGGAAATTTCCTTTATCACTTGAACCTTGAGATTCATCGTGACCACGAAAAGCTAATCCCCAGCATAAAAGGAATCTTATGCAATCAAGTATTGCATTTAATTGAACCCGACATTCAATTTTATCTTGATTTGATTGCTTAACCAAAACGCTTTGAATGTGTTGCTTTTCTTTCAATAAATCTTCACTCTTCTTGACAGCTTGGTTAGAAGCACTATTAACTCCTCCAACATGGGAATTTAACTTCACAAGCTGATTTCAAAGTTTGAATCCCTTTGTTACAAAAGTCTCACCTCCTCCTTGCTTACCAACATTTTGCCCAAATAGGTAGCAATGAAAACAAAATACAGCATCCTTGTCTATACTATATTCCAACCACTTTCTATCTATATACCGTTCAGATCTAAATTGACAGGGCTTTCTAGAAAAATCTGTTAGATGGTAATCATGGTTTTGGAGAACAGGTTGACAATGGCCTTTTAGTAAATAATGTCTTCTTATTTTATCATGATTATTAGGATGATAAGATGATATCTTTTCTCATAGCCCAGGATCTGAAGGAAGATTTTCTAAGTTAAAGTTAACACGACATCGCTTAGAAGATGAAGATGAATCTTGCACAGGAGATGAATCTTGGGTACGTGGTTTTCTTATCAAATATTTGTCCATAATTCTAGCAAAAGAATAAACAATAAATTATAAGTTCATTTGAAATATTAATAAAATTATTAATTATTGTTGTTTAGTTGTTTCATTAATTTGTTTGTCTTTTATAAACTATAACTTGTTATATTGTTGTTTCATGAATTATAAAATTATTAATTGTTGTTTAGCGTAACATAATTTAATTTGTTTGTCTTTTATAATGTATTGGTTTATTATACTGCTTTAATTATTGTTGTTTAGCCTAACAATAAACTATTTTGCTTTAATTTTTTTGTCATTAATTATACTACATTAATTAGTTATATTGTTTAGCTGATGTGCACATTATTTACACTAAAAGAGCCACTGATGTGCACATTACACTAAAAGAGCCACTGATGTGCACATTATTTACACATCCCATGTGTAGCACAATAATTAAAGTAGTGTGCAACCCGGCCCCATGTGCCCATCCCACCCTATTCAACGGACAAGCTCACCTAATGATGCCTGATGCCCCCTGCCAATCAGAAAATTTCACAATCACACTACACAGTCTAAAAGATAATTAATATCAACACCAACACACTACACACACCAACACCAACACACTACACACACCAACCCAACGGATAAGATAAACTGACAAACACACTACACATGAAAAGCAACACATTTTCATCAAAAAAGAAAAAAAGAAAAAGAAAAGCTACACATTCAAAAAGACAAAATTCAAAAATAGACAAAAAATTAATAAAGGTGAAGGACCGTTTGGTTCAGCCAATGAGAGACACTAAGACACAGTTCAAATTTCAAAAGACTAAAAAGAGAGAGTTATTAGTCTTATTAAAGAGTAAAAAGAGAAAGAGAGTTTCATTCATTTTATAATTTTCATTTCATTCAATAGATAGAGAGAGAGAGAGAGAGAGAGAGAGAGAGAGAGACTGAGAGAGAGTTAGAGAGAGAAAAATGAAATACCTTGAGGGTGGGATCTCGGACGACGATGAGGGTGAGCGACGGTTGACGAGCAATGATGATCTGGAGTCTGGACTACCGATTTGGCGATCTCCGATGACGATCTGGACTGGATCCGATCTCCAGCGGCGTTGCGTTGCTCTTGCTCTGAGGGAATGAGGCGTAACGGCGTTACTGACTTGCTGTCTTTACTCTTTAGGTTTGCTTTAGGCCTTTGGAAGTTTAGTGATTTCTTTTTCTTTAATAAAGCTTTCTAATTTAGTCATTTAGAAGTGATTTGCTTTGTTACCTGTATTGGGTTTTTTTTTTTTTTGAGAAGCTGTGGGTAAGGTTTGCTATCTGTGTAATCTATTGGGCTTGTTGTGGGCATGGCTCTGTTACAATTTTTTTTTCTTAGATTTTAGTTCAAAAAATTTTTTCTTTTTGGGCTTTGTTCCTTTTTTTTGTTGCTTGAAAGTAGAGCAATTGAGCTAATAAATTTTTTTTTTTTAATTTGAGGGTGTTCCTCATTTTTGATTGAGGGTGTTCCTAACATAGAGCAAATATAAAATTTTTTAATTACTATATAAATTATTTTTTTTTCAGGTTTTTTTCAAGTTAGGGTGTTCCTAGGAACACCCTAAGCTGCACATAGCACCACCCCTGGACATGAAGTCATTTTGTTTCACTTTTTGCTCTTTACTTAGGGATCCTTCTTATTTTGCAAGCCTAGGCACTACAGTTCATAAAACAGCTTGGACATGCACTACATTCTTTAAGCTCAGCAAGGAATGATAATCAACAATTGCAGTTGGTCTTTGTTATAGGTCCGCCACATTTAGACAAGCTCTAAAAGAATGATTTTGGCCCAGAGTATCTTCAGAGCTTGAGCAATGCTGTAGATCGATTCTCACTAACGACCTATGACTTTTCAAGTCCTCAAAATCCAGGTCCTAATGCACCTCTGAAGTGGATTTATTCGAGGGAATTTGGGAACTAGCATAGTAAGGGGATTCTATATAGTAAGTTAACCCACGTTTCAATGGATTAAGGAAAATAGCATCTCGAGTTTTAGAAACTCGCTTTCCACTTGCACTACACTTGCTGACTTGGACAAATTGTGCCACATAGATCTCGAGTCTTAAAGACTTGATTTCTACAAAGCAAAAACCGAGTCTTTAAGACTCGATTTTCTTTGGGAAAAAATTATAGATCTCGAGTCTTATAGACTCGAGCTTTTTTGGGCAAAAATTCTATAAACACAACGCATCAGTCACTACTTAGCCCTCACTCTCTCACCCATAACACTCATCCTCACACTCTCACTGCCTCACTCACCTATAACTCTCACTCACACTTCTCACACCACATTGCCTTTCTCACTGCTCCTTCCTTTCAACAAATTCACATCTCAGGTAAGGGTTTTTTTATTTGATTGTCATTATAGTTGGGTATTATTTGTTGTTGGGTGTGGGTTAAAGAGTTTGGCTATTTTGTAGATAGTTAACATAACTTAGTTAAGATACCAATATTGTGAATTATAGAATGTTGTTTTGTTAGTGTTAATTTTTTGAGTATTTATTTGCATGGTTTTTGTTATCAAAATTTTATTCATCATTTTTAGGCTCTTATTTTATCATGATCTTACAAGGTTTTTGACATTATTCATTGTTTTGGGTATGAAATGGGTAATGAATTAATTGTAATGAATGGGTATGTAATGTCAAAAAAATACATGTTTGTATCACATACAAAACATGCGCAGCAAAAAATTAACGGATCTACTTCATTCACAATTGATAACATGTACTATGTAAATTTCAGAATACGAGAACAAGAGAATGTACCTTGGTGTGGTGAATTTCAAAACAAAGATAAGTAGTACTTGGGAACACTTTAAATCTTCACTCCAATTCCACTAACGCCCAAGAAGTGTGGTTTCTTAATCAATTATATGTGTTTGTTCAAGAGAGAATGAAGGAGTATCCAACTCTTACATACACACAATTTCATGTTCTTACAAAAATCTGTATGTTTCTCTCCTTTATAACTGATTATCTAATTGGGCTAGCCTTTTAGGCCTTTCCAATTGGGCTCTAGTTTATGGCTTAGAGTGGGACCAAAAGGGAACAAATAAGACACTAGCTCCAATGGGCCTTGGACTTTTTTGTCAATTCTTGACAAGTCCAAAGTTACCATTAATTATATTTAATACCACTATATAAATATAATTGCACTCTAGGTCTTATTAATAAATTATATCCCAAGACTTTATTATACATGCAACCCCTTCATAAAATATTTGTAGTAATACAAAGTCATAAATGTAGACTGCCACTTTGTAGATTACTACATCTTAATCCTTGAGTACCCGATTTAATCCTTTAAAGTTATTCATTATATATTTATGAAATCCAATTTCATAAATATATACTTTAGTAATTTCTTACCAAAGTGGTTAGGCCTAACTCTCTGAATAACTGAACCCATTAAACTTATCTCAAGAGAATATTTTATATCTCCGTTAAGAGACTATGAATTTCATCTTGAGAATATATGTTCCATCAACACTAAATGTGGCTGCCCAACATACTAAGGTTTTGATCGTTACTTTAGATCTCACTCCTGATATATCAAAGCAACCTACACTTCATGATTAGGTCCATTATTCTCTCAAGATTAAGGGTTCATGTAAATAGAAGTTGTGAGATTTATTATTCATTTAACAGTTGTTAGGAGAATAATAAATCTTACAGCAGTCCAGTTTAATCTGTCTTAACACTTAAAACATATTAACATATCAACTAGAAGTCTCTACTTCCATGATCAAGACAAATCATCTTAGTTGATATGTTATAGTCTTCATAGATGAAATGCCCAATTTCATCACTGACTACGAACTAAAATTCTGAGTTTACAAAGAACTTGTGATTTATATCTTCTGTGACTTTTCACTTAAATCACATACTATGCATCTCATGGACTATATGATAATGTCCAAATATTCATGTTACCATTATTTTAGATAATAATAAAACAACTTTATCAATTACAATATTAAGTTATACATAATGTCATACTTAATATCATACATAGCATCATACAATAGGATTTAAGGGCACTAATCCTAACATGTAATTCATGCCCTTTGAATGGGAATGTAATGAAATGAGTGACTTACTACCTTCAAATGAATTGTAATGAAATGGTTATGTAATTCATTCCCTTTGAATGTGTAATGAAATGACTTTTTTTTTTTTTTTTTTTTTTTTTTTTTTTTTGTATTGGATGTGAAATGGGTATGTAAAGGTTATGGGTATGTAATTAGATAAAATGTTGTATACTTTTACAAGGATTTTGGTTTTTTTTTTTTTTTTTTTTTTTTTTTTGTATTGGGTATGAAATAGGTAGTCTTAGCATGACGGAAAAAAGGATTTGGGAATGAAATGTGTAACGAATGTGTAATGAAATTCATACGCTTTGAATGAATTGGAATTTGTATGTTTTTTAACTAACATAGTAACTTGACTCTAACAGGTTCACAATGACTGTAATTGATATAATCCTATACCACAGTGGTCCGCTTAAAAATGCCAATGCGAACAAGGGATTGCCATTTGAAGGGTTAGGTATATAAAGAGCTATTATACCCATATTGATCATAGGTTGAAGACCCTTGATGAATTGAAGATGATAGTTATGGAAGAGTTGTGTGAGAATCCTACTGTGCACAACATACAAATTACTTATTGTATGCCACATGAAGTCCTGAAGTACCGGATTAATTACAAGTATATGGCGATAGAAGCAAACAAACATGTAAAGATCATGTTTGACAAGTTAGAGAGAATACCTGAACTAAATGGTATTGAGTTGTACATATAGTTGGAGCCACGTGCAGAAGTTGGTATTGAGCAAATCCAACAAACAACCACAAGTTTACAGGTTACAGTTCTGAATGAACAATATGAGCATTCTACACATGTAGAGGATGATGATGTTCATGCTGATGATAATGATGAAGAGACTGCCATTAACGGTGAAGATTTTTTCGATAGAGATGAGTATGAAGAGAGGATTGAACGAGAGGACTTTGGAGACTTTGAGAGAGACATTGACGACGATAAGACATTGGACGATAGTGAACCTAATGCAGACAATGTTATTAGTGTCCAAAACATTACGAACACAATCCATACCTACGCACCTCCTGTCTTGTCATTTTCTGCAAATACTTGGGAAAATATGGTTGATCCTTCAAATATTGAGATACCATTTGTGTCTACTTGGAGAAAAGGGATGAATTTGTGCAAAGGGTTAACTTTTGCCAATAAAGTGGAGGTGAAGCACGTATTAACAATTTATGTCCTCAAGAAAAACAAACATTTTATGATCAGTAGGTCGACAGAGGTCAAAATTTGTGCAAAATGCGTGAATGAGTCATGCAAGTGTTATGTCTACGCAGTCATGAAGCCTAATCTCCACGGACTATGGATGGTCACCATGTATGTTGGTCCTTACACATGTACACCGATTAGGGTGCGAAATGATGTTAGAATGATGAATTGTAATTTTATTGCATCAGACATCCTTAAGAATTTATGTGAGGATCACACTACCCCAATTAAGCATCTCAAATCTATGATAGAGTCAAAATATAGTGGCCATAAGCCTTCTTACTACAAGGAATGGGATGCGAAACAAAAGATGATTGGAAAGATGTTTAGGAATTAGGAAGAGTCTTACCAAAGGTTGCAAAAGTTGCTAATGACATATATTGATCAGAATTCGAATACCCAGGTGTTCTATCGTATCACACCCACCAGTGAAAATGACACTGTATTTTTGCATTATGTGTTTTGGTCTTTCGGTTCATGTATTGATGGATTCAAATATTGCAAGCCAGTTATCAGTATTGATGGGACCCATCTGTATGGTAAATATCTAGGAAAGTTGTTGGTCTCAATGGCAATCAACGCTAACAACAAGATATTCCCTCTCGCCTTTGCTGTTGTGGATTGTGAGTCAGGGTCCAGTTAGAGGTGGTTTTTACACTGCCTGAGAGATACGATTGGCGATGTGATACCGGACGAATCCATTTGCATAATTTCTGATTGACATGAAGGTATCAAAAATGCCATTGCACATTGGCCTAGAGGGGATGATGGAAGAACACGGGTATTTCATAGATATTGCCTTTGACATGTTGCTAGCAACTTCAACACTCATTTTCAGAACTCGACTCTAAAGTCAGCGATGTTGAAAGCGGGATATGCTACTCAGATAGTTAAATTTGATACCATAATGGAGTCCATTAGGCAGGTGGAAATTGAGGCCATTAGGAATAAGAAGAAGGTGATGGGGAAGGATGGCAAGGAAAAGGATTTTCTTCCATACACATACCTAATGAGCGAGTTTGTGGATATGTGGACCCAGTCACATGATGGTGAGAGAAGTTTTGGGGCAATGACAACCAATATATCAGAGTGCTTCAATGGTGTACTGAAAGATGCACGGGGCCTTCCTATTGCCGCAATAGTTGAGTTCACTTGGTCCAAACTTGTTGAATATTTCCATGACCGGCACAAAGAAATTACTCATGAAAAGTTGGAGGGTAAGAAATGGAGTACATATGCCTTCTCCACATAGTTGTGTCCTGGGCTACCTATAGGAAGCATCTCTAACAGCGCATTATGGCTTTCAATCTGAAATAGAGAAAGAACCAGTACAATCAGATTTGAGACATTTATGTATCAATTACAAAATGGATAATATAGTACTTATTAATTGCTAATATTGCCTTTACTATGCTAGTCCCTAAATATACTACCTAGAGAGACACCTCTATTTTTTTTTTAGTTAAAAATTGAATGTTGTCCTGGAAGAGTATCTTCTTTGAGCAAGAAATATTGAATTTGATGGAAAACTGTCAGCATATTGTTTGTGAGGGTCCCTTAAATTAGAAACTTTTATATATAAATTTTGTCTAATGCTCCCAAATTGGTGTTGGTGCAAGAAAGTGCTGAAATTCAGGGGCCATAAAATTAGTTCTTTGGTTATTTTCTAGGAAGAAGATAGAGAACTAAACACCAAGGAAAAAAAAAACTTCTACAAAGAATGAACTTTAGTTACTGAGAGTTGCAAAACAAGGACAAAACTCCACTTAAAAAAACACGTACAAAAAAAGGAGAACCCATATCTTCAAAAGTAACATGCAACATACTTTTTAATCCACTTGCATAGGCATAGTAAAATTTTGTTGGGTAAATTACATTTTAAAGCCTATACTTATAATAAGGATGATTTGAAATTAAATCTTATAGGTTCAGAATCTTTGAATTAAATCAAGAAGTTTAATACTGTTATAAATTAAATCTTATATTTATAATTACTTTTAAATCGAATTATGAACTTTTAAAAGTGTATCAATTGATACTTATGTTAGTTTCAAGTTGAATTCTGGACTTCTAAAGTCATATCATCAAATGAAATCTTGAACTTGTCACGGTTAACAATCTTTGCTTGCAGTAATTTTGTAACCATAATAAATCTATGAAAATAGCTTTACTGATTTAAGAAAATGAAAAAAATAAAAGAAAAATTAGGGTATATTCTATAGAAAAATTCCATATTTAAATACTCAACTGAAGATTAGAACTTTGAGATTAATATCTACTCAAATACTCAACTAAGAACTAAAAGTTTTATTAGAGTACTATATGTAATAGAAAGTTTTTTTAATTGGATGTCAGTCAAATCAAACCAGATTTGCTGAAGAAAGAAATCGGTTGATTCTACGTTCATACATGTACTAAAGAAAAAACAAAGCAGGCAATAAAATCTAATTAGAACAAATTACCATTATATCTAATTTAGCGCTGTTGCGCTCGACATACTTTCGAGTGACTGGACGATACCAGCAGTAATAGGCATGATCGTGAGGCATCTCACCAATCTGAGGAGGTCATGGCAAAGTTGTTGTTGTCAAGTACCCCATGAGAGGATATACGGTGCATGCTCCTCTCTCCAATTTTTTTCCACTTTCCCACGCACGTTTATTCTATACAGTCTATTATCGTACATAACATGGTTGGGCTGCTCCTGCGCCAACCCAAACTGTCGAAGGACACGATCTGGGTGGTGTGTCTTTACTATGCAAAAACACACAAGTGTCGCCCTTGCTATCCACATATCCCTCCCTGCGATTCAGAGGGCAGGAAGATGGCCTAAGTCTGCCTCATATGGCTGCCACATAATCTACAATAGAAACAAAATACAATTATCATAACATCTTAAAATGTGAAACAAGGGAGAATACATAGATAAAGGGAAAAACAGAAATTAAAACAGAAGATATGTTAAAGTAATGATTTTAACATATTCTTAAGGAAAATTATACATATGAATCCAATCTTTAGGCAAGAAAAAAACAAAGAAATGAAACATCAGTGAAGTCAATTAAATAAATATGATGAAACAAAGATACCGCAAACTTTGGGACTAAGGTTTGGTTGTTGTTGCATGATGAAACAAAGATACAGCTTGGTTAACACTTGAAATGGCAATGTTAAAGGCAACAAGGTGTACAGGATAATGGTGTGATAGTGGTCATAGTACAACTCCACAGCCATCAAATCCTTTTGGCTTCATTTTCTCTACTGCTGCTACCAATAAAAAACTTCCAAAACTATCATTACCATGATCGATATTCCAACCTCTTTAAGACTTCCAAAACCTCAAAAAAAGACCTTCCACACTTGCCTCCCCTATGACACAATTTTTTAACGAGTTCTCCTAAAAATTAAGCGGACACAGACACCCTAGGCTCTCAACTACTAGACATGTGATAATAATCTTTATTCGGCAGAACCAAACAGAATTTTTGTATATTATTTCCTGGCCCAGCTGCATTCTACCTAATTGCTCGTGATAGTGGATCAACGCCATGCCGAATGGCCTACTCTTCGGGCTTGGCACCCGCACCCACCTACAGTTACAAGCGAATAACATAAGATAAGATATTCCACTTAGTTACTAAGAAGAGTAAATTGCATAACACACTGAATATCATGAAAATTCTTACTTAAGTGCAAGTGGAGCTTTTGGCCATTGGCCATAATCACATCCAAGTGGGGGCTCTATCCTCGGGCACAAGAATGGCAACCTCGTCCATGCCTAATATTGGACCAATTGCAACACCCCACCAATCTGTGATGTCTCTTTATGGCTTGCCCAACACAACTTTTTGTACAACCATGCTAGGCAACTACTACCCCAACTATACTGTGGCGGATCACAAAGGTTCCGCAGGAACTCCAAGAACATCAGATGCACCATATCTCCTAACTTGTCCATGAAAATCTTATCCCCTAGTAGCGCTAAAATATAGCTTCGGGCATACTGATGTATCTGCATCTCCGTTGCATCATGAGGCAGTGGCTTTGCAATGCGCTCAACAAGACAGTTGATGTGAATTCTTTGCCCCACCAAAGTTTTGTTATCATTCGTCGGAACTCCAAAACCAAGCAACTCCACGCACAGTTGCCTACAATTCTCCACAGCAGTCAGCCCAACCAAGACCTCACCGTCTATAAGAAGTCCCAAAATGACCTCCACATATTTTAGGGTGATTGACATCTCACCATGTGGAAGATGGAACGTATGAGTCTCCGGCCGCCATCGCTCAACGAGGGCCGAGATTAGGCCATGATCTATCTCTCTGGAAGGGGCCCTAAACAATCCTTCTAGCCCCACCAACTTGTTAATGTCAATCACCCAATTATCTTTCTTTGTTATGTTTGCCATCTCCTTAGATCGACCACGACACTAAAGTGGGCCCAGGTCCTGCAAAATCGATAAAAATTATAGCGGTTATTAGAACTAGATATACAACTTTGAAAGAACTTGCTAAAATTCAAAGAGAACGTAAAAATTAAAGCGGTTGTTAGAACTAGATATTTCACCTCGCCATTCCAAATGTCCTCTGATCGTTGATTTTGTTGTTGCGTCAGCAATGAAGTAATTTCTGGACTAGGGCACACGATCTCTGGCTCCTCATCAATCCGAGGCTCCATACTGCAAAGAGTGCTATTGTGAGATCATACATAGTGGCAGACATACATTATTTGGTGTGAGAGTCATCACAAATCAGGCATTACCACAACACAATGATTTCACATGAAGATATAAAAAATAGTTCAATGCATAAAATATATGAAATATTACAGTTGAACCACCTTTGATGCTTTAAATGAAATGATTTGATATTTGCAAAAAAATTAAGAAATGTCTCCTCAAAGTATAAAACGCAGTATAATAAAAAACATGTGACATCAATGGCAAGAAGAGAAACTACAAATGTGTAGAGATTTATGATTTTTATTTTGGATAAATGGGGATGTGCTTTTAAAAAAATAGATAAAATTAATCTATAAGTTAAAGAAAACCAAAACAGGAAGAAAAAATTGAGTACGCAACTAGTGGCCTAACTAGACAAGTTTGTGGTGTGTACCACTTTTGAAGCCTACCCCTTCCTTTAATTACAAGCTCAAATTATCTACTGACAAGTTAACTCTACCTGCTATAATAATTTTGTTAGGATTACATGTAAACAAGAAATTCCATTGTTGAAGCAACCTTTAATAAGATGCTTGATTCAATATAACATAAATTCCAAAATAGTTCTGTCCACTCCATCCATATTAACCACATAATGAGAAGCCACTGTCATGAACTCTATGTATCTTTTGTTTTATTCCCTTTTAACAATATTTCCTTATTACCTATCCAAAAAAAAAAAAAAAAGATTATGGAGGTAGGCAGTGGAAAAGTTTAATCTTTGGAATTAAGTGGTGGAAAGAAGTGATTACAAAAGGGTGGGTATTGTATTACTAAACTAGCAAGGACACCTTATGCAAATCATGCATAAGACAAGTTACTTGGAAAAACTTCTTACTGAATGCATGATCTTTAATACAAGCAACATATCGTGAAGTTTTCTTTCCAAAGACTCTAATATCCATGCATTCATGAAAGGCCAAACTTTGGCCGGTTCTGTTGAAGGAGGTTTTGGAAATATTCTATTCCTAGGATATAAATGAGCCTAGCAATTAAATGGGGATAGCCATTTGAATAAGCATGAAGCACACCATACATACAAACTTCTAAATCGCGAACATTGACAATTAGGCTAAAATATGATTCCAAAATCCTACTTTTGAATTTTTGAAACAATGCAATGTATGAGCTAAAAAGAGTCCAAATTTCAAACTAGATTAAATGTCAATTCAATTGAAAAAATTCAAATTTACATTCAATAAACGCAAAATCAAAAAATTATAAAATAAAAGCAATGATAAAAAAAAAAAATCAAACTAGATTAAATATCAATGTAATCTAGAAATTAACACTTTTTACACTATCGAAATTCACACTAATTTCATAACAATTCAAATGCTCAATTTGTTAAAAAAAATCATTTTTTTTATTTACTCATTTTCCAAACAACCAAACAGAATAATATACATTCTTCACTGAAATGACAAATGATCATTTCCTACCTAAAATCTCAATTTTTTTTCTCGGAAACCAAACATGAATCACCAAAACCCAAAAAGATCCGAAATTGAAAAACAAAAAACCCGAACATCATGAAATTCCAAAATCTAAAATTGGAGAGAGAGAGAGAGAGAGAGAGAGAGAGAGAGAGAGAGAGAGAGAGAGGAATCTAAGAAGAAAAAACGACAACGTATTGAGTATAGAGAGAGAGTACCTTCGGCACAATGGGTCAATGGGAGCAGTACTGAGAGAGGAAATTGTTTGAGAGACTGATTTGGGTGTGAGAGTGAGTGATTTTGAAAGTTTCAAACAGAGTGGTTTACTCAAGTAAGTGAGTGAGTGAGTTTGAGAGTGACTTTGAGAGGGCGGAGCGAAGTTTGATTGAGTGAGAGTGTTTCAGTGTGTTTGAACTTTGAGAGTGTTCAAGTGAGGAGCCACATATTTTTTTGTTCTTGCTTCTTTTCCATTGTTTTTTTTTTTTTTTTTACTTGATGGTTTTAAAGGAGCCATATATTTCCTGTTACACTTGCTTCTTTATCACTTCTTAGTTTTTCGTAAGTCAAATTAATATTATTCATGAGAGAAAATAGTTCAAATCACTCTTAAAGAATTACAATATAAAAATTGAACGATCTTTTGAAAAAAAAAAGGGAATTCTATCCAAGGTAGCCATCTAGTCATACAAAGATCTCAACTCAAAAAAAAAAAAAAAAGCACTTTTCGTCCCTATGTTTTTTCTTGATTTCCATTTTGGTCCCTACATTTAATTTCTATCACATATAATCCATATTTAGAAAAATGACATCCATTTTAGTCATTTCTATCAGTGTCCTAATGACAAGGCAGACAGAACTCTTAAAATAATAATAATAAATTTTATTTTGACATTAAAAAATGCCACGTGAGCCTCTAAATTAGAAAAAAAAATTTATTAACTTTAACTAAATAAAAATTTTAAAATAGATTATTTAAAAAAGAAATTAAATTAATTAAATTAAAAATCTCAAAACTCCTAGGCCAAACTCTCAAAACTCTCTTAATCTCTCAGTTGAAAACCAAATTCCCTAGCCAATCTCTCTCTCTCTCTCTCTCTCTCTCTCTCATAGCTAAAAACCCAAAGTCCTTTCTCATATGTTATTAAATTTTGGTTTGCTGAGGAAGTTGAAAAGCGGGCTATCACATTGGGCTTCAATGAAGAACCCACTAGCGTCATTGCAGTCGATGGTGGAGGCATCAAGGAAGCGGCTGGCAAGGGGGTAGAAGCGGGTGAGGGTAGCAGATATGGATTCCTAAAGGAGTTGGAATTTGTGTGAGAACTCTAAATTAGGGTCAGTGGTGGCGGCCGCATCAGCGACGAAGAAGGTCATGTTGCCATGGATGGTCAAAGAGAGCTGGTTAAGAAGAAAGAGTTTAAAGGTTTTGAGGTTGTGAGGAGTAGGTGAAGAACGTTTGATGCAAGTTTTGGAAACAATCTAAGTCTTCATCTGAGTCATGTTTAGTGTCTCTCTCTCACAGATTAGTGGGTCTCTCTCTTTCATCTCTCAGTCTCTTAGTTCGGTGGGTGGGCTTTTCTGGGTTTGATATTTGTGGGGGGTTTGTTTCTGGATTTCTCAAATTTGTCTGTTAGTTTCAAGAATTTTTCTGGGTTTGAAATTTATGGGTTTGTTTCTAGGTTTGATATTTGTACGGAGGGTTTGATTTTTCATTTTATGGGTTCATGTGATGTTCTGAGTTTGCTGGAGATTGATGGTTGGGTTTAGGTTTGTGTTTATGTTCTTTGTGTTTTGAATCTTTGAAGTTCTTTGTATTTTGTAGATCTTAGCCCTTTAATTTAACGTGTTCCATGTTGGGTATATTCTTGATTTTTTTAATTTCCTCGACAACCAAGCATATTATTTGAGGAAAAACATGAACATGTTCTTCATGATTACTGGGATGTCATGAATTTTTTTAAATTTAATTAATTTAATTTCTTTTTCAAATAATTTATTTATTTATTTTTTGAAACCAGACCAAACTTCATTCAATCAAATATTTCTTAAGTCAAAATACAATGCATCAAAAGCAAGTGGTGGGTCTTCTTCCAACCACACCATATCATTCTCAACTATCCCAGCGTACCTAGCTAGTGAGTGGGCACAGTGTTGGCTATCCGCCTCACATTGTTAACAGAGAATAATCTCCTAGTATAAGTTCGGTCTGAAGCTGGCGTAAAAGACACCTTTTACGCCAGCCAACCAGCCAATCATGAGAAGATACATCAGCCCACCAATTTAAACTCAATACACCTTATTACATGCAATTATAACCCAATTAAAACCCCAAATATTCCTCAAACATTTTCAAAGCTTCTTCTTCAAACGACAAACCAAGGGCAGACTCTCCTCCTCCTCCCCATAACAAAGCTTCATTCCACCACAGTGATCACCAGAGTTATTTTTAGAGCCTGAAAAAGATGTTGAATCTACCGTTAGTCTAGTGTCACAATCTCAAGGTTTGTTTTCTCATGATTTGGTGGTTTCCCCTGCTTTTAATTTCGAAATATCAATGGGTTTGATTTTTTTTTGGATGTCAATCACTTGATTTTGTATGGGTTTTGTTGATTTGGTATGGGTTTTGCTGTTTTCTTATTGGATTCTTAAATCTTAAGTGGTAGGTTCAATGGGAGGGAGATGGATTGAATATGAATGTGGTCAATTTTTCTTCATTTTTTCAGAAAAATTATAAATCTTAAGTAGGTTTTGACTGGATTCTTAATCTTAAGTGGTAGGTTCAAACCCATCTGATTGTGGTTCTTCAGTGATATGAAGGAGAATAGGATTTGTCACAGTAAAATAACAAGAACCAGGATGATGAGAATAAGATTCAGGACTTCTCTCTACTTTTTATAAAAAATTTAAATAATTACTTCCTTATTTATACTACTAATTTGGAAAATTCAAAGAGAACTTAATAGACTTTTGTTTGGAGTAGTATTTTTAAGAAGCAATTAGAGTGAGGGTTCTATATAATAGAAGTGCATAAGGATTAAAATGATGTTACTAATTTTCCCTATGAGGTGGGAAAAAATTAAAGAAATTAACCAATTGCTAATTCTTGTTTAATTTCAAAGCAATAAACTTATGGTCAATCCCATTTCAGTTCAGTCAAAAGATATGCTAATAAAAAAATTACAATTTTTACAAGCTAAAGTCATAACAGAATTTGAAGTACATTGGCAAATGCTAATGACATACTTGATACCACTTGGACAAAGTTTACTTAAAAAAAAAATTGGTAATCTTTATAGATGTTCCAGATCTGTTGGTGAGAATTTCAAACTAGGATTGATGATTAAAAGGAAAAAAAAAAAAAAAAAAATTAGACTAGATAGATGACAGCAAGCATTATGACTAAATGTTCTCCATGAGGTTTGATATTTCTATTGCTTTGTTGTGTAGTTTTACCCTTTGTTTTGTATTGACTTCTCAAGACTCAAGTGTTTTTATTGTCTGGATTTTTCAGCTAATGTTGGCTGTAGCTTATTCTCAATTTTTTCCCCAACTCTGATTATTTTTCTTTTTTCCTAGCTGTGATGCAGAATTGCAGATAAGATGGTTTTGAATACTTAAAAGAAAACTTCCCTATTGGCTTGACTGAATTCTTGGAGTATATGGCTAGAGTTGGTGAACAAACTGTCATCCTATGCCGATGTGGATATGAAGACTAAACATCCTATATTTTGGAGGAACAACTGAATCGTTAAAACTTTCAGAAACTTTGATATGAATGTATTGTTAATTAGAAACTTTTAGAAAGAATTGTGATAGGTTTTACTTAAATGTATTTCCAATCCTATGATCATCTTTTTGTATATCGAACCAGGACAGGTTTTATTTCAAATGAATGTATTCTGAATTAGAGACCTTTAAATAGAATTGTGACTTGTTTTTTTTCCTAATATGTTTGTGTGATAGGTTTTATTTCAGATTAAATAATGGAATTTAAAACTTTTCAATTGTTGTATTGAGTATTTAACAATCTCATGTTCCTTTAAATATTGAATTGTGGTACCACCGCACACCCTTGGTGCGATGGTCACTCCACAAGTACGAGTGTTTGCGGGGTGTGGGAGGCAAGGGCTAGGGCTCAAGTCTCTAGGAGGGAATTTCACACACATATACACATAGATTAGGTTAGAGTAGAATTTCTATCTTGTATAAAATATATATATATATATATATATATATATATTGAGTTGTGTCAGGTTTTATATTACATGGAAGAAATGATTAAAAGTTTTTTGAGATGAGTTGATAAAATTCTCAAGTTTTATTCACCTTCTTGTAAACTAGGTGATTCCTTCAACAAATTAACATTCTAATTAGTGGAAGTCTATCTTAGTGGCATCTTAAGATTCAATAAGATTCAATAGAGAAATAATTGCCACTAGAAAGATCTCTAGAAGATTAGATTGTGATGCCAAAGGTATAGGTATTATTTAAACAACTTTTGTAACAAGCCAATTACCACTTGCAATATGCCATTTGCATGATTTATAAATTCAGTTGTTCTCCAAAATACAAGGTTTTGCTGTGAAAAGAGCAAGAACTACAGAAAGTTAAAAGTATACGATTTCCTCATTTGAGGGTTTTATCCCCTCTATATCTATATAAATAGAAAACCAAATCTAGGAAGTGACTTTTGTTGATTTAGTTCTCCAAAATACAGGATTTTTAGGCTTCATTTCCATGCTGGTGTTGGATGACAAAGTGTTCACTAACTCTAGCCACATACTCCAAGATTTCAATCGAGATAGTAGGGCAATTTTCCTTTAAATATTCAAAACCATCTGTTTGCATCATAGTTGGGAAAAAAAGAAAAACAGAATAAGTTGCAGCTAACATTAGCAAAAAAAAAAAAAAAAAAATTAGACAATAAAAACACTTAGAAACCACTTGAATCTTGAGAAGTCATAAAAAAAAGAAAAAAGAAAAAAGAAAGAATGAAAAGTCATATACATCTTGAAAACACTCTTTCTAACCATTAACAAAAACTTTGTTGGCTATGTGATGCAAAGGGCACAACTACCAAACTTCCCACCCTTCCCCCCCCTAACCCCCAAAGAAAAAAACCCCAAAAAAGAGCATTGGAAACTCTGTTTTAATTTGTGCTTCCTTTTAGTCATTCATTCTCATGTAAATTTCAATGTTACTTAGTATAACGAATGCAGGTTTATGACTAAAAAGTTTACCCAAAAAAATAGAGTTTAGAGCTAAAAACATGATGACACATAAAGATATTATTAGTATGAACATGAGATAACATAATTATATATTATCCAAGATGACAACTGCAGGGTAGGTCACCTGCCTTCAAAACTAAAAAATTTTTGTTTATAAGTACCTTCAAAACTAAAACTTCCCATTTGGATGAATGATAAGAATTCGTATAGTACTTAATACACCTAATCAACCTATATGGCTAACTAATGGACATCAGAAATTCACAACTTGGCCATTTGAAATCAATTTTTTATTTTGTCATGAATAAAAAGCCTATTAGGGAAGAACAAAAGAAAAAACTTGCCAAATTATTGGATTGACCATATCCTGATCAAAACAATTTGGGAACTACAACACCGACTCCACATCGCCAATTGAAATTAAATCAAAAGCTTCATTAGGGAGAGAACAAGGTAGCTCAATCATATCTAATATAGAAGGCCGATTAGAACAAGCATAGCCACACAAAAGAAGATATAACTTGTTAGGTTCTAAGACTTAGGATCTAATGTATTAGAACTTCAATTTGTATGTTGGCAAACCATGATCAAAAAAATGTTTAGTCTTGTGTTAGACTTGCTCAAAGTATGGGGTTTTATGTAAAGTTAAAATCGAGTTTACTGCAGAATTCACTGTTCACTTTCTGCCAGACTCAATCGATCGAAAATTAGACTCGATCGATCGAAAATCGAGCAGAACGTTTTTTCTGCAGAATTTCCAACTCAGCCCAAGCCCATTTAATGTATAGGGTTTTATGTTTTCCCTAAGTATAAAAGGGAAAACCCTAGCCACGTTTTTAGAGTTCTGAATGCTGTGTTTGTGAATCTCATTGTGAGATCTGGAGGTGTTTACCTTCACACACACTTAGGGTTTACAAACTTGAGATTTATGTCAAGAGTTTTGTAAATCAATACAGTTGCAGAATCAAAAGAGCTTCAAGATATACAAGCAGGTGCGCTTGTGATTTGCTGAGGAATCCAAGGAAAGAAGGAGTCCGTGGATCTCGGAGCTGTCATGTGGTCATGGTAGTAAGTTTCCTACAGGCAGGTAGCAATAGGATGTTAGTGGTCTAAGTCTTATTATGTAAACTTCGATTCTTTCATAGTGGATTCAGTTTACCTTGAGGATAGCTAGGTTAAATCCTCCCCAGGTTTTTATCGGTGTGGTTTCCTGGGTCATCATATCATGTGTTATTTATTATTCCGCACTTTTACATGATTTGATATTTCTGTGATAACCTAGATCTGTTAAATTACCTAAGTTAATCACTCGGCTAATTCTCTAGGTTAATTTGTTGGGTTTAAGGGGTCTAAACGAACTTACATAACTGAATCTTGTTGTTCTTGGTTTCCATACAAAGGCATAATCTGGTTTAAGTAAATGAATGGTACGTATGTAAATATTAACATAAAGACCAATTCAACAAATTAAATGAATGCTTTCAAAAGAGCAACGGCAGACCAATACTGGGGATCCAAATACATAGGAAACCTAAAAAAAAAAAAGTTTCATAACTTAAAAAGGAAGCACACAGAAATCATGACTTGAAGCCAAAACATAATTCGTAAGAACGCCGACTAGCTGCGAAAAAAAACTGAAGAACCACAACCAGATGGGTTTGAAATTACCACTTAAGATTAAGAATCCAATCAAAACCTACCTAAGATTTATAATTTTTCTGAAAAAATGAAGAAAAATTGACCACATTCATATTCAATCCATCTCCCTCCCATACAAAATCAAGTAATTGATGTCCAAAATAAACCAACCCCATTGATATTTCGAAATTAAAAATAGGGGAAAACCACCAAATCATGAGAAAACAAACCTTGAGATTGTGACACTAGACTAACGACGGATTCAACATCTTTTTCAGGCTCTAAAAACAACTCCGGTGATGACTGTGGCAGAATGGAGCTCTGGTGTAAGGAGGAGTAGGAGAGTCTGCCTTTGGTTTGCCATTTGGAGAAGAAGCTTTCAACGTGTTTGAGGAATATTTGGGGTTTTAATTGGGTTATAATTGCGTGAAATAAGATGTATTGAGTCTAAATGTTTTTGCTAACGTGTCGCTCCAGGATTGGCTAGCGTAAAAGATGTCTTCTACTCCAGCTCCGAACGTAACTAATTCTCATAATCCCTTAAGAATCCCTCCCCATACTTCTAATATCCTCATAAACATACCCAAGCCGTGAGTGGTTAGGTTCTGTAGACAAGATGGATTTGATAACCTTTACATTGTATACCCTTCAAGAATGAATTCACTAAAACCAGTTTCCATAGCAAATTCCATTCCTTTTATTCACTATGCCGCATAATTAGAGGACCTCTTGCCGAGACTACTGCCATCATGTCACCTTTCTCATTTCAAACCACCACTCCAAAACCCGATGCATTGCACCTTGTAAATACTATTACATCAACATTTATTTTGTAGACCAGACCTAAAGGTGGCTACCATCGTTCTTACTACTGCAACACCCTCGAATTTGCAGAAACAAAGAGCTGCATCTGAGCATATTTATATTCCTGCAAAATTTTCTCTGCCTGTCAAACCAATCTTGTTGGATCTTGAATAATTCCTCCATGCAAGACTGAATTCTGTCGATTCCAAATAATCCAACACTGCACCAAAATAAGCTCCATGTCATCCTCTGAAAATCGGTCCATCAAAAACTCGATTAGCTGCACAATGTCCCTCTAAGTATTCAGACATTTTTGCAAACAAGCTTGACTGCCAGCCCACACATCTTAGGTCAATCACAATGAGGTGGGCCCCACAATGTGTGGGGCCCGCTCAATTGTGAGTGACCCGGCATATATGTCGGGTACACTATATACAAAATGGTCGTGAACAGCTCTTTCTGGTGCAAAGGACTTCAATGAATAAAGCAATCAATGAGCAATTAATGTTTGCGTGTTAAGTAAAGTCACCATGCATCCAAGTCCAATGATGGTATGGTATACCACCTCTCTTTCTGGACCTTCTGAAACTGACTTTTGAAACCGCGTGAAGTCAAGTCATACATCCAGATTGAGCATTAAGTGTGAAAGCAAAAGAGGTTTGAACGGTCTTAATGTATCATGTATAAGACAAATGGCCAATTGGGTGATATTTCGAAGGTTGTAGAAAATGATTTAATGTGGCCCCAAGTTGGGTCATAAAAAAAGAATACCAGCCATAGTGTCAATGGATCGAGTGACATTTCAGTCAATTTCCATTCACATTTTCTTATTTCTATAATTTTGTGCAATAACTTAGAATTAGATACCACATAAAATGTGGATGTATCTTTAATGGATGTATCTTCAAAACACGATTATTAGAATCCAGAATGTTTAACGAAACTTTTGATAATTAATTCTCAACTAGAACTACAATCCACATAAATATTTTTTTTTCTTTTTGAAAATATCCTAAATAATTTGAAAATTTTTAAACAACCTTATCATTTTGGCTCCATTACGGCATTACCTAATAATATGCATATATATATATATATATATATATATATATATATATTTAAGAAAGTCTAAAAATAAACATAATTTTCATTTAAATAAAATGCAATCTATAAAGCTACCAGTTGAACAATCAACCATGGCGCGTAGCATTTACTTCACTTAATAAAAATATGTTGTGGCCAATTAGGTGGTATATAGTGTACCCAACATTTATGCTGGGTCACTCACAATGGGATAGGCCCCATAGTGTGTGGGGCCCGCTCCTTTTTGAGTGACCCGGCATATATGCCAGGTACAATATATACAAAATGGATACGAATGGCTCTTTCTGGAGCAAAAGACTTCAATGAATAAAGCAACCAATGAGCAGTTAATGTTTGCGCATTAAGTAAAGTCACCATGCATCCAAGTCCAAAGATGGTATGGTATACCACCTCTCTTTTTGGACCTTCTGAAACTGAATTTTGAACTCGAATGAAGTCAATTCATACATCCTAATCGAGCATTAAGTGCGATAGCAAAGCAGGTTTGAGTAGTCTTAGTATATCATGTGTTAGACAAATGGCCAATCGGGTGATATTTTGAAGGTTGTAGAAAATAATTTAATGTGGGCCCAAGTTGGGTCATTAAAAAGAAGACTAACCTCAGAGTAAGTGGATTGGGTGACATTTCAGTCAATTTCCATTCACATTTTCTTATTTATATAATTTTGTGCAATAACTTAGAATTAGATACCACATAAAATGTGGATGTATCTTCAAAATACGATTATTAGAATCCAATTTGTTCAATGAAATGTTTGATCCTTAATTCTTAACTAGAACTACAATCCATATAAACAGATATACACATTTTTTTTGAAAATATCCTGAATAATTTGAAAATATTTAAATAACCTTATCATTTTAGCTCCTATACCAGATAATATGCATATATATTTGAGAAAGTCTAAAAATAAACATAATTTTCTTTGAAATAAAACGAAATCCATAAAGTTACTGGTTGAAGTTTGAACAGTCAACCTTGGCGTGAAGCATTTACTCCATTTAATGAGAATTTGCGGTTGCCAATGAGGCAGTATATAGTGTACCCGGCATATATGCCAAGTCACTAACAATGGGGTAGTCCCCATAGTGTGTGGAGCCCGCTTCTTTGTGAGTGAACCAGCATAAATGCCGAGTACACTATATACAAAATGGTTGTTGATGATGCTGAAAATCATCAGTAAGTTGCACAGTCCTCACACGCTCTAGACAAGACTTGCACAATAAAGTGAAGAGAAATCCTACAAAGAGTATCGGTGTGGTATCGGCCAAATACCCTTTGAAGGTTAAGTTAGAGAATGTTCACAACTTTAGAGTGCCAGAGCTAGGGTAAGTTATGCGTACCTTATTTTTTGAGGGCTTGGAGTTTTTATAGTAGAGCGGAACCAACTTCTGTTTCTTGGGCAAGATGATATTTCCTTATGGAGAAGATTCTAATAAATGTATGTATTTTGTGGGATTCTTTCTATATAAGGACTCCATTGACCAAGAGCTATTGTGGGGCCCAAGATATTTCTATTTAGGATTCCTTGGAGTTCACCCAAGCCATGGGGTGCCACGTGGCCTTAACATCTGTAACTCTAGAGCCCTTACGCCGAGAATCCATCCACTACGAAACCATCCGTTTAGCGTGGAACTATCCATTTGCTAGGGAACCATTCGTCCCCTAAGAGATCCATCGTGTATGTTCATCTGGCTTCTCACCCCACCGTTTTGCTCATGCCTTATGAAAATTCATTATTCCAATACCATCACTTATGGCAGGCTTGTTTGAACGGGTCCGTCTCCCTTATTTTTATCCTCTTTAGGTGCCCCTTCACTCTATGGGTTCGTCGCTTAGTTTTAGGATGGATCCGTGGAGTGACGATCTAATCCTAACTTTGGGAGACGCGTTATGATTGACAGGCTAGTCTAGGGCCATTAATGTAGTAGGGACACGTGGCACGTTTTCAATGGTTAATCACTCGAACCGAAGCATCCCTTCGTCTTCTGTGCCGTTCCCCTTATATATATGTTGTTTGTCCCTTTCATTTTTCACTTTTGACAACTAATTTTCTTATCAGAGAGCCATCATCTTTTTCATCAAGCCACAGTACTGTCCAATCGGTGTGACCGTCTGATACACTTTCTCTGTCTCTTTACTTCTCATCGTTCACCTGTAAGTATCCCTTATCTTACACAAAACTTCATATTTTTTATTTTACTTAAATATCGCATGCCTGTCATCTATTGTAGACTTTTAGAGTCTTAGGGTTTTATCTGTCACGTGTAGGTGATAGATTGTCAAGTAAGGCGTCGAGTGAGCAATCGTGTGTTCGCGATGGAGCAAGCTACGATGAGGTGTTTTCGTCAGGTTGAGGAGACCCCGGCACCTCCAATAGTGAACGGGATCTATCAACCCACTCACCTTCCACAAAGGAGGATGAGGAACAGGATATGGATGGATCAAAGAGTGATTCCAATGACGGTCTAGCCAATGCTGATCCCCCCATTCAATCCGTCATAGGCCTTAGCGGACTTAGGGAGTTCATCATGCTCCTGTTGTAGACAATAAATGATTTCATTTCTTCCATCAAACCAGTACACTTCAAAACTCTTAGGGAGAAGTACCAAATACTCGTCCACATACCCATCTATCTACCTTTTAAGTCTAAAAAATGTTACTATGAGGGTGTGAAAGACGTCGGAGTGTAGGAGCAAATGCTAAAAGCAGGACTTAGGTTCCCATTGAGCGCTCTTCACCGTCATCTTCTTCAGTACCTAGGACTGGCTGTCACCCAAATCTCTCCAAATGCCTGAAGAGTATTCCTAGGTATGGAGGTTTTATACAGGGTGAGGTCTGACGAGGCGCGCAGGTTGACAATGGAGGAGTTCTTCCGTTATTACCGTCCATCTGAGATTACCCAGTCAAGGGGCATGTATAGTTTCTTGCCGAGGAGTCCATTGCTTAGGCTAGTATGCAAGACCCCGAACTCTAATAGCAATTGGAAAAGTTGTTACTTTTTCATCGAAGGGGATGATTGGATGTGTCCCCCTGACGATCAGGAATACATGCCTGTAGACAAAACCTGGGGTATAAATCCCCTGTTTAGTAGGTGTCCGTCCACCTTAAGTTCCATTCCTTAACTTGCTGCTTGATATTCTAACAATCATCTATTGTAGCTCGGGATTGTTCGAAAGTCACCCTTGAGCAGTGGAGTTTTTTGGAAAGAATCTTCATGACCACCAAGTTGTTGGAGAGGATGTGGGCTAAGCTAGTTACCTTGGACACTCTCCATTGGTACTGCGACGGTCCTGAACCTTCAGCAATTGCCCGTCGCTACGACATACAAGCTCGTCAACGTAAGTCGATTACTCTGTCTTTTCTTTTTTTTCTTTTTATTTTAATACTTAGTAGTTGTATATCTCTTTATCTGTCCATCTTTAGAAATGGAAGATAGTAGGAGACGGGCCTACATCAAGCAGCAAGTGCTGCTAAGAAAAAGCAGGAGGGGAGCCTACCCCCTAAGGAGACGAGTCAAGCTAATCCGTTAACCAAAAGAAAATCATCGGAGAAGGGGGACTATTCACCCAAGAAGCCAAAAGTGATGACGGGGCCTAACGTTGGCGAGACTCCAACCAAGTTGCCCCTTAAGCCTGGCTCAGGGATGGGGAAGGGCCTGATGAAGGGCCACATTCCCGTCACAGAAGAGCGCCCCATCCTCCTTCGTGAGGACTCAAGTTATTTGCTCAAGCAGCTCTCGTCCATCATCAAGGACGATGACTACTCAGACTTGGGTAATCATGCTCTAGAGGCCATTGGGGAAACAGGCCTTTTCAGCCTGGTACAGGTATGTCTATCCTTCATTGTTCTTTATCCTGTCCTATTGTTGTGCTCTTAACTTTATCTTTGTTTCCTACAGGGGGTGGTTATGATGAAAGGGCTTATGGATCGTTGTGTACCCCCATGAGACGATAATGGGCCGTCTGAGAGAGAAGTTGGGTGCCAAGGAGACAAAGGTACAAGAGCTGTTGGCCTGGAAAGATATCCAAATAAGGAAGCTTGGCCTGACCAAACAGCTCTTAAAGGAGTCAGAGGCACAAGTTAAAGCATTGAACAAAATTCTAAAAGACAAAGAGGCAGAGATCTAGGAGGCCAAGAGTCAACTCCGTCATGCTAAAGACGTTGCGATAAGGGAATATCATGACTCTAACGACCTCCTAAGGGAGCTTGGTGGCTCCTTTGCTGACGGTTATGACGATTGCATCCGTCAGGTCAAAGCCTCTTCCCCCAACCTTAACCTCTCCTACATCTTTATTGATGCCCAGCTCTAGACTCTAGCTCAACCCGTCTCTTCCGTGGGTACCGACGACTTATTTGCTGATGACCTTATGACTGAACCTCTTGGTGATAGAGAGACTCCTCCTGTAGATCAAGACAAACCTGTTGATGATGAAGCTCATCAACTCGAGGAGGTCCCGACGACTGAGAGGAAGGACGGAAAAGACCCATGGTCAAGGAGTAGTCTTTAATTTTTCTCTCTTACCTTAGTTTTTTAAATGTAAAGATCTTTTGGAAGAATAACATTTATGTAATTTAACCGTTGCTTATTGCTTTTGTGTATAAACTTCTCCCTTTATGGGTCTTTATAATATTTTGATTATGCATCTTACAAGATATCCGTCTATTTTGGGCTTTAATACATGTAGATTAATTCTTCAGACGAATCCATCCAGTTTGTTATTTCATGAATGTAAATCACTGGTCAGGATGAATCCGTCCATTTTGTAGACAACAAATATACATTACTTATATAGGATGAACCCGTCCACTTTGTGAACCGGATGGACTTGAGCCATCCCTTTAGGATGATCACGTCCATCTTATGGATTCGTTTAAATATAAGTTTTCTTTAAGATGAATCCATCCACCATGTGGACTGGGTAAACTTGAGCCATCATTTGGGATGAGGCCTTCTCCTTTATGGCCTTAATGAATATAATTCACCCCTTGGGATGAGCTCGTCCACTTTGTGGACGGAATGAATGTGGATCATCCCTTGGGATGCGCCTATCCACTTTGTGGACTTAATGAATACATATCACCCATTGGGATGAGCCCATCCATTTTGTGGATTTAATGAATACGGATCACCCCTTGGGATGGGTCCGTCCACTTTGTGGACTAAATGAATACAAATCACCCATTGAGATGAACCCGTCCATTTTGTGGATTTAATGAATACAGATCAATCCTTAGGATGAGCTCGTCCACTTTGTGGACTTAATGAATACAAATCACCCATTGGGATGAGCCCATCCACTTTGTGGGCTTAATAATATGTAGAAATGTAGATATATCATACATAGTATTTCTAAATAACTCCTCTTATTGTGATAAACGTGCGTATAAAAATTGTTCTTAAAAGACAAAAAACCTGCCCTTTGGGCTTAAAAGAAACTGTAGATAATAAAAACTTAACTAAAAAGCAATAAAATGGAAATGAGGAGTATGGTCGTCCACACTGTTGTCTATTGGTAGTACTTCTTCAGGTGCTCCGTGCTCCAGGGGTGGTGCAATTTCCGTCCGTCCAAAGTCTCCAAATGGTAAGTTCCCTTCCTATACCATGAGGCGATTATGTATAGTCCTTCCCAATTCGGCCCTAGCTTCCCTTGGGAGGCGTCTTTTGTTATGCCTATCACCTTTTTCAAGACCTAATCTCCAACTTGGAAGTCCTGATGTTTGACTTTGGAGTTGTAGTGCTTGGCCATGAGGTCCTAGTACCATGCTAACCTTTGCTAGGTCGTTGCTCTAACCTCGTCTAACAGATCCAGTTGCAGTTGCATAGCTTCGTTATTCCTACCCCCATCATGATTTCTCACTCTATAGCTCATAAGCCTTACTTCATCTGGGATGACTGTCTTACTACCATATGCTAGTCGAAACAATGTCTCTCTTGTAGGCGTCCTAGCCGTTGTCCTGTACGCCCATAAGACGCTTGGCAATTCTTTCGACCATATACCCTTCACCACCTTGAGTCGAGTCTTGATGATTTTAAGCAAAGATCGATTCGTGACCTTAACTTGCCCATTGGCCTGCGGGTGAGCGGGTAATGAGTAGTGATTCTTGATCCCTAGCTGCGTACAGAAATCTCTGAAGGCATCACTGTCGAACTGCTTCCCATTGTCTGAGACTAGTACTCTAGGTATGCCATACCTGTAGATGATGTTCTTCCATACAAAGCTTCGTACATTCTTCACCGTGATGGTGGCCAAGGCTTCGGCTTCTACCCATTTGGTGAAGTAGTCTATGCCGACAATTAGGAACTTCAACTGTTTAACTACTATTGGGAACGAGCCTAGGATATCTAACCCCCATTGAATGAAAGGCCATGGGGCCATCATTAGGGTGAGATCTTCGGTCGGTTGCCTAATAAGGTTGCCAAATCTTTGACACTTGTCACAAGCTTTGATGTAAGCATGGGAATCCTTCTGCATTGTAGGCCAATAGTATCCTACCCTGATTAGCTTGTGCACTAATGACCACAATCCCGAATGGTTTCCCCATACTCCTTCATGGACTTCTCGCATGACATAGTCTACCTCCTCGGGGATGAAACACCTCAGGTACAGTCAGGAGAAGCCCTTTTTGTATAGAACGTCTTTAATCAAAATGAAGCATGTCGTTTGAACCTTCAATTTCCTGGTAGCCTCCTTGTCAGTGGGTAACACTCCGTCCTTCAAGTAGGATGTTATCGGTGTTGTCCAATAGTTCTCAGAACCTACCTCTTGCACATTGATACCGTCTATTTGTGGGGAGATTTGAACGAAGGATAGTACCTGATTGGGGATGATCATAGGCTCCGTTGATGTAGCCTTGGTGAAACAGTCGGCTGGCTCATTCTCTTCCCTTGGGATTGTTGGGAAATCATCATGTTTGTATCGAATACAAAACATACGCAGCGGAAAATAAACGGATCTACTTCATTCGAAAACGATAACATGCACTATGTAAGTTTCAGAATATAAGAACAAGAGAGTGTACCTTGATGCGGTGAATTTCAAAACCGAATGAAGAAGTACTCGGGAATACTTTCAATCTTCACTCCAATTCCACTCGATGCCCAAGATGTGTGGTCTCTCAATCAGTTCTATGTTTCTAGAGAGAATATCTTATTATTCTTATTATTATTATTAAACATACAAAACCATTTTATTCTATATAAAATTCTGTATGTTTCTCTCCACAAAACTGATTATCTAATTGGGCTAGCCTTTTGGGCCTTCCCAATTGGGCTTTAGCGTGTGGCTTGGAGTGGGACCAAAAGGGAACAAATAAGACACTAGCTCCAATGGGCCTTGGGCTTTTCTGTCAACTCTTGACAAGTCCAAAGTTACCATTAATTATATTTAATACCACTATATAAATATAATTGCACTCTAGGCCTCACTAATAAATTATATCCCAAGACTTTATTATACATGCAACCCCTTCATAAAATATTCGTAGTAACACAAAGTCATGAATATAGACTGCCACTTTGTAAATTACTACATCTTAATCCTTGAGTACCCGGTTTAATCCTTTTGAGTTATTCACCATATATTTATGAAATCCAATTTCATAAATATATACTTTAGTCTTACTAAAGTGGTTAGGCCTAACTCTCTGAATAACTGTACCCATTAAACTTATCTCAAGGGAATATTTTATATCTCCGTTAAGAGACTATGAATTCCATCTTGAGAATATATGTTCCATCAACACTAAATGCGGCTGCCCAACATACTGAGGTTTTGACCGTTACTTTAGATCTCACTCCTGATATATCAAAGCAACCTACATTTCATGATCAGGTCCATTATTCTCTCAGGATTAAGAGTTCATGTGAATACAAGTCGTGATATTTATTATTCAATTGACAGTCGTTAGGAGAATAATAAATCTCACAGCGGTCCAGTTCAATATGTCTTAACTCTTAAAACATATCAACATATTAACTAGAAGTCACCACTTCCATGATCAAGACAAATCATCGTAGTTAATATGTTATAGTCTTCGCAGATGAAATGCCCAATTTCATCACCGACTACGAACCAAAATTCTGAGTTTACAAAGAACTTGTGATCTATATCTTCTGTGACTAAATCACATAAATCACATACTATGCATCTCATGGACTATTTGATAATGTCCGAATATTCATGTTACCATTATTTTAGATAAGAATAAAACAACTTTATTAAACATAATATTAAGTCATACATCATTTCTCAAATAATGTCATACATAATATTATACTTAGCATCATACAATAGGATTTAAGGGCACATATCCTAACAGGGATTTGAATGAACTTCGCTTGGAGGTTGTTCATCCGATTCTTCACTTGCTTCAGGTACTTCTTCTACGTTCACCCTTGCATTGGTAGTTGCTGTTAACATGACTGGTGACTACTTAAGAGTCACAATACATTATCACATTCGTGGCTTTTGCTACTTTTGCTAGATCCAGTCTTGCTATAAAGGCTTCGTATTCTACCTCGTTCTTTGTCGTAGGGAATCAAATCAGACCATGCATTCGACTTTATCCCCTTTTGGGCTGTGGAGTATCACCTAAGCTCCACCCACTTGCTTGTTAGAAGATCCATTCGTGTAAATGCTCCACTATGACTGTACTCCTACCTTCTGGCCTATTGTGTTGGTGAATTCTATGATGAAGTCAGTGAAAACCTACCTTTTTATGGCCGTTCGCAGGCAACTCTATATGTCGAACTCACTCAACTCGATCGCCCACAGCGCCATCTGTCCGGCTGCTTCAAGGCTACTTATTGCCCTTTGCAAAGGTTTGTCTGTTAAGACGACCACAGTGTAGGCCTAGAAGTATGGCTTGAGTTTACGCGCTACAGTCACTAACACGAAGGCGATTTTCTCCATCAGGGGGTACCTTTCTTCCGCGTGTCAGAGAGCCCTGCTAGTATAATACACAGGCTTTTGTACCTTTTCTTCTTCCCTGACTAAGGCTACACTGACAACTACCGGGAGACGGCCAAATAAAGGAATAATTCCTCCCTTAGTTTAAAAGGACTCAATAATGGTGGGGAGGAGAGGTACGCTTTCAGGTCTTCAAACACTTGCTGACATTCAACCATCCACTCAAACGACTTCTTCAACATGTGGAAGAAAGGTAGGCACTTATCTGTTACTCTTGACACGAACATGTTTAGTGTAGCAACCTTACCAATCAGGCTCTGTACTTCCTTAATGTTTATTGGCGGCATCATCTCTAATATTGCCTGTATCTTGTCTGTGTTGACTTCAATACCTCTTTGGGACACCATGAATCCTAGGAATTTTCCTGTCATCACCCCGAACGCACACTTGCTTGGATTTAACTTCATGTTATAAGAGTGAAGGATGTCGAAGGTCTCTTGGAGGTCGTTCAAATGGTCATTCTCCTGTATGCTCTTCACCAACATGTCGTCCACATAAACTTGCACATTCCTCTTAATTTGATGTGCAAACATTTTGTTCATCAGTCTTTGATATATGGCACCCATGTCCTTAAGCCTGAACGGTATTACTTTATTGCAGAAGAGACCCTAGCTGGTGACAAACGAAGTTTTCTCCTAGTCTATCTCATCCAGCTTGATCTGGTTGTACCCAGAGAATGCGTCCGTGAAGCTCAGCAACTGGTGTCTTGCAGTTGAATCCACCAAAATGTCAATCCGTGGAAGTGGGTAGCATTCCTTGAGGCATGCCCTATTCAGGTCCGTGAAGTCTATGTACAATATCCATTTTTCATTGGCCTTTTTAACCATCACCATGTTGGCCAACTAGGGGTAGTGTACTTTCCGTATGAAGTCTACTTCCTGTAACTTGAGAACCTCTTCGGCTATGGCCTTGTCCCGTTCCTGCACGAACACCGTTTTTTCTGGCAGACGAGAAAGAATGATGGCAACACGTTCAACTTGTGCAGTATGATGGAAAGATCAATCCCGGGCATGTCTTCATGGCTCCAGGCGAATACGTCCTGGTTCTCCTTTAGAAACGTTGTGAGCGCTGACAGACGGTCAGGCTAGCCAGAGTTTCGATCTTGGTTGTTCGTTTGGGCCTACTGTCGTCCAGGATTACCTCTTCCAGTCCTTCCACTATTTCTGCTACCGTCCTCTGTTCTTCAATACACATGATTTGTAAATAATCATCCATATTCAACATAGCGATCTAGCACTCACGCGCTGCCACTTGATCTCCCCATACCTTTCCCACTCCGTACTTGGTTGGGAACTTGATCATCAAGTGGTAAGTTGAAGTCATGGCCTTCCACGAGTTAAGGGTAGGATGGCCTAGGATGACATTGTAGGTGGATGAACAGTCGACAACCAGGAAGGTGACATCCTTTGTAATCTACTGAGGGTAGTCACCAATTGTTACCGACAAAGTGACTGCATCGAGGGGATGCACTCTTGTTCCTCCAAATCCGATGAGTGGTGCGTTAATTGGGACCAGTCGTTCTCTATTAATTCTCATTTGTTGGAATGCTAGGTAGTAGAGGATGTTAGCAGAGCTTCCATTATCCCACCAGGACTCGATGGGTGTTGTAGTCCCCCACCCGTATGCTAATTACAAGTGCATCATCGTGTAGGTGATGGAGATGCCTGACATTTTCTTCTGTGAACCCAATGACGAGGTTGTCGATCTGTGCCGTCTTCGGGACAAAGCCCATCAACTAGACGTTCTAAACCATCAGTAGATAGGTTTTCCGTGCCTTCTTGGATGAACTAAATGTTGTGGTTCCCCCTATGATCATCCTTATGTCTACTAGTGGGGTCTGGGACACTTGTTTTCTCTCCTTGCAAGTTGCCTCTAGGGTTGGTTCGTCCTTTCCTTACCGATGAATCTTTGCAACTTCCCTTGCCTGATAATGGCTTCTATCTGCTGCTTCAAGTCATAGCATTTGGATGTATCATGACCGTGATCGAGGTGGAAACGGTAGTACTTGTCTCTAGACCTCTTGCCAGGGTCACCCTTCAACTTGCCAGGGAAGGTCAGGGCTCCTTCGTCCTTGATCTACATCATGACTTGATCAATTGAGGTGTTCAACAGAGTGAAGCTTGTGAACCTTCCTATAGGCGGTTTGGAGTGCTTGTGCTCCCACTGTTCTCTGGTCCTGGCCATCTTCCACCCTATATCCTACAGTGTATCCTCTTGTCTTTCCCTCTTCTTGGGCTTTTCTTCCTAAGCAAGTAGTGTGTCCTCCACGTTCATGTACTTAGTAGCCCTGTAAAGTACATCTGGCTGATTTTTGGGTCGTTCTTGCTTCCTCCGTAGTCCATTTGTGAATGCAGCCACAAGTATCTTATCGTTAGCTTTATCGATGGAAAAGGCCTCTTTGTTAAAGCGGGTTATGTAAGACCTCAACGTCTCGTCCTCCTGTTGCTTTATGTTCATTAAGCGTGTAATGAACTTCTTATACCTGTGCCTCTCGATAAAGTGTGAGGCAAACTAGGCGCTTAACTCTTTAAAAGTACTAATGGAGTTGGGCGTTAACCTACTAAACCAAATCCTTGCGGGGCCCTTTAGCGTAGTGGGGAAGGCCCTGCACATAATCTCGTTCACCACTCCTTGTAGGTGCATTAGGGTCTTGAAAGACTCCAGGTGATCCAAGGGGTCCTTGGACCCGTCGTAAGTTTCTACCTGTGGAATGCGGAACTTCGGTGGAAGGCGAAATGAGGTGACTAGTGTGGTAAAGGGTGAGTCTGTCTGATGGACTAGCTCGTCGAGGTCGCTTGACACTCGTCCTCTGTAGGCGTTCATCATAAAGTTCATCCTCTCTTTCATCATTTGCATCTCCGTGACCATATACGGTGGAACAGTATCTGTGGCAAATGGACGGCTTGTATCCTGTCGCTCTTGTTTGCTTGGGGTGTTGCTGCCTTCCGGCCCCTCCTGATTCCTTCTCTCAGCGCTGGTTCCTTTTTGGTCCTCCTCCTGGGTGTTAAGCGCTGCGTTCTTCTGGCGCAACTGCTCCTCTAGGTCATGATTTTGCTTAGTGAGGCGTTCCACTGCTGCTGCAAGAGTCTGAACCCATCTTTCAAGGGTAGTGGTGCGTAGTTCGTCCCCTTGAATGTTATTGGTGGTCACCATCGAGCAAGTACCATGCAACTTTTTGTCCGGGAAGTGGTAGTATAGCTTGTTTCCTATCGTTTCTCACAGATGGTGCCAACTGATGATGCTAAAAATTGTCAGTAAGCTGCACAATCCTCACACGCTCCAGACAAAACCTGCACAATAAAAAAGAAGAAAAATCCTACAAAGAGTACCAGTGTGGTATCGACTAAATACCCTCCGAAGGTTAAGTTAGAGAATGTTCACAACTCTAGAGTGCCAGAGCTGGGGTAAGTTATGCCTACATTGTTTTCTGAGGGCTTCGGGTTTTTTATTGTAGAGCGGAACCAACTTTTGTTTCTTGGGCAAGAAGATATTTCCTTATGGAGAAGATTCTAATAAGTGTACGTATTTTGTGGGATTCTTTCTATATAGGGACTCCATTGACTAAGAGTTATCGTGGGGCACAAGATATTTCCATTTAGTATTCCCTGGAGTTCACCCAAGCCATAGGGTGCCACGTGGCCTTAACATCCGTCACTCTAGAGCCCTTGCGTTGAGAATCTGTCCACTAATAAACCATCCGTTTAGCATGGAACTATCCATATGCTAGGCAATTATCTGTCCCCTAAAAGATCCGTCATGTATGCTCATCTGCCTTCCTAGTCCATCGTTTTGCTCATGCCTTATGAACATTCATTATTCCAATACCGTCGCTTATGGCAGGCATGTTTGAACGGGGCCGTCTCCCTTATTTTTATCCTCTTCAGTTGTGAATGACTCTTTCTGGTGCGAAGGACATCAATGAATAAAGCAACCAATAAGCAACTATTGTTTGCACGTTAAATAAAGTCACCATGCATCCAAGTCCAATGATGGTGTGGTATACCACCTCTCTTTCTGGACCTTCTAAAATAGACTTTTGAAACTAAGTAAAGTCAAGTCAAACATCCAGATCTAGCATTAAGTGTGATAGCAAAGAGGTTTGAACGGTCGTGATATATCATGTGTTAGACAAATGGCAGATCGGGTGATATACACAAGCTTGTTGAAAACGAATTAATGTGGGCCCAAGTTGGGTCATAAAAAAAATAAAAATAAATAAAAAGAGAGAAGACCAGCCTTAGTGTAAATGGATTGGGTGAAATTTTAGTCAAATCCATTCAAATTTTCTTATTTCTATAATTTTGTGCAATAACTTAGAATTAGATACCACATAAAATGTGGATATATCTCCAAAATACGATTATTAAAATCCGGTATATTTAATGAAATGTTTGATAATTAATTCTTAACTAGAACTACAGTCCACATAAATAGAGATATATATTATTTTTAAAAAAAATATCCTAAAAAATTTGAAAATTTTTAATTAATCTTATCATTTTGGCTCCCATACCTGATAATATGCACATATATATATATATATATATATATATATATATTTAATAAGTCTAAAAATAAACATAATTTTCATTTAAATAAAATGCAATCCATAAAGCTACCAGTTGAACAGTCAACCTTGGCACATAGCATTTACTCCATTCAATGAAATTAAATTTGTTGCCGCCAATAAGGGAGCATATAGTGTACCTAGCATATATGCCGGGTCACTCACAATGGGGTGGGCCGAATAGTGTGTTGGGCTCGCTCCTTTGTGAGTGACCCGACATATATGCCGGGTACAATATATACAAAATGGTCACGAACGGCTCCTTCTAGAGCAAAGGACTTCAATGAATAAAGCAACAAATGAGCAATTAATGTTTGCGCGTTAAGTAAAGTCACCATGCATCCAAGTCCAAAGATGGTATGGTATACCACCTTTCTTTGTGGACCTTCTGAAATTGAATTTTGAATCCAAATGAAGTCAAGTCGTACACCCTGATCAAGCATTAAGTGTGATAGCAAAGCAGGTTTGAGCGGTCTTAGTATATCATGTGTTAGAAAAATGGCCGACCGGGTGATATTTTGAAGGTTGTAGAAAATAATTTAATGTGGGCCCAAGTTGGGTCATAAAAAAAGAAGACCAGCCTCAGTGTAAGTGATTAGGAGACATTTCAATCAATTTCCATTCACATTTTCTTATTTATATAATTTTTTGTAATAACTTAGAATTAGATACCACATAAAATGTGGATGTATCTTCAATATATGATTATTAGAATCCAATTTGTTTAATGAAATGTTTGAAAATTAATTCTCACCTAGAACTACAATCCACATAAAAAGATTTTTTTTTTTTGAAAATATCCTAAATAATTTGAAAATATTTAAATAACCTTATCATTTTATCTCCCATACCAGATAATATGCATATATATTTGAGAAAGTCTAAAAATAAAAATAATTTTCATTGAAATAAAATGCAATCCATATAGCTACTGGTTGAAGTTTGAACAGTCAACCATGGCACGTAGCATTTACTCTATTTAATGAGAATTTGCGGTCACCAATGAGGCAGTATATAGTGTACCCGGCTTATCTGACTGGTCACTCACAATAGGGAGGTTCCCATAGTGTGTGGGGCATGCTCCTTTGTGAGTGACCCAACATAAGTGCTGGGTACACAATATTCAAAATGGTTGCGAACCAATAACCAACCATTGTTTGCGCGTTAAATAAGTCACCATGCATCCAAGTCCAATGATGGTATGGTATACCACCTCTCTTTCGGGACCTTCTAAAACTGACTTTTGAAACCGAGTGAAGTCAAGTCGTACATCCAGATCTGGCATTAAGTGTGATAGCGAAAGAGGTTTGAATGGTCTTGATATATCATGTGTAAGACAAATGCCGATCGGTTGATATTTTCAAGGTTGTTGAAAATGATTTAATATGGGCCAATGTTGGGTTATAAAAAAAGAAGACCAGCCTTAGCGTAAGTGGAATGGGTGACATTTTAGTCAATTTCCATTCACATTTTCTTATTTCTATAATTTTGTGCAATAACTTAGAATTAGACACCACATAAAATGTGGATATATCTTCAAAATACGATTATTAGAATCCAGTATGTTTAATAAAATGTTTAATAATTAATTCTTAACTAGAACTACAACCCACATAAATAGAGATATATATATATATATATATATATTTTGTAAATATCCTAAACAATTTGAAAATTTTTAATTAACCTTGTCATTTTGGCTCCCATACCTGATAATATGCATACATATATATATATTTAAAAATTTTAAAAATAAACATAATTTTCATTTAAATAAAATGCAATCCATAAAGCTACCAGTTGAACAGTCAACCTTGGCGAGTAAAATTTACTCCATTTAATGCAAATTTGCTATTGCCAATGAGGTAGCATATAGTGTACCCAGCATATATGCTGGGTCACTCACAATGAGGTGGGCCCCATATTGTCTGGGGCCCGCTCCTTTATGAGTGACCCGGCAAATATGCCAGGTACAATATATATAAAATGGTCACGAACGGCTCTTTACGGAGCGAAGGACATCAATGAATGAAGCAACCAATGAGCAATGAATGTTTGCACATTAAGTCAAGTCGCCATGCATCCAAGTCCAATGATGGTATGGTATACCACCTCTCTTTCTGTACCTTCTGAAATAGACTTTTGAAACTAAGTGAAGTCAAGTCATACATCTAGATCTAGCATTAAGTGTGATAGCAAAAGAGGTTTGAACGGTCATGATATATCATGTGTTAGACAAATGGCCGATAGGGTGATATTTTCAAGGTTGTTGAAAACAATTTAATGTGGGCCCAAGTTGGGTCATAAATAAAAATAAATAAATAAATAAAAAGAGAGAAGACGAGCCTTAGCGTAAGTGGATTGGGTGAAATTTTAGTCAATTTCCATTCAAATTTTCTTATTTCTATAATTTTGTGCAATAACTTAGAATTAGATACCACATAAAAAGTGGATATATCTTCAAAATACAATTATTAAAATCCAATATGTTTAATGAAATGTTTGATAATTAATTCTTAACTAGGACTACAATCCACATAAATAGAGATATATATTATTTTTTTTAAAATATCCTAAAAAATTTGAAAATTTTTAATTAACCTTATCATTTTGGCTCCCATTGATAATATGCATATATATATATATATATATATTTAAAAAGTCTAAAAATAAACATAATTTTCATTTAAATAAAATGTAATCCATAAAGCTACCGGTTGAACAGTCAACCTTGGCGCATAGCATTTACTCCATTCAATGAAAATTTGTTGTCGCCAATGAGGGAGCATATAGTGTACCCAGCACATGTGCCGGGTCACTCACAATGGGGTGGGCCAAATAGTGTGTTGGACTCGCTCCTTTGTGAGTGACCCGACATATATGCCGGGTACAATATATACAAAATGGTCACGAACAGCTCCTTCTGGAGCAAAGGACTTCAATGAATAAAGCAACAAATGAGCAATTAATGTTTGCGTGTTAAGTAAAGTCACCATGCATCCAAGTCCAAAGATGGCATGGTATACCACCTTTCTTTGTGGACCTTCTGAAATTGAATTTTGAAACCAAATGAAGTCAAGTTGTACATCCTGATCGAGCATTAAGTGTGATAGCAAATCAGGTTTGAGCGGTCTTAGTATATCATGTGTTAGAAAAATGGCCGATCGGGTGATATTTTGAAGGTTGTAGAAAATAATTTAATGTGAGCCCAAGTTGGGTCATAAAAAAAGAAGACTAGCCTCAGTGTAAGTGGATTGGGAGACATTTCAGTCAATTTTAATTCACATTTTCTTGTTTATATAATTTTTTGTAATAACTTAGAATTAGATACCACATAAAATGTGGATGTATCTTCAATATACGATTATTAGAATCCAATTTTTTTAATGAAATGTTTGATAATTAATTCTTTCCTAGAACTACAATCCACATAAAAAGATATTTTTTTTTTTTTTGAAAATATCCTAAATAATTTGAAAAATATTTAAACAACCTTATCATTTTAGCTCCCATACCAGATAATATGCATATATATTTGAGAAAGTCTAAAAATGAAAATAATTTTCATTGAAATAAAATGCAATCCATAAAGCTACTGGTTGAAGTTTGAACAGTCAACCTCGGCACGTAGCATTTACTCTATTTAATGAGAATTTGCGATCGCCAATGAGGCAATATATAGTGTACCCGACTTATACCGGGTCACTCACAATGGGGAGGTCCCCATAGTGTGTGGGGCCCACTCCTTTGTGAGTGACCCAGCATAAATGCTGGGTACACAATATTCAAAATGGCTGCGAACGGCTCTTTCCAGTGCAAAGGACTTCAATGAATAAAGCAACCAATAAGCAACTATTGTTTGCGCGTTAAATAAGTCACCAAGCATCCAAGTCCAATGATGGTATGGTATACCACCTCTCTTTCGGGACCTTCTGAAACTGACTTTTGAAACTGAGTGAAGTCAAGTCATACATCCAAATCTGGCATTAAGTGTGATAGCGAAAGAGGCTTGAATGGTCTTGATATATCATGTGTAAGACAAATGGCCGATCGGTTGATATTTTCAAGGTTGTTGAAAATGATTTAATGTGGGCCAATGTTGGGTCATAAACAAAGAAGACCGGCTTTAGTGTAAGTGGATTGGGTGGCATTTTAGTCAATTTCCATTCACATTTTCTTATTTCTATAATTTTGTGCAATAACTTAGAATTAGACACCACATAAAATGGGGATATATCTTCAAAATACGAGTATTAGAATCCAGTATGTTTAATGAAATGTTTAATAATTAATTCTTAACTAGAACTACAATCCACACAAATAGAGATGTATATATATATTTTCAATATCCTAAACAATTTGAAAATTTTTAATTAACCTTGTCATTTTGGCTCCCATACCTGATAATATGCATATATATATATATATATATTTAAAAATTCTAAAAATAAACATAATTTTCATTTAAATAAAATGCAATCCATAGAGCTACAGGTTGAACAGTCAACCTTGGCACGTAGAATTTACTCCATTTAATACAAATTTGTTGTTGCCAATGAGGTAGCATATAGTGTACCCAGCATATATGCTGGGTCACTCACAATAGGGTGGGCCCCATAATGTGTGGGGCCCCCTCCTTTGTGAGTGACCCGTCGCATATGCCGGGTGCAATATATACAAAATGATCACGAACGGCTCTTTACGGAGCAAAGGACTTCAATGAATAAAGTAACCAATGAGCAATTAATGTTTGCGCGTTAAGTCAAGTCACCATGCATCCAAGTCCAAAGATGGTATGGTATACCACCTCTCTTTCTAGACCTTCTAAAACTAAATTTTGAAACTGAACGAAGTCAAGTTATACATCCTGATCGAGCATTAAGTGTAATAGCAAAGCAAGTTTGAGCGGTCTTAGTATATCATGTGTTAGACAAATGGCTGATCGGGTGATATTTTGAAGGTTGTAAAAAATGATTTAATGTGGGCCCAAGTTGGGTCATAAAAAAAGAAGACCAGCCTCAGTGTAAGTGGATTGAGTGACATTTTAGTCAATTTCCATTCACATTTTCTTATTTATATAATTTTGTGCAATAACTTTGAAGTAGATACCACATAAAATGTGGATGTATATGGATATATCTTCAAAATTCAATTATCAAAATCCAATTTGTTTAATGTAATGTTTGATCGTTAATTCTTAACTAGAACTACAATCCACATAAACAGATATATACACTTTTTTTTTTTTTGAAAATATCCTAAAAATTTTGAAAATATTTAAATAACCTTATCATTTTAGCTCCCATACCAGATAATATGCATATGTATTTGAGAAAGTCTAAAAATAAAAATAATTTTCATTGAAATAAAATGCAATCCATAAAGCTATTGGTTGAAGTTTGAACAGTCAACCTTGACACGTAGCATTTACCCTATTTAATAAGAATTTGCGGTCGCCAATGAGGCAGTATATAGTGTACCCGGCTTATATGCCGAGTCACTCACAATGGGGAGGTCCCCATAGTGTATAGGGCCCGCTCCTTTGTGAGTGACCCAGCATTTACACTATATACAAAATGGTTATGAACGACTCTTTCCAGAGCAAAGGACTTCAATGAATAAAGCAACCAATGAGCAATTAATGTTTGCGCGTTAAGTAAAGTCACCATGCATCCAAGTCCAAAGATGGTATGGTATACCACCTCTCTTTTTGGACCTTCTAAAACTAAATTTTGAAACCGAATGAAGTCAAGTCATACATCCTGATTGAGCATTAAGTGTGATAGCACAGCAGGTTTGAGCAGTCTTAGTATATCATGTGTTAGACAAATGGCCAATCGAGTGATATTTTGAAGGTTGTAGAAAAAAATTTAATGTGGGCCCAAGTTGGGTCATAAAAAAAAGAAGACTAGCTTCAGTGTAAGTGGATTGGGTGACATTATAGTCAATTTCCATTCACATTTTCTTATTTATATAATTTTGTGCAATAACTTAGAATTAGATACCACATAAAATGTGGATGTATCTTTAATGTTTGTTTCTTCAAAATACGATTATTAGAATCCAATTTTTTTAATGAAATGTTTGATAGTTAATTCTTAACTAGAAATACAATCCACATAAAAAGATATATATATTTTGAAAATATCCTAAATAATTTGAAAATATTTAAATAACCTTCTCATTTTAGCTCCCATACCAAATAATATGCATCTATATTTGAGAATGTCTAAAAATAAACATAATTTTCATTTAAATAAAATGCAATCCGTAAAGCTACTACTTGAAGTTTGAACAGTCAACCTTGACGTGTAGCATTTACTCCATTTAAAGAGAATTCGCAATTGCCAATGAGGCAGTATATAATGTACCCGACATATATGTTGGGTCACTCACTTTGGGCTGGTCCCCATAGTGTGTGAGGCCTGCTCCTTTGTGAGTGACCTGGCATAAATGCTGGGTACACTATATACAAAATGGTTACGAACGGCTCTTTCCGGTGCGAAGGACTTCAATGAATAAAGCAACCAATTATAAGCAACTATTGTTTGTGTGTTAAGTAAAGTCACCAAGCATTCAAGTCCAATGATGGTATGGTATACCACCTCTCTTTCTAGACCTTCTGAAACTGACTTTTGAAACCGAGTGAAGTCAAATCATACATCTAGATCTTGCATTAAGTGTGATAGCAAAAGAGGTTTGAACGGTCTTGATATATTATGTGTTAGACAAATGGCCGATCGGGTGATATTTTCAAGGTTGTTGAAAATGATTTAATGTGGGCCCAAGTTGGGTCATAAAAAAAGAAGACCAGCCTTAGCGTAAGTGGATTGGGTGACATTTTAGTCAATTTCCATTCACATTTTCTTATTTCTATAATTTTGTGCAATAACTTAGAATTAGATACCACATAAAATGTGGATATATCTTCAAAATACGATTATTAGAATCTAGTATGTTTAATGAAATGTTTGATAATTAATTCTTAACTAGGACTACAATCCACATAAATAGCTATATGTATATATATATATATATATTTTTTTTTTTTTGAAAATATCCTAAATAATTTTAAAATTTTAAAATAACCTTATCATTTTGTCTCCCATACCTAATAATATGCACACACACACACACATATATATATATATATATATATATATATTTAAGAAAGTCTAAAAATAAACATAATTTTTATTTAAATAAAATGTAATCCATAAAAGTATTGGTTGAACTGTCAACCTTGGCGCGTAGCATTTACTCCATTTAATGAAAATTTGCTATTACCAATGAGGTAGAATATAGTGTACCTGGCATATGGTCACTCACAATGGGGCAGGCCCAATAGTGTGTGGAGCCCGCTCCTTTGTGAGTGACCCAGTATACATGCCAGGTACACTATATACCAAATGGTCAAGAATGGCTCTTTCCGATGCAAAGGACTTAAATGAATAAAGCAACCAATGAGCAATAAATGTTTGCGTGTTAAGTAAAGTCACCATGCATCCAAGTCCAATGATTGTCTCTTTCTGGACCTTCTGAAACTAACTTTTGAAACCGCGTGAAGTTATACATCTAGATTGAGCATTAAGTGTGATAGCAAAAGAGGTTAAAATAGTCTTAATATATCATCATGTATTAGACAAATGGCCAATCAGGTGATATTTTGAAAGAGCCCAAATCAATTGGACGGGGGTCTCTTCCGAATTGTCAAACTTAGTGGAAAATTATAATGGTCCAAACGTCGAGCTTGGAACCATAAGATAATGTCACCTTGTTCTGGCTTAGAATCCACTAACATTTCCTTAAGAGGTACAATGACAATAAATAATTGCGAACCTGGATCCAAAGAAAATATTCTAACTAGGGAGAAAGTATATCATGTTTCGATAAACCAACTCAGCATTTATTTTGATATTTCTTACCCAATAAATGAGTAACTCCTGTTTCAAAATATCATATCAAACTACTCCAATAAATAATAATAACACTGACAACTATCGGAAAAATAAATTAATCATTAATTGGATTAGTCTGATGTGGTTTTTTGAAACAGGTGTCACTCATTTATTGGGTAAGAAATACTAAAATAGATGTTGAGTTGGTATTACCGAAACATTGTATACTTTCTCCTAACGAGGCCAACAATCAACATCACTAATTAAGAATTTAAGACTATTCCTATCGGAAATATGTGGAACAGCCAATATTTCCAAGATGGAAATAATAAGATTCTTTTTCGTGTCGGTATCAATCAATGTTGTCATTTAAGCAAGATTGCAAAGATGATGGAAAGTTTCATTCTGGTCTAAATTTCCTATGGACACATTTGCCATCTAAGAATGGGCAATATAACATAGTACTGCACTTATGTTTAGCCATTTTATTCGATCTCTACATGGCGTGACACCAATAATTCTAGAAGTTTTAAAAGAAACTTTATCCATATGAGATTAAAAGGAAATAGTAAAAAAAAAAATAGAAATTTTATCCATATGAGATAAAAAAAGAAAAAGTAAAAACAAAAAAACAAAAAACAAAACAAAACGGAAAAACAAACAGCAACATGTCAACAACGAAGATAGATAAAACTCTCTTTTTTATTATAATTGGAATTTCCGAATTGGCATGATGTTAAAATATAAATATAATAATATTCTCGATCTAGACGAAGAAACTTCAATAAGTTGCCGTGTAATAAAAGAAGGAAAAGTCTAAAATGACAACGTAAAAATGAGTATCGTATTTCACTTCCAACTATCTATCTATCTATGCATTTCTCAATTCTCACCCTCTGCCAAAATTTGATGATAATTTTGTGCGATAACTTAGAATTAGATACCACATAAAATGTGGATGTATCTTTAATGGATGTTTCTTCAAAATACGATTATTAGAATCCAGTTTTTTTAATGAATGTTTGATGATTAATTTGAATTTTTTATTTTCTTTGAAATTATACTAAATAATTTGAAAATTTTTAAATAACCTTATCAGTTTGGCCCCCATACTTTATAATATGCATTTATATCTAAGAAAGTCTAAAAATAAACATAATTTTTATTTAAATAAAATGCAATCCATTGATACATATATCAACAAATTAAAATAATTAAACATTCATCATTCTTAAAATGAACAACTATTTTTTAGAGGACCAAACCAAAAACAAGTTAAAACTAGTGTTACAACTTATTTTATTTGAATTAACAGTTCTGTGAACAGTGTCAGAATTTTTTGCCAAAATGGCATTATATGTTTTCATTGCTTATATAGACAGATAAGTTTCATTTTCCCATTTTCTCCTGTAGATAGAGGGTGGCATATGTATTTGATTGACATAAGATTTGACATGTCTATTAAGAGCTTAAAAAACATGCAATTATAGAGTTAAATTTTCAAAATATGTTGTAAAGTTTATTTTATCAAGTAAGGAAGTAATGAAATAATGTTTTTTTTTAGGAACGAATAATGTTTATTTTGTAATTATATAAACTTTGGCCAAAAAAAAAAAAAAATGTTAATGCGAAAGTTTTTCTCTCTTTTTTATTATTATTTTTATTTATAGAAGCTGTCTTCCTTGATTGTTTAGGTTGTTTGCCTATAAGTAGTATATTCTTTACATCAACTCAATCATGTTCACCACGGCTACACAAATTTCATCAAAATAAGACCACCATTTACCACTTACGTATTAGCTTTTTCTCCAATGGCTTCAGCAATTGCTCTTTTTCACTATCATTTGCTTGTCCTTGTCATCACCCTCCTGGTTCCTGCAATAGCTCAAGTTTATATCAACGTAAGTGTGGGTTCAGCTCTCTTTGCCACTGATGATAACTCCACATGGACTTCACCATCTGGTGATTTTTCATTTGGATTCCGCCGCTTTCCAGGTCATCAAGATCAGTTCCTTCTTGCTATCTGGTTCGCTAAGATACCAGATGAAACTATAGTCTGGTCTGCAAACGGACTCTATCCAGCAGAGAGAGAATCAAAAGTTGAGCTTAACACAGCTGGACAGCTTGTACTCAAAGCTCCAGGTGGATGGGAGTTGTGGAGGTCCAGCTACAATGAGAACCCTCAAGAATCAAATGGGGCTATGCTAGACACTGGGAATTTTGTTGTCACAAGCACAAATTCAAGCATCTTATGGAATAGCTTCGATGAACCAACCAATACCATGTTACCAACCCAAGTATTGGGTATTGGGAGCAGCCTTTTCTCTACCATGTCCGGAAAAGGCTACGGGGTGGGTAAATTTCAGCTCCGTTTCAGAACCTCAGAGCAAATTATACCAAATCCCTCATACAATCTGATACTTAATCAAGTAGATGTCTACACCCGAAATACTTATGGAGCTTATCTTACTGAACTTGATGCTTTGGAGCTAATATTGCACAAGTCGGGCTACCTTCAAGTCAAGAACTCACTGGGAGGCATATCCAACCTTTCATCAAAGGGTATTGTCTTGAAGACAGACTCCTACTACAGGGCAACGCTTGACTTTGATGGTGTTTTCAGATTCTATACTCACCCAAAGAATTCTACTGGAAACCAAACCTGGTCTGTAACTTGGTATGTTCCTGAAAATATCTGCCTTGGTATTTATGACAATTATGGAAGTGGCCCTTGTGGTTATAATAGTTTATGTTCACTGGGAGCTAATGGTATGCCAGAGTGCCAATGCGCCCCAGGCTTCTCTCTCTTGGATGTAAACAACACGTATAGTGGCTGCAAACAAGATGATGTAAACTACATGAATGAATGTAACGAGATGGGTTCTGTGATTTCGGAACATCAATTTAAATTTTTGGAGAAGGAGTGTGCTGATTGGCCTTTACATGACTATGAACTACTACGACCCACAACAGAATTTGAATGCAAGAGTTCTTGTCTGCGCGATTGTTACTGTGCAGTCGCCATTTTCCAGGATCCAAAGACTAATAATGGCACAGGAAAATGTTGGAAGAAGAAATTACCGCTTTCTAATGGGAGGATCAACTGCAGTGCCATTGCTAGAAAAGCTTTATTCAAGAAATTTAAATTGAATAGTTCTCCAAATCCAGGCCAAGGAAGGCAGAATCAAGCAATATCAATCCCTGTAGTCCTCCTCGGTACTTCTGTATTTTTTAATTTCTTTTCTCTAGCTGCAATTTCTCTTGTTGTCTTCTGTTTGTGGCAAGGAAAACTACGACATTTCTACAGAACCTTACATACAAAAGATCTTGATATGAATCTTTGTTCATTTACATACAAAGATCTTGAAGAAGCCACTAGTGGATTCAAAGAAGAATTGGGTAGGGGTTCTTTTGGCACTGTTTATAAAGGGGTATTAGTATCAAGTCATAGCAAATATGTTGCTGTCAAGAAGCTAGACAAGATGATAAAGGAAGGTGAGAGGGAATTCAAAACTGAAGTGACTGTGATCGGCCAAACTCACCATAAGAATTTGGTACGGTTACTTGGCTATTGTGACGAAGGTGAACACCGAATTTTGGTGTACGAGTTTATGTACAATGGCTCATTGTCGAGTTTCCTCTTTGGAGTAATAAGACCAAGTTGGCAACAAAGAATGCAGATTGCATATGGAGTTGCTAGAGGACTAATGTACTTACATGAAGAATGCAGCATGCAAATTATTCATTGTGACATAAAGCCTCAAAACATACTCCTGGATGATTTTTTTACAGCCAAAATTTCTGACTTTGGATTGGCAAAGCTTTTGATGAACCAACAAAGCCGGACTCACGCTGGCATCAGGGGGACTAAAGGCTATGTTGCACCAGAATGGTTCAGGAACACACCAGTCACAGTAAAGGTGGATGTTTATAGTTTTGGTGTCATGTTGTTGGAGATCGTTAGCTGCAGGAGATGTGTGGTAGTTGAGATGGAGAGGGCAGCAATACTTACAGATTGGGCATATGAATGCTATAGTAGAGGGAAAGTTGAAAGATTGGTGGAAAATGATGAAGAGACTATTAGTGATATTAAATGGGTGAAAAAGCTAGTGATGGTAGCAATTTGGTGCGTACAGGATGTGCCATTATTGAGGCCTTCCATGAGAGAAGTCACTCATATGCTAGAAGGAATTCTTGAGATTCCTGCACCCCCATGTCCTTTCCTCTACAGTTCAGAATCCAAAGCTGAAAAGTGATCCATGGGATTTTCAAATAACAATATGAAGAAATGAACCTCCCAATATTGGGAGGCTCATTACTTCAACTAGTGTCCGTGTAGTTTCTAAATTATGTAGTGTCATAATAGGCCAAATAATTTCCAATTAAGCTTTTCCGTGATAGCCTTTTAAAGTTTAGTCATTTGGAAAGGTTGTCTTAATCAATAGTTCTTTTCTTGAGTTTAAGCTTAGAACTACTACTTACTAAGTGTGATGTGTTCTGTAAATTAATTACCATGTTTTCTACCTTTAGTTGTAACTTTGGGGTTTGTTGGTGTCTATAGTGTACATATAGTGTGGAGATCTACGAATTTAAACTACTGTAAGTCTTTCATATTGATTCTATTGAATGGTATCAGTGTGTCCGAGGATGACTTCCCTTGATCTATCTCAATGTTGAGCATTGCTTCCATTTATCAATCTCCTTCTGCTCCAATATTTTCTAATCCTGCACTTCCTCCCTCATCCAAGAATTATGTGAATACTACTCTACAGTTTCCATAATGTTGATTTTTATAATTGTAATAACAGACAAGAAGCAGTTTCTGTCAAATAATTACGAATAAGAATTGATCATTCTAATACTAATCAATTATATAGGAATTTGACAATCATTTTCGGTGAGCATCTGTTTGCCTTACACATGATTGGGAGCATGAGTCATTTCTTTTTGGATAGATTCTGGGTTTCTTTTCTTTTGCAACAAGGTCTTAAGTCAAGAAGAAGAATAAATAACCATGGAATCAGCGTAAAAAGCACATTTGTATCTCTGCGATAAATTTTCATATCTTCACAAGAAGAAACGTAGCGTAGATCATGCTTAACCAAGCGTCTAAGGAAATCAATATCAGAAAATAATACCAAGATGCCAGAAGAAGAGAGTTTAACACTCTAATCCGGTAAAAAGAATCAACTAAAATTACATCTTAACTTTTCATATCTCCACTACTCTCTACCTTAACTTTCTTCAACCGTTTTTATTCTATTTTAACTTTTCGTATCTCCACTTCTCTCTAGCTTAATATCTTTATTCTTCTATCCCTTTATCTTCTTTTATTTTTTACTCTTCTTATTCTTATCCTCAAGCTAAAAATTAGTCATTCCCTCTCTCATTCCATTTATATATATATATATATATATATATTTTTTTTTTTTTTTAGTTTTAGTTTTTTTTTTTTTTTTTTCCTTGCATCTCTACTTTAGGTTGATGAACTTTTGTATCTTTTTGTTATCCTCATTGATTGGAGCCATACTTTTCCTTAAATAAAATAGAGAATTAGTTTGGAGGGATCTCCTTGAAAACCGACTTGTAAGGGGAGGGTGCCTAAGAGCTTATAAATATATCGTTAAGTCTATATTTAATCCATGTGGAACACTAGAATCATAACACTCCTCTATCTCATTACATGCAAGTCATTTAACCATCTATTGTTTCAGTTAGCTCAACTGATAAAATCTCTTATGGTTGAGTAAGAGACCTGGGGTTCAATTCCCGCTTACATCAAAAAGTGATTAGTGTCTTGATTTGATGATAAGGAGCTATCATTAGGAACGGATACCATAAATTAAAACCCTCTTCAAAAATTTTTATAACCATCTTCATGTATTATTTAAACAAATAATATAATTGTTGACCTAATTAATAGGTCACGTGGATGGTTTTAGCAACCATCACAAGAGCTGGAGGAGTTTTCCTCTAGACTAGTTTAAAGGTTAACTTTCTCATTTTCAAAATAGTTTGCAAATTTTTTTTTAATAGGTTCTTATTGTAGAATAGTAGAAATTTTTTGGCTAAATCCTAAATGAACGTGAATACTCTCAATTGTTTTAATAAATTAATAATGCAAAGTGTGTTCCTTTTAAAGCCATTTTCCAACTATCACCAAACATCAATAGACATGAATACTAACTGATGATGCCGAAAATCATCAGTTAGTCAAACAGTCCTCACACACTCAAAACAACACCTCCACAACATAAAACAAGAAGACCTTAGAAGGGTACTAGTGTGGTACTGGCCAAAGACCCTCTGATGGTTAAGTTAGAGAACTTTTTCACAACTCCAAAGTGCCAGAGCTGGGGTGAATTATGTGTACCTTATTTTCTGAGGGCCTTGGGTTTTTATAGTAGTGTAGAATCGACCTCCGTTCTTGCGTAAGAAGGTGTTTCCTTACGGAAAAAGATCATCATAAATACGCGTATATTACGGGATCCTTCTCATATTGGGATTCTTTTCATGTTGGGATTCTATTGACTAGGGTTAATCGTGGGGCGGAAATTGTTTCCATTTAGGATTCCTTGGAGGCCACTTAAGTCATGTGGATGCCACGTGACCTTGAGATCCGTCCACCTTGTGTCCGTGTATCTTGGATCCGTCTATGTAGAGATACTAACCATCCACCAATCTAGTATCGTCAGGTATGTCTAAATGGATCGGTCATCCCTAATTTTATACTCTTCAATTGCCCCCTCACTTTATGGGTCCGTCACCTCCCCTGGACAGACGCATAGAGTAACGGTTCGACTTGTCTCCTAAGAAATGTGCACTAATTGACAGGTTAGCCTAAGGTCATTAATGTTGTAGGGGTACATGTCATTCCCCTAGTGGTCAATCTCTTGGAACAAAGTGTCGCTTCGTCTTCCGCGTCATTCCCTCTATATAAACCTACTCTCTTACTTCTCATTTTTAACTTTTCGCGGTGAATTCGTAATCAGAGCGCTACCATCTACCTCATTAAACCAGCATACCGCCTACTTGGTGCATCCGTCATCTACAGCTTTCATGTTGCTCATCTTGGACTGGTATGTACTCTTTACCTTCTATTGTCATCCTTTAGACTTTTCACACCCATCGTCTATGTAGATCCGTCAGTGTCTTAGGGTTTACTCGTCACATGTAGGTGACAAATGTCTAGTGCGTTAAGTAACCAATCGTGTGTCTGTGAGGGGGCAAGATACGATGAGGTGTTCCCATAAGGTCGGAACGACCCTGGCACCTTAAGTGAAGAAATGAATTTGTCGACCACCTCACCTTCCACAAAGGATGAGGATTTGGACACGAATATGTCAAAGGATGACTTTATTGATGGCTTAATTAGTGCTGAACCCCCAACCCAATCCATCATAGGTCCTGATGGACTTAGGGAATTTATAATACTTCCCTTGTGGACGATCAACGACTTCATTTCTACCATCAAAGAGTCACACTTCAAAATGCTTAGGGAGAAGTACCAGATACTCGACCACATACCCCTCGGTCTACCCTATAAATCAGAGAAGTGTTACTACGAGGGCGTTGAAGGCATCGGAGTCTATGAGCAAATGCTAAAAGCATGGCTCAGATTCACCCTGAGCGCTTTCCACCGTCGCCTCCTTCAATACTTGGGGTTGGCCGTTACCCAAATCGCTCCAAATGCTGGAGGGTTTTTCTTGGCGTGGAGGTCTTGTATGGGGCCATGTCCGACGGGGCATGTAGGTTAACAGTGGAAGAATTTTTTCATTGTTACCATTCGACTGAGATTGTTCAGTCCAAGGGCATGTATAGTTTTGTGCCCAGGAGCCCATTGTTGAGGCTCATGTGTGATACCCCCGACTCTAACAGGAACAGGAAGAGTTGCTATTTTTTTTATAGAAGGTGACGAGTGGATGTGTCACCCTGGTGACCAAGTGTTTATGCTTGTCGACAAAACAAGGGGTATAATGCCCCCATCTAGTATGCATCTATCCACATTTAGGTTTTTAATTGTTTCAACTTTTACTTGTTTCTTTAACCGTCTCCTTTTGTAGCTCGGGACTGTCCACAAGTCTCACTTGAACAAAACCCAGCTATCAGAGAGGATGTGAGTTAAGTTAGTCAACTTAGACACTCTTTATTGGTATTGTGATGGACCAGAACCCATAACAGCTGCCCATCAATACGACCGCCAAGTTTGTCAACATAAGTCCGTTGCCCAAAACTTCAGTTTCTTTTCTTTGTCTTTACGTTATCTAACTCTTGATATCTGTCAACCTTTGTGCAAAAATGGAAGACAACAAGAGAAGGGCCTACATCAAGTAGCAAGCCGTTGCGGAGAAAAAACAAGAGGGGAGGCAACCCCCTAAAAGGACGGGTTCGGCCAACCCGTCTACCAAGAGGAAGCCGTCGAAGAAGACTGGTCGTCTTCCAAAAAAGCCCAAAGTTGTCCCCGAGTCCGTCGTGGGGTTAAGGGCTAAGACCAAGAAAACGGCAACCTCGCTCGGCCATGGGAGGAGTAAGGGACTCATGACGAGACATGTCCCTGTCAATGAAAAACAACTCATCCTCCTCTGCGAGGATTCCCAGTATGTGCTGGAGCAGCTTTCATCCATCATCACAGTCGACGACTATGAGGACTTGAGCAACCATGCAACCGAGGTCATGGGTGAGATGGGTCTTTTTAGCATTGCGTAGGTAAATTTGTCCGTCCTCCTTCTTTTTCTTTTAAACTTCGTTGTCATATTTTAACTCTTTTTGTTTTCCAGCGATGCTGATGATGAAAGGATTAATGGGCAGTTGCCTTTCTCACGAGACGGCTCTAGACTAAGTAAGGGCAAAGGCAGAGGCAAAAAGGCGGAGCTGGCTGAGTTGAAAGCCTGGAAGACGGTCCAGGAAAAGAAGCTTGCTTTGTTGGAGCAAGTTCAAGGGGAGTTGGAGAAGCAGACGAAGGTGCTAAGACATGTCCTTGAGGACAAAGAAAAGGAGATTACAACTGACAAGGATCAGCTTTGTCAAGCCAAAGAAGACACGGTGCAGGAGTACCGTGACTCTGACTCCCTCCTGGCGGAGCTCGATGGCTCCTTCGCGAAGGGCTTTGACGACTGCTTCCGTCAAGTCAAAGCTTCCTTCTTAGTCCTAGATCTGTCCCACATTTCTATTGACGCCCAGGCCCAAACTCCAGCTCAACCTGTCCATTCTGAGAGCACAAATGAATTATTCAGTGATGACACCCTTGCGGACGATCCTCGTGGTGACGAAAAGATTGCTCCCACTGAAGGCCAAGTCCAATCCATCGAGGGTGGTACCTGTCAACCTGAAGACATGCAGATTGTGGAAGAGAAGGATGAAGAAATCCCCTCTGTCCAACAATAGCTTTTTCAATTTACTACTTTTTTTTTTTTTTTTTTTGCTAAGATGTAAAGTTTTTTATGAACTATATTTACATTTAATTTATCTGTTACTTTTTGTATCCAGACACCTCCCTGGGCTTTTGTAATATACTGATCATTTTCTTTAAAATATCCGTTCAGTTTATGGTTATATGAATATAAATCACCGTCTAAGATGAATCTGTCTGCTTTGTAGGTTTAAGCAAATGTATTTGAATCTTTTCTTCTTGTGAGCCTGACGGGCTCAAGTCATCTCATTAGGGTGGTCCCGTCCACTTTATGGACTGGTTGAAAGATAAACCTGTCCGCTAAGTGGACTTGGTGAATTTGAGCTATTATCTGTGGGATGATTCCATCCATTTTATGGATTCGTTTAATATAATATTTTTCAAGATGAGTTCGTCCACTTTGTGGACTTGCAATTTTAATTCTACGCTCCTGGATGAACCCGTCCTCTTATGGACTGGTGATCCTATTTCAATGTGTGGTTGAACCCGTCCACTTTATGGATTAGACCTTAGGTTAATGCATGGTTGAACGCGTGTTTAAACCTGTCCACCTTATAGGCTAATTTTTAAATCACCCTTGGGATGAGCTCGTCCTCTTACTGACATGTGCTTTTATTTCAACGCATGGTTGAGTCCGTCCACTTGATGGACTACATAAATTTTCAAATCACCCTTTTAGGATGAATCCGTCCTCTTACGAACTTGTGTTTTCATTTCAACGCATGGTTGAGTCCGTCCACTTGATGGACTACATAAATTTTCAAATCACCCTTTTAAGATGAATTCGTCCTCTTACAAACTTGTGTTTTCATTTCAACACGTGGTTGAGTCTGCCCACTTGATGGGCTTCATAAATTTTCAAATTGCCCTTTTGGGACAGATCTGTCTATTGTGGGCTTAAATGTAAGGATGTAGATAGCATACACATGGTATTTTTGAATAACTCCTCTTACTATGTGATAAAACATGTGTAGAAATTGTTCATAAAAAAAAAATTAGGAAACTACTGTTCGAGCTTAAAAATACTATTAAATAATAAAAACTAACTTAAAAGTAAACTGGAAATGAGGAGTGTTGTTTCCTGTGTCATTGTCTACTGGCAGTACTTCTTCAGGTGCTCCGTGTTCCATGGGTGATGCAACTTTTGCCCATCCAATGTCTTCAAGTGGTATGTTCCCTTCCTATGCCACGATGCAATTTTGTACGACCCTTCCCAATTAGGTTCTAGCTTTCGAGACATCCTTTATGGCACCTGTTACCTTTCTCAAGACAAGATCTCCAACCTAGAAGTCCCTGTGTCTAACTTTGGAGTTGTAGTGCTTGGCCATAAGGTTCTGGTACTATGCTAACCTTTGTTCGGCTGTTGTTCTGACTTCATCCACCAGATCAAGCTGCAGGCACATAGCTTCATCATTCTTGCCTTTGTCATGGTTCCCTACTCTGTAGCTTATAAGTCCTACTTCAACCAGGATGACCACCTCACTTCCGTATGCTAGTCGAAACGGTGTCTCCCCTGTAGGAGTTCTTGCTGTCGTCCTGTATTCCCATAAAACACTTGTTAGTTCATCCAGCCATATACCCTTTACCCCCTCGAGCCGAGTCTTGATGATTTTGAGCAAAGATCGGTTCATGACCTCACTTGTCCATTGGCTTGAGGGTGGGCGGTTGCTGAGTAGTGGTTCTTGATCCCTAGTTGTGAGCAAAAGTCTCTAAATGCGTCGTTGTCAAACTACTTCCTATTGTCCAAAACCAACACCCTAGGTATACCATACCTACAAATAATGTTCTTCCATACAAAGCTTCGCACATTCTTCTACTTCTACCCACTTGGTGAAGTAGTCTATACCAACTACTAGGAACTTCAATTGTCTAACTGCCGTTGGGAACAGGCCCATGATATCCAACCCCCAATAAGTGAACGGCCATGGGGCCGTCATTAGGGTGAGCTCTTTTGTTGGTTGCCTTATGAGGTTGCCAAATCTCTAACACTTGTCACAAGCTTTGACGTATGCATGGGCATCCCTCTGCATGGTTGGCCAGTAGTATCCCGCCCGAATTAATTATGCACTAACGATCATGACCCAAAGTGGTTTCTGCAGACTCCTTCGTGGACTTCTCTCATGACATAGTTTCTCCGGGGACAAGGCACCACAGGTATGGTCGAGAGAAGCCCCTCTTATATAAGACGTCTTTAATTAGAGTGAAGCAAGCTACTTGAACCTTTAACTTCCTTGCAGCTTTCTTTTCATCTGGTAGCACGCCGTCCTTCAGGTAAGAGGCTATTAGTGTCGTCCAATAGTTCTCAGAACCTATCTCCTGTACACTAACATCGTCTGTTAATGATGAGATTTGAACGTGCTCATTCAACGCGCTGATGCAGCTTTAGCAAGTCGGTCAACGCGCTCGTTCTTCCCCCTTGGGATTTGAACAAACTTTACTTGGAGGTTGCTAACTCAACCCTTCACTTGTTTGAGGTACTTCTTCATCCGTTCATTCTTGCATTCATAGTTGCCATAAACCTAACTGGTTACTACTTGGGAATCGCAGTATACGACCAAATTTTCAGCTTCTGCTGCCTTTACGAGGTCCAGCCCTACTATCAAGGCTTCGTACTCTGCTTCGTTATTGGTCATAGGGAAGTCCAGAAGAACCATACATTTGATCTTATCTCCTTCCGGGCTATGGAGTACCACTCCAACTCCACTTTCTTGCCTATTGGAGGATCCATCTGTGTGGATGCTTTACTGTGGGATCTCTTCTACCCCCTAGCCTTCCACGAGAGTGAATTCTACGATGAAGTCAGCCACTACTTGCCCCTTTTTAGCCACACGCGGTTGATACTGTATGTCGAATTCATTCAACTCGACCACCTATAATGTCATCCGTCCTGTAGCTTCAAGACTACTCATAGCTCTACGCAGGGGCTTATCTATCAGGACGATCACAGTGTGTGCTTGGAAATACAGCTAAAGCTTTCACGCCGCAGTTACTAGGGCGTGAAAGTTAGCTTTTCCATCTATGGGTACCTCTCTTCCGCTCCTCGAAGTGCTCAGCTTGTGAAGTATACAGGCTTCTGCACCTCATCCTCTTCTCTTATCAAAGTCGCGCTGATAATGGCCAGGGAGACGGCTAAGTATAGAAACAATTCTTCCCCTGGTTTAGATGGGCTTCTTAATAGTGGAGAAGAAAGATATGCCTTCAGATCTTCAAATGCTTGCTGGCACTTGGTCGTCCATTCAAACAACTTCCTCAATGTGCGGAAGAAAGGTAGGCATTTATCCGTTGCTCTTGAGATGAACCTGTTTAGTGCAACTATCTTGCCGTTCAAGCTCTGTACTTCCTTGACCGTCTTTAGCAGAGCTAACTCCATTATGGCCTTTATCTTTTCCAGGTTGACCTCAATACCCCTTTGGGATACCATGAATCTTGTTAACAATATAAAGTGAGAGAAGGACTGAATAGTCTGTATATTGATGGTGTGTATAACAATGTACAATAGAGAGCCTTATATAGGCTAGGTATGTGTGAAGTACAAGCAATATGAGTAAACTACAAGTACAATATACTGGGTCAAGCCCAATGGGCTAATCTAGTTTAAGCTGTACACTGACATCCCCCCTCAAACTCGAGGTGGCAAGGAGGAAGCCAACTGGAGTTTGGATGTAAGATCTCGAAGACGACCAGGTGGGTGAGTCTTGGTGAAAATATCAGCAGGCTGGTCAGCAGAGGAGATGGAGAACAACTTGAGATTGCCTTTCTTAAGATGCTGGCGAGTGATGTGGCAATCGATCTCAATGTGCTTGGTGCATTCATGAAAGACATCATTGTCAGCAATGTAGATAGCACTACGATTGTCACAATAGAGAGGAGTGGCAGTGGGTTGTGGAGCATCCATGTCAGCCAAAAGCTAGCGAAGCCAGACAAGCTCGCAGGTGGTGTCGGCAAGAGCACGATACTCAGCTTCAGTACTGGAATGGGAAACCACATCCTGCTTCTTGCTACGCCACGAGACAAGAGAAGTACCCAACAAGAAATAGAAACCTGTGATAGAGCATCGATCAGTCGGATCACCTGCCCAGCCCGCATCTGAATAAGCATGAAGCTCGAGAGAAGACCGAAAGGAGTAGTGGAGACCATGATAAAGTGTGCCCTTGACATATCGGAGAATTCTTCGGCAGCATAGTGGACAGAACGAAGGGCATCCATGAACTTACTAACCATACCCACGGCATGTGAAATATCTGGACGAGTAACAGTGAGATAGATCAGACTACCAACCAACTGTCGATAGCGAGTAGCATCAAATATAGGTTCACCATCCAAGGGTGTGAGCTTGGCATTGTATTCCAAGGAAGTGGAAACAGTCTTGTTGTTAGTGATACCGGCTTTGGAGAGAAGATCAGAAGCATATTTTGCTTGGGAAAGATAGTATCCATCAGAGGATGAGGTAACCTCAAGCCCAAAAAAGTAGCTGAGAGTGCCCAGATCTTTCATCTCAAAATGCTGACTAAGAAAGTGCTGAAGAGAGCAGATACCTGCAGAATCATCTCCAGTAATAATCATATCATCAACATAAAGAAGAATAAGAGTGATACCAGCAGAGGATCTTCGGACAAAGAGGGCAGTGTCATGAGGACTCAAAGTGAAACCCTGCTAAGCAACAACGGAACTAAACTTTTCAAACCAAGCTCGAGGAGCCTCCTTTAGGCCATAAAGAGCACGGCAAAAGCGACAGACTTGACTGCCTGAGTGTGGATAGCCAGGGGGTGGTTGCATGTACACTTCTTCTTAGAGGTCTCTATTAAGGAAAGCATTCTTCACATCCATTTGATAAAGAGGCCAACAGCGAACAGCAGCCACAACAATGAGGCATCTGACAAATGTAAGGCGAGCAAAAGGAGCAAATTTTTCCTCATAGTCAATGCCATACTCCTGAGTAAAGCCCTTGGCAACAAGGCAAGCCTTATATCGTTCAACAGATCCATCAGCCTTAGTCTTGATCTTGTAAACCCACCTACAACCTACTACAGACTGACCAGGAGGCAAATCAACCATATCCCAAGTGTGATTCTTATGAAGGGCATCTAGTTCTTCATTCATAGCTTGCTGCCAAAGAGGGTCAGTATGGGCCTCACGATAGGTGTAAGGTTCATAGAGGGTGGCAAGGGCAAAAGTGCAGTGATAATCAGTGAGATAAGGGGGAGGAATGCTTACCCGAGTGGAACGACAAAGTTCAGGACCAACAGGAGACTCAGAAGAGGGTGGTGCCACAGGATCCAAGTCAGGCAGGTCAGATGCCGGGGACAGAACCGGAGATGAGTCGTCTGGAGAGGCAGCCGATGTCGAAGAATCCTCTACAAGTTTAGGATAGAGAGGGAGGAAAAGATCAGTAAAAATGGGTGACTTTAAGGAAGAGGATGCAGGAGACTGCTGAAGACTCATGAAAGGACGATGTTCCTAAAACTCAACATGACGGGAGACACGAAGGCGATGAGAAATGGGATCATAACAGCGAAACCCCTTATAAGATACACCATAACCAAGAAAACAAGAAAGACGAGCATGAGGCTGGAGCTTTGTTCGTTCATAAGGAAGAAGAGAAACAAAGCAAGCACAATCAAAAACCCAAAGAGATAAGTAGTCAGGAGTTTGACCATAGAGAAGCTCGAATGGTGATTTGTTGTGTGTAGTTGGTGAAGGAATACGATTAATGGTGTACACAGCAGTGAGTGCTGCCTCACTCCAAAAGCGCTCAAGAAGAGAGGCAGAAATGAGAAGGGTACGGACAACATCAAGAATGTGACGATGTTTTCGTTCTGCACGACCATTTTGTTGAGAGGTGTAAGGACAAGACCACTGAGGAAGGGTACTATGACTATTTAAAAAGGATAGGAAAGATTTATCATTATATTCTTGAGCATTATCTGACCGAAAAACTTTAACGGTGCGATTAAACTGCGTTTCAACCATTTTATGAAATGTTTGGTAAATAGACACAAGTTCAGACCTATGGTGAAGAAGATAAATCCAAGTATATCGAGAGAAATCATCCACAAATATAACAAAATATCTAGATCTCCCCTCAGTGGGAACCGGTGCAGGACCCCAAATATCAGAATGTATAAGATCAAAAGGTGCAGAAGAAAATGAGTCACTATTATTAAAGGGCAATTTGTTTTGTTTGCCAAAATGACAAGAAGTACAATCAAATTTTTGAAACTAAACTGAACCTAAATGACCTTGAGAAGCTAACAACTGGAGACGAGATAAGGATGGATGACCAAGACGAGCATGCCATAGATCAGGTGAGGGGGTGGCAGTGGCAGTGGCAGCAGCTGCAAAAACAACTTGTGAAGGAATCTTCAAGTTATGAACCTCAAACATGCGACCAACCTTACGGCCTGTCCCAAGCACTTGACCCATCTGGGGATCCTGCACATCCACACCATGATTAGTAAATAGAAGATCGATGCCTAATTCACAAAGTTGACCAACAGAAAGAAAATTGAGGGATAACTTTGGGATATGAAAAGTGTCACTAAGGGATAAAGAAGGAGAAGAGATTGTTCCTTTATGACTAACAGGCATAGGAGTTCCATCAACAGTGTAAATGGTGATAGGGTGTTCTAAGGGTGCCTTATCAGAAAATTGGGATTCATCAGGAGTCATATGGTTACAACATGTAGTATCAAAAAACCAGGGTTGTTTACTTGAGGTGACAGAAAGGGCAGTGGAAGTTCGGGATAAAACCTATTGAACTATTGCCTCAATATCAGCCATAGTAGGTGAGGAAGCCAAAGATAGACCTGTAGGAACCGATGAATCTGAAGGACATACAGTAGCTACCCGAGAAAGAGAAGCTTTATTTTGCTCTTGCATAAATTTCTGTAGTTTGCGACAAACTGAAATGTCATAGCCTTTGGCATGGCAAAACTCGCAGCGAGTACCTTTGGAAGACTGAGAGGTGGGACACCCAGAGTTTATTCGTGGAGGAGCAATGAATGCAAGAATGGGAGGCTGTGGAGATGGTGTAGCCAATACATGATCAGATGATGACATGTGATGAGTAGGCCGACGGTTCTCCTCAGAAATGAGCTCCTTGACTGCAGCATCAAGAGAAGGAATAGGAGACCGGCTAAGCAAAAAGCCCTAGTAGGCTCAAAATCCTCACGTAAACCCATCATGAAATGCATAAATTTACAACGATCCTGATATTTGACAAAGAGTTCAATGTCCTTGGAACACACTAGTGGAGGATCTGCAGCAAAGAGTTGTTCCCACATAGTAGAAGTCTGAGAATAAAAATCAGTAATAGACTGACCTGGCTCTGATACCATGTTAACAATATAAAGTGAGAGAAGGACTGAATAGTCTGTATATTGATGGTGTGTATAATAATGTACAATAGAGAGCCTTATATAGGCTAGGTATGTGTGAAGTACAAGCAATATGAGTAAATTACAAGTACAATATACTGGGCCAAGCCCAATGGGCTAATCTAGTCTAAGCTATACACTAACAAATCTCAGGAACTTTCCTGTTGTTACCTCGAACACACATTTGTTTGGATTCAGTTTCATGTTGAAGGTCTCTCGGAGGTCACTTAAGTGGTCATCCTCTCCTATTCTTTTTACCAACATGTCGTCTACGTAAACTTGCACATTCCTTCCAATATGATGCGCGAACATTCTGTTCATCAGCCTTTGGTACGTGGCGCCCGCGTTATTGAGTCCGAACGGCATCACTTTGTAGCAAAGGAGACCTTGGTTGGTGACAAATGAAGTCTTCTCCTGATTAGCCTCATTCAATTTGATCTAGTTGTAACCAAAGAACGCATCCATGAAGCTTAGCAGTTGGTGTCTTGTGGTTGAGTCTACCAAGGTATCGATCCGTGGGAAAGGATAGCTGTCCTTAGGGCAGGCCCTGTTTAGGTCTGTAAAATCTACGCACATCCTCCACTTTTCGTTGGCTTTTTTTACCATTACCACATTTGCCAACCTTTCGGGATAGTACACTTCTCGTATGAAGTCTGCTTCCTGTAATTTTTGCACCTCCTCAACTATGACTTTGTCCTGCTCCTGTGCGAACACCTGTTTTTTTTGGCGAACAATAAGGGTGATACGTTCAACTTTACGGACTATGATGGACGGATCAATTCCTGTCATGTCCTCATGACTCCAGGCAAACACGTCCTGGTTTTCCCTTAGGAATGTCATGAGTGCTTGGCGCACTGGCTGGCTGGCCAAAGTGCCTATCTTTGTTGTTTGTTTAAGCCTAGAATCATCAAGGAGTACTTCTTCCAACCCTTCCACTAGTTCTGCTACAGTCTGTTGTTGTTCTTCTATACACATAGTCTGTTAATGATCATCCATCTCTAGCATTGCAATGTAACATTCGCGTGCTGCCACTTGATCCCCTCTTACTTCTCCCACTCCGTACTCAATGGGAAACTTGATCATCAGGTGGTATGTTGAAGTTACAGCCTTCCAAGAGTTAAGGGTAGGTCGGTCGAGTATGGCATTATAGGCGTACGAACAGTCGACAACCAGGAAGGTGGCATTCTTGGTAATTTGCTGAGGGTAGTCACCAACCGTTACGGGCAAAGTGACTGTCCCGAGAGGATATACTTGCGTTCCTCCAAATCCAACGAGGGGCGCGTTAGTCGGAATCAGTCGTTCTCTCTCAATCCTCATTTGCTGGAACGCCAGGTAGTAGAGGATATTAGCTGATCTCCTGTTGTCTACAAGGACCTGATGAGTATTGTAGTCCCCAACCCGTATGCTAACCACCAATACATCATCATGCGGGTGGTGGAGACGTTGAGCATCTTCTTCTATGAATCCTATCATAGGGTTGTCAATCCGTGCCATTTTTGGGACGAATCCCGTTAGTTGAACATTTTGAACCATGCGAAGGTAGGTCTTGCACGCCTTTTTGGACGAATTGTAGGTTGTGTTGCCCCCTACGATCATCCTAATATCTCCCAATGGTGGCCTAGAAAGCTTGTCTTCTTTCCGTGCAGGCAGTTCTTGGGGCTGTTCCATTCTTTCCCTCCCAACGAACCTTTGAAACTTTCCTTGCCTTATAAAAGCTTCTATCTGCTGCTTCAGGTCATAGCACTCGAACGTATCATAGCCGTGATCTTGGTGGAAACGGCAGTACTTATCTCGGGATCTTTTACTGAGGTCCCCTTTCAATTTTCTAGGGAATGTTAGGGTTCCTTCGTCCTTAATCTACATCAAGACCTGATTAATCAGGGTTTTCAAAGGGGTGAAGCTTGGGAATCTTCTAGTGGGAGGCTTGGAGCATCTATCTTCCTTTCCATCACCCATCTTGGGCATCTTTCGTCCCCTGTCTTGTCATGCTTCCTCCTACCTCTCTCTCTTTTTAGGCTTCTCCTCGCGAGCCAGCAACGCGTCTTCCACGTTCATGTACTTAGTAACCCTGTAGAGCACATCTGATGTGGTTTTTGGGTCATTCTTATACAAGCAGAATAGAAACTTACCCTTTCGCAGCCCATTCATGAATGCAGCTATGAGAATCTTGTCGTCAGCTTCATTGATTGAGAGCGCCTCCTTGTTAAAGCGGGTTATGTAAGACCTCAGCATCTCATCCTTCTGTTACTTAATGCTCATTAGGCATGAAATGGACTTCTTATACCTGTGGCCCCTAATAAAGTGCGAGGCAAACTGGACGCTCAACTCCTTAAATGTACCAATGGAATTGGGTGTCAACCTACCGAACCAAATCCTTGCGGGGCCCTTCAGGGTTGTGGGGAAGGCCCTGCACATAATCTCGTCTGCCACTCCTTGCAGGTGCATTAGAGTCTTAAAGGACTCCAAGTGATCTAGGGGGTCTTTAGATTCGTCATAGCTTTCTACCTAAGGCATACAAAACTTTGGTGGAAGGGGAAACGACGTGACGGGGTGAATGGTGAATCAGTTCGATGGACTAAGTCATCGAGGTCACTAGACACCCGTCCTCTGAGGGCGTTCATCATGAAGTCCATCTGGTCCTTCATCATTTGCATCTCCGCAACTATATGGGGCGAAGCCGTATCTATGGCGGATGGATGGCTTGCATCCTGCCGCTCTTGCCTGCTTGAGGCATTGCTGCCTTCCAGCCTTTCTTGATTCCTTCTTTCAGCGCTGGTTCCTTCCTAGTCCTCCTCCTAGGTGTTAAGCGCTGCGTTCTTCTGGCGTAGTTGCTCCTCTAGGTCATGATTCTACTTGGTGAGGCGTTCCACTACTACTGCAAGGGTTTGAACCTATCTCTCTAGGGCAGTGGTGCGTGATTCGTCACCCTGATTGTTTGTGGTTATCACCATCGAATGAGTAAGTATCATGCAACTTTTTTTTTGGGAAGCGATAAATATGGCTTATCTCTGTTGCTTTCCCACAGACGGCGCCAACTGATAATGCCAAAAATCGTCAGTTAGTCACACAGTCCTCACGCGCTTAAAACAACACCTGCACAACACAAAACAAGAAGACCTTAGAAGGGTACCGATGCGGTACCGGCCGAAGACCCTCCGATAGTTAAGTTAGAGAACTTTTTCATAACTCTAGAGTGCTAGAGCTAGGGTGAATTATGCGTACCTTATTTTCTGAGGGCCTTGGGTTTTTATAGTATTGTAGAAACAACCTCCATTTCTTGCGTAAGAAGGTGTTTCCTTATGGAAAAAGATCATCATAAATGTACGTATATTACGGGATCCTTCTCATATTGGGATTCTTTTCATGTTGGGATTCTATTGACTAGGGTTAATCGTGCAAGTTGTTTTCATTTAGGATTTCTTGGAGGCCAATTAAGTCATGTGGATGCCACGTGGCCTTGAGATCCGTCCACCTTGTGTCCGTGCATCTTGGAGGCCAATTAGGTTACTATTTATTCTTTCTCTATATCATAACATAGTCTTTCTCATTTGTGATAGAAAGACACTCCCTCTACTTCAAATCCTCTATTCCCCGTGAAAAAAATTAAAAAGAAAAAAAGAAAGAAAAAGAAAAAAAAAAAAAAAAAAAAAAAAAGGCTCCGCCAAAAAGTGTGGAATGATCCCAGTCTTAAAAGAAACTTAGAAACCTTTTTTGTTTTTTTTTTTTTTAATTTTAAAGGAGTTCTTTTGAGTAGAAGTGTCATTATTTCAGCTTCTTTTGTAAATGTCATGTTGGATTCTTGGTGAATATGTTGTATGATGATTTCAAATTTATTTCCCAAAAGGAAATAAAAGTTCAATTGTAAAGCTCGGATATGACTACAATTAAATATTTTCAATTTACAAGTCATTATAGAATAGCATTGGTTTATTCATCCAAGTAGTCTGTATTCTGATTCTCAAAAATAAAATAAAATAGTCTGTACTCTGTAAAAAAGGAATTTTCTCCTCCATTGGTGTCATCTTTTAGATGTCTAAAATAGTCTAATAAAAAATTGGAATTTATCCTTCATTGGCGTCATGTCTAAAATAGTCGTATAAAAACAAGACAAAATTTAAAGATTTAGAGTAATTTTTTTTAATCCACTAAACATGCGCAGATCAACTAAGAGAGCTCAATATACCCGTAAATGAAAATTTAGTAGTCCCTCTAAATGACGCAACATGCATTCAAAAAACATGAATGATGCTAATAAGGAAAATCATACTCCAATATACCTATAAACTAGTCACTAACCAGTATAATGCACAGAATAATTAAATAAGTTTTAAAAGTATTTAGTAATTTGTTTGAGGAAAAAATATCTATACACCCCTTAAACTTTGAACTAGTGGCCAAAACACCAACTTTTTTATCGGCGAATTTACTCCCTAAACTATACACACATGCCAAATTAATACTTCAGTTAGTTTCACGTCAAAACACTAATGAAATAAGAGCATGTGAGAAGCATGTGACCTTTAGAAACTAACTAAATTATAGAAAGAAGAGATTGACCGCAGAGGAGAGAGAGAGTGAGAGAGCAAGAGAGGCAGTGGAAGCATAAGAAAATATCATTTTCTTCCTTGAGTGGGATTGAATGGAGAAAGATGAGGAAGAGTTTGTCATCATCTTCAGTTTCTATGTGATCTTCGGCAGGGTCTTCTCGAGGAAATCTCTATAATGGAGTGGGCCCGCACAGAGGAGAGTGAATTGGGTGGCCCATCTGGGTTTTCATTGCTGGTTTACGCTTGGAAGAGATGAAAGCTATGGAGAGGTTTTGGCTGGATTATCTTTCACAAATTTGGTTTTGTTTAATTGATTAGTTTGTCTCACTGACTCATTTGTTCATGAGCATAGAAATAAAACAATTTACAAGATAATATATATGGATTTCATTTATACATTCTTAGCTAGATCTAACAACATCTTTTAAAGACAAAAAAGAGTTTATAGAGAGAAAAAAGTTTACAAAGAGAGGCCCAACTGTGAAACATCACAACTTGCCTAGAAATATCCCCATGCCAGCAATTCGAAAAAAGAAACTGCAAAAAATTCGGCAAGTCTTTCTTGCTAGCTTTTTTTCTGGGTTATATCGTAAGGTATTTGTTGTCCGATCTATGTTGGAACTAAGATCCAAAATTTTCCTCTGATGGATCTACTGCCTCTCTCTCTCTTCTCTGACGGTCAGTCTCTCCTTTACACAATAAAAATTTCTGTGTAAACAGTAATTTAGTTAAAGTATGTTTGGTAGACTGTAATAGGCACTGTAATGTAATAGTTATTCCTATAGTTTAGTTATTCTTTAGTTTGGTTATGTTTTTATTACAAGGAGTAGTTATTCCTTATGAATAGCTATTCTTCAAAATGAGGAATAATTGTTATTCTTTAAAATGTTATATTAGCTATTCCTTAGTAAGCGTAGTAATTTCAAAACTTAATATATTTCCAAATAAGCAAACTTTCCGTATACATCTAACAATTGTAAAAATAAAAAATCATAAAAAAATAACACATATCTCTCTTAAATTTAAAAATAACAATTTTTAAATAAATATAATTGCATAAGTGAAATATTTCCTAAAACAACTGTTAAGTTTCGTTCTAATGTTATAAGTCACAACCAAACTAATGAATAGGTTTAGTTATTACATTACAATACACTTTATTACTAGTAATAAAGATTACAATTCCTGTCATAATCCTCATTCAGTGTACCAAACGTACCCTTAATTTTAAAAGGTGGCTTGACTCTCACATGCTCTTATTCCGTTAGCATTTTAACGTGAAACTAACTGAGGTACTAATTTGGCAGATGTGTATAGTTTATGAAGTTAATTGGCCAATAAAAAAGTTCAATGTGTGTTTTGGCCACTAGTTCAAAATTCAGAGAGTGTATGAGCATTTTTCCCTTTGTTTGAAGCTTTAAATGTATCAGAGCCGGACTATTCAATGAACCGCTAAAAGAGAGGTTCAAGGTTTTGAAAGTTAGGCTGAGGTTAAAGTGAGGTCGAACTGTGATGACGTCATAATTAATTTTAGAAATTTTTTTGAAAGATAAATAAATTAATTAATTAAATTAGTAAAAGTAGAAAAAATTGACTATAATAGCCAAAATAAATATTGGGTTTTATCTTTGAAGTGTATTTTTATATCATAACTTTCATAAGACAAATAAGAAATATTAAATTATAAGCAAACATATATTATATATCAAGTTTCTTAATCAAGTGAGTTAATAACATAATGGAAATTGTTTTAATTTCATGAAGAGACAAAACACACATATATATATATATATATATTACACCACCCAATAATTTACTATTAAATTCATATTTTGAAAATCCAACTGTTAAATTACATGTTTTATATGTTCTTAACATGCATGCCAATTTTTGTGCCAATTGGATGTAATTTACCATTTGATCCATAAACTCATCTTTTATGCATTATTTTAAACTTCACAAACTTGAATTTAAACAATTAATTGATAACATGACTATTGATCTCTGATCATCTTTAAATTTTGTAAGTATAGAGAATATGCGAAGATAATCCAATGGTGGATTTATCAAAATTCGCATCCAATTAAAAAATATTGAGTGATGTAATATTACTTAAAGTTATTCTAGGTGTAACTTGAACTCAACTATATATATATATATATATATATATATACACATTCAACATTTTTGTGCAAGCCTATATTTAAATTAATCTTAAGTAATGCCTAACATCCCAAGTCCAGATGAACTAGTACTGGACTTGTCTTAGACTTGTTTTAGTCTTTTGTTTATTTAAGTTATCAAAAAAAAAAAAAACAGCCCAAGTCCATTTTTTTTATTGCCCAATTCCATTTAAATGGTCAACTATTTATGAAATTAAAAAAAAAAAAATCGTAAAATCTGGGAGAATGGCAGACTTGCCCATTAAAACATTGGTTAAATACAAATACAAGGCCCAACTAAATGGTTGACGGCCAAACATTTGGTACAAGTAAAAGAAGAAAGTGTTCCCACTTTACACTTTGACAGCAGTGCATTTAGGGACTAATGGGAGACCGTTATAGAAAAAAAGAGTTTGGCTTACTTCCAGTATTTTTTTAACTAAAATCTGCTTTTGTTTTAATGAGAAACTGCTATATCATCCACTAACTAAATAAAATGTGGAGATTAAAACCAATTACCCCTTGCCATTGTATAATTAAAATAAAAAAACATGTCCAATTAAAAAAGTACCAAAGGTAAGCCAAACCTTAGAAAAAACTAAAAAGTTCATCTTCATCATCTGCAAAGAATAGCAGACTTCAGAGAGAGCAAAAATACAGAAACGACAAAAAAGCAGAAAGAAAGAGAAAGAAGAAGAAGAAGAAATGAAGATGCAAGCTCAAAGTCTGACTACATCTCACCGTAGTTGAGAAGCTTCACAATGGTTGTAACTGGCAATTTCTTTCTCTTTTCTCCCATGAAGTCATACATTTCATGGGCATAATATTAATACCATATAATAAAATATTTTAAATTTTTTTTTTTAACACCAAGTGGATATGTTACCTAATTACCACATGTTTTGATTCAATTTATACTTTTACTGCTATTTTATTTGCTTTTATAAACTTCCTTTTTAAATTCTTTTTATCGATATTTTCATAGTTTTCAAATCGAACCGAACTAGCTAGTCCAACTAGGAATCAAGCTTCAATCCAGTCCAATTAATAAAACCCTAAAAATTAGTCAAAATTAGTAAAATTCAAGAATTGGGAGCAAAAACGGTTCTTTGATGCTGCCAGTTTATTAAACCATGTTATTTTCTCTAATCCCACAAGATTTTTTTCCCCCTTAAATGAAGTAGAGAATTGGTTTGGAGGGGATCTTCTCTAGCTCATTAAATGCAAGTCAATTAATCATTTACTTATATTATTTAAATAAGTCACATGACTAATGATCCAATTAATAGGCCACTGGATACATGGTTTTAGCAATTGTCACTAAAACTGTCACATGAGCTGGAGGAGTTTTCCTCCAAACTGGTTTAGTGGTTAATTTTTTCATTTTAAAAATAGTTAGCTAATTTTTTTTTTTTTTTTAAGATTCTTATTGTAGAATAGTAGACATTTTTTGGCAAAATCCTAAATGAATGTAAATGCCCTCACAATTGTTTTAATAAGTTAATAATACAAAGTGTGTTCCTTTTAAAGCTATTTTCCAACTATCAACAATCATCAATACCATGTACAAGCATTATTGAGTTAATAAATATTGGACACTTTTTTATTTCTATTTTTTTCTGATCTAATATATTTAAGTTTTCCTCTCTATCTCTTAATTCCCATTTTATTTGTTTATATCATAGTTGTCATTCATCAAGTAAAAAAGCTACATCCAATATTGGCACTTCCCCAGATTCTATCTTGTGCTTTCCTTGAAAGTCTTTTCATTGTTGAAGAAGACCTAGACAAAGACTTGGCATCCAAGGTGTCTTTCCACCCACTACAATCACAACCGGCTCTAACATATAAGCAAGAGAGGCAATCGCCCAAGGCCCGGGTAAAAAAAAGGCCCTATAATATTAACCAATAGAGCTATTTCTTTCATTTTAATATTATTAACTAAGCCCAAATATTAGCCAACAAATAAAATAGTATTTTTTTATGAAAAAGAAATTCTACATTCACAATGTTTTTCACAATGCTTTCACAATAAATTATAAGTAGCAGGATGTTACTAGCTATTATTGGTAGTGAAAAAAATAATTTCAACGGTGGGTTCAAATTAGAACTAGTAACAACTTAACACCTACAATTTGTTGTGAAAATGTTATGAATTTGGAACTTCTAAAAAAAAAGAAGAGCAATACACAAAAAATTTCCAACAATTTTCACAACAATTGAGTTGGCAAATTTTTACTAATTCTCATCTAGGTCCACCACTAATGTCACATTTTTACTTACCATTATTAATCTGCCACATCAACAGGTGTGAAAAGTTTTGTCAAATTTTTTGCGTCTATAGACATTCTCAAAAAAAATTCTAGGTGGTTCGTATTAATTAGTAATTTCGCATCAAACAAGAGAATAGAGTTTAAGCATTATTTAGATTTTTTTAAAGTCATTTTTAAATATATAAAGTGCCTTAATTCATTTTTCGCCTTAGGCCCCTCAATGCATCAAGCCGCCCCTGACTACAATGAATATCTTTTAATATTTTACTAATAGTATAAATAAAAACATATAAGAAGATCTTTCATTTTCTTTCTTGAATAAATACTTTTAATTAACTGACTCTTATAATTTGCTTTCTTTCTCAAGTTTTTGCACTTAGGTCCTACTCAAGAAGACCTAAAGTCAAGGTCAATGGTGCTTTTCAAATTGCGTATCATGAACATGCTATAGTTGATGACTAGCCGATACTAGTATTATGAGCTATGCATTATTTAACAAAACCTATAAACTCAAAAAGACTCAGCCAAAATCTGTGGTGTCAATGGCACTTTCCTAAAAAAACTTCTTAGAAAATGTTTCACAGTGATGAACTTTGCATTATTTAAAAGAGCTCAATTCAACAAAAGCCAAAGACTTTGCCGCAATTTTTGTGCTTTCTCAACTTGTAATAAGTGCTTTCTTGGAAAGTGATTTTTTAGTGAACAGTGAATACTTATCCATATCACTAGCATTATGAACTTTGCATTATTTAAGAACACCCAAACCACGTCAGTCAAAACTTCACATTCATGGTTTCTTTCTACTCACCACCATCAGAATTTTTTTAATGCTAATATTTAAATTTTTTTTTTTTAAGTTTGAAAAAGATAATTCCTTTTCTTTCAATCAATAAAAAATTTCCTTAAGGAATGAGAAAAGATTCAAAGGTCTAGCCTATATGCTTTCACCAAAAAGATAAAACTGCTATCAATATATGAGGTATGGATAGACCTCCAAGATGAAACCATATTGGCCCAACAGGATCATGACGAAATTTCGGGCGTCTTTCGGAAGTGGATTGTAAAAATGATATGGGATCCGTATAGTTTAAAGGAAACGTCAACTGATGCCTTTAGGGCAATGGTTAACAATCCACTTTAAGAAAGTTTTTATGGGAAAAGAAGAAGAAAAAAATTAATGTTTTGACAGATTTTTCCATTTTCGATAAACGTGGTGTCAAAATTTTCCTAATAGTTTTAATAATTTCAAGTTAAGAAAGCACAAAAATGGCTAACTAGAACCTGTTTGAACTTATTAAAATGGCTAACGAACAAAAACGGCTAACGAACAACTTATTAAAATTACAAAATGAACTTATACTATACATGTGCATCATTCAAAACATTGAATAATTTTATGAATTGAACTAATTGGAACCTATCTGAACTAGATTTTTAAGTACTCAACGCAAGTGGAAATTTTTTTTTAATTAATAAACAAACACATACATATACAAGGGAAAAAGATTTTTATTCTCAGTAAATCACCATCCAAAATGTACCTACCCTAAGAGTTAAAATCTCTTTCACAAGCTAGAAAACTTCAATTTAATTGTATTATTGAAATATTGATTTAATTTACATATATAATTATTTTTTTATTATTAAGGCATAAATTGCATGGGCATAATACAAATACCATATAATAAAAGATTTTAGAAGTTTTGTTTACACCAAGTGGATATGTTATTATGTTACCAAATCCTCCTCCAAAAAAAAAGTGAATATGTTATCTAATTATCACATGTTTTGATTATTTTTATTTTTTAACCTAGGGCAGCTCGTCTAGGAAGTAGATACCAAAATATAATGATAACATTCCTAAAAATGGACCAAAATATGTTTTCTAATTACCACATGTTTTGATTATGTTATTGGAATGTTATCATTATATTAACGAGCTATGCAACATCAAAATTTGGTCCATTTGTATTTTTATTTTTTAACTATAAAGTTGTTGGCAAAAGGTAAACTCCTCAAAATCGTAATTATATTTTAGATTGCATGTAAACCTTTAGCTTGAGTTTGGTAGAGCCCTGTTCGATTATGAAAAGCAGTCAAACATTGAGCTGAGTGTAAGGGTGTTCATGTGAACACCTGACTAACACATAGCGCAGCCCCATATTTTTACTAATATAAAATTAAAAGGTTGATTTGCGTTCTTTCTGTTAGGTTCTAAAAGCTTAGAACAATTGGCAAATCGTGAGCACACAAGAACATGTAAGCTGCAGAAAGAAGATTTCAGAATCTGCCTGGTTCGATCGATCGAAAGACAGGCTCGATCGATCGAAAGTCGTATCTGCAGAATTTTAAGTTGGCCCAAACAGCAGTTCTAGCCCATTAAGGATTAGGGTTTCAGATCTACTTCTCCCACTATATAAAGGAAACCCTAAGCACGTTTTTTATAAGGCTTTTTAGAGAGTGAAGAGTGTGCCTCTTTTGTATTTAGGGTTTTGTTCCTAAAACCTCTCTTATTACTTCTACCGGTGTTGTTCCTTGAAGAATCTCAAGATCCGGTATTGCTGAAGTTGCTGCCTTCTCTAGTCATCAAAGGAGCTGGTGATCTAAACCTTCAAGGGTGGTCTTGGAGTCACAAACAGGAGAGTTTGTGTTGCTAAACCTTTGAGTGGAGTCTCAAAGTCACAAACGGTGGTGTTTGTGTTTTGCAAAGATTAAAGAAAGAAGGAGTCCGTGGATCTCGGAGCTATCATGGGGTCGTGGTAGTAAGTTTCCTACACTTGGGTAGCAATAGGATGTTAGTGGTCTAAGTCGCTATTGTGTAAACTTCAATTCTTTCTAGTGGATTTGCTATTTTACCTTGAGGATAGCTAGGTTAAATCCTCCCCAGGTTTTTTACCGGTTTGGTTTTCCTGGGTCATCATATCGTTGTGTTATTTATTTTTCCGCTACTTTACTTGATATGATTGATATTGTTTTAACCTAGATCTGAATAATAAACCTAAGTATTCACTTGGTTAATTAATTAGGTTAAACAATCTAGTTTACAGGGGTCTAAACGAACTGACAAGTGGTATCAGAGCGGGTAGCTCTTCTGTTGTAGATCCTTTGATCTAAGAGTTGATCCTTGATCCCTGTTATCATGGATAATTTTAAGTGTCTTACTGTTTTTTATTGTGATGATTTGAATAAAAAGGACACTGTTGTTTCTGTTGATTTTATTGATGCCTTTGAAACTCTTCGTAAAGAATTATCTAAGTCTTTGAAAATTGCTAAGAAATTTAAAGAAGAGTTAAAATTGGCTAATCTTGAAAAGGAGGAATTGGTTCTTAGATTAGATGAATCTAATAAAAAGAATGAATTTTTGAGAAATCAAATTTCCTCTCAAGATGAGAAGATGAAAAGCTTGGAACAAAAGTTAGTTGAATCTAAGGCTAAAATTGAAAATTTGACTAGTGCCAAGCCTGTTGTTGATGACAGAAGTGTTTCTGTTTCTCTTAAGCCTAAAACTAAAAAAGTTTATATCCCTCCTTTCAAGAGGAATAATAAAGAAAAGGCTTATTTTGCTAGGTTAGACAAGGGTAAAAGTTCTGATGTTAACGCTGAAGTTTCTAAACCTAAGTCTAAACCTACAGTTAGAGAGCATAAGAAATCTGTTTTTGTGCCTACTTGTCACCTTTGTGGTGTTGTTGGTCATATTAGACCAAATTGTTCTCTGTTGAGGCCAAAACCAAAATCTGAGACTAGATTTGCTGTTAGGAATACTGATGTTCCTAAATTTGTTCTTGTTTGTCATTTTTGTGGTGTTTCCGGTCACATTCGTCCTAATTGTCATAAATTGAAATTTAAAAATTCTGTATTTCAATCTAGGATATGTGATGATATTTCTTCTGCCATAAGTCCAAATAAATTGTTTCATATGCTTTTGAAAAATTTGAGCTTGTTGGCTTGTGAAAGGAAATTGCAGGATTTTAGTCTTTCTCAGAAGATTGGTGTAATCCCTCAAATACACTCTGCTTCTCATGGATTTTCACCTACAAAGCCGAAGACTCGTGCTATATGGGTGAGAAAAGATTCTCTAAGGTGAGTGTTGTTGACTTGTCCCTGATTTAATTCTTTCAATTATTTGTGGACATGTTTTGTTTCTGTTTTTGGTTGTTTTGTTTTTTAGGTTTTTTTTTGTTATTTTTCTTGAGGATTACATGAATTATGATATCTCTCTTGATTTAGAACATGCTTGACATTGTAGAGAAACTTAAATAGTATGTGTTCTATAAGTGCTAAGCTATTTTTTGATTTTTTTTTAGTATGTACTAGTTTGTACATGTACTCATGGGTTAATTAAGAAATTGATATTTCTTGTTTATGTACCCTCTATAGCTTAGTTAAGTACTGTCATGCATTGCATTTGCATTTTTTTTTTTTTTTGATTATTTAGCATAAAGTGTGCTTTTTAGTTTTGGTCATAAATTTTTTTAACCAAAAAGATTTTTGTGTTTTGTATTACATATCATGGATTTGTAATCAAGGTTGGCCATATTATCTTTACATAACATGTTTATGTACTTTGTTTAGCTTGGATGAGCTTATTTATTGCACTTTACTGGCTGAAGTCTTTGTAGTGCATGTTGTGTGGGAAGATGTTTGTAGTTTTTGATCACATGATCTTGATCTTGAAATCACATGCCTTTGATTGTTGGACTTGAACTTATTGAGAAAGGCATAAATAACCATCTCACCACTGTTTACTAGCCAATCATGAACACCTTAGTGCATATCGTAAGATTTTGTGCTCGAGAAAGTATAGCACATGCACAAAAAGAACATAAGGTGTAGCCTCGGTTTAAATGCTAAAATTGGTGTGTACATTATTGGGCTATAATGAATTCAAATTAATTAAAATTGGTGTGTACATTATGAGGCAAATCAAGAAACTTACATGATTGCAAGCTTTTATTCTAGGAGATGTGAGAGTTATATGATGTAACTCTTTAGGTGATAGTCTCTTTCAAATTTATGTGATGAATTTTGTAGACTTTGTGATTGATTACTATTCACATATCACCTCACATGTATCTCAAGCTTTTGCTAGTTGCACACACTACACATGTTACTCTTTGCTAAACTTTGTACATGTTATTGTGTGTGATTTTGTTGTGGCCATCCAAGATTATATGTTCCTTGATTTTGATGCAAAATTTGAGTTTTGAGGACAAATTGGTTGATAAACTTGTTTTTGAAATATCTTGGTTGTATTCAAGTGTTTTTGAAAAACTTTCAGTCTCATACTCATGCATTTCATTCATGAAATACTATGCTTTGAGGAGTTACTGCATAAAATTGCTCTGTTTTTCAAAAATTTGAGTTTTCCAGAATTTCGACCGATCGAATCTGTCTCTCGACCGATCGAAATTGCGATTAAAATTTTTGGTTTGATTCTGTCTGACTCGATTGGTATTCGATCGATGCTCGATCGATCGAAACTGAAAAATTTTCAGTTTTTAGAGTCTTTGACCAAAATTTTTTCTTGCATCATTTATGGTTAGGATTCACATGAGTTGCATTGTTTTTCTGTATCCATCTTGCAGTTTTGCAGTCATATCTCTCATTGTTTTCACACATAACATGCATACACTTTGTTAAATTGGGTACTCAACTTGATTTATAAATTGATTGATTAATTTTTGAGTTATGTACTTTTCTAGTATATGCTATTTTTATGTGTGAACTACAGAAAATATTTTTCTTAAGAGATGTGATGGATAATCAATGTGCAAATATTTTCTCTACTCATGCAACTGTTTATGGGTCACATAATGTCCAGTTTGCATTTATTGAAAGAGAGAATATTTTTCTTCATGTGTATCCTCAACTCAATTTTTTTTAGGTTTGTGTGTTTTTATTTATCCCTACCTCCTAAATTTTCCCCAAAACTTGTTTTATTTTTCCTATTTTTATAGGGGGAGAAAAGTTTTTTTTTGGCATTTGTTGTTCATAGGGGGAGTTGTTGCTCTTTATAGGGGGAGTTTTCTCTATTTTTTATAGAGCTAAACTGTTTTATGTTCCCTTAGTTCTCTTTTTTCTCTCATGTTTACTCTTTGTTTGAGTTGTATTTGTCAATACGTGACAAAAAGGGGGAGAGATAGATGAAATGCTGGGAAGCCTGTTAGTCTTGTTTAGGGGGAGAATATAAAATATTTTTGATGTATCTAACTTAGGGGGAGAGTTAGAATTTACTTTTGTTTTTTATATTCTGTTTCATATTATTGTTTATATGTCTTTCTTTCCACACATGCGGTGATGTGTTTGTTGAGTGTTTCAGGAAAGACAGGTGCATTCTGATCAAGACCTTCTACCTCTTCTTGGCAACTTCTAGGTTAAGAGTCTTAGATTGGGATTTGTGATGTAATTGGGCATTTTATTGTATTGGGTTGTTCTTGTATTTTAACATTTCATTTTGTATGAAAGTTTTGTCACGAATTGCCAAAGGGGGAGATTGTTAGGTTCTAAAAGCTTAGAACAATTGGCAAATCGTGAGCACACAAGAACATGTAAGCTGCAGAAAGAAGATTTCAGAATCTGCCTGGTTCGATCGATCGAAAGACAGGCTCGATCGATCGAAAGTCGTATCTGCAGAATTTTAAGTTGGCCCAAACAGAAGTTCTAGCCCATTAAGGATTAGGGTTTCAGATCTACTTCTCCCACTATATAAAGGAAACCCTAAGCACGTTTTTTATAAGGCTTTTTAGAGAGTGAAGAGTGTGCCTCTTTTGTATTTAGGGTTTTGTTCCTAAAACCTCTCTTATTACTTCTACCGGTGTTGTTCCGTGAAGAATCTCAAGATCCGGTATTGCTGAAGTTGCTGCCTTCTCTAGTCATCAAAGGAGCTGGTGATCTAAACCTTCAAGGGTGGTCTTGGAGTCACAAACAGGAGAGTTTGTGTTGCTAAACCTTTGAGTGGAGTCTCAAAGTCACAAACGGTGGTGTTTGTGTTTTGCAAAGATTAAAGAAAGAAGGAGTCCGTGGATCTCGGAGCTATCATGGGGTCGTGGTAGTAAGTTTCCTACACTTGGGTAGCAATAGGATGTTAGTGGTCTAAGTCGCTATTGTGTAAACTTCAATTCTTTCTAGTGAATTTGCTATTTTACCTTGAGGATAGCTAGGTTAAATCCTCCCCAGGTTTTTTACCGGTTTGGTTTTCCTGGGTCATCATATCGTTGTGTTATTTATTTTTCCGCTGCTTTACTTGATATGATTGATATTGTTTTAACCTAGATCTGAATAATAAACCTAAGTATTCACTTGGTTAATTAATTAGGTTAAACAATCTAGTTTACAGGGGTCTAAACGAACTGACACTTTCTCAAGCCCATACTAAATAATGGTATTATTTAACACTTTCATAGAAACTTTTCATAATAACCTTTGATAAGCCAAGAATGTATTGACCCCTTATGATAAATTAACCAATTAATTAGCCAAGTTAATTAATTAATTCAATAAGCATGCAATATGCGTAATATGCGTGGCAGTACAAATAAATCACCAACTAATGTAAAATGCAGTGGAAAATAAAATTGACACAGTGATTTGTTTACAAATGGGAAAAAGTTTCAAGGCAAAAACCCCACCGGGTGATTTTAATGTCACGACTCCCGAGAATCCACTATTATCACAACAAGCAGTTACAAGTAAAGGAATCCCAGTACCTTATACTAACCTACAGTTGAACCCTTACCCTAATACCCAATTGGACTTGTTTTGTAATGACAATCTCTCCTTTTCAATGCACGGCTCCCAGTATGTGACTAACCAATTGATGCACACATCCCAGTACACGGTTTACTCACCAACTTGATAAAGATGTTGGCTGCAAAGTTCTTCAGTTCATCAATACGATGAAGATCACGAAACTCCTTGGTCACAAAACCCAACGGCGTACAAATGCAGCAACTTCTTCAAGAGAAAGATGAACTAAGGCAAATTCTGTCTCCGGTCACAATTTGCATGAATAAAACTTTGCTTCACACTCGCGCAACCTTTGACAGCCCTTAAAATAATCCTTATATATATTTAAGGTTGTGAGAAAAGAAAACCTAAACATGTACACATAGATTGGAATGAAATCAAATCTAAAAAACTGATTTTCATAAATATTGATAGATAGCTTGTCTATCGAGCAACTATCGAGCATCGAGCTAGAGCTGCTTTTTAAACCTGGATAGATTTCATCTTTCGAGCTTTAAAATCCAGCACTTCTTCACTTGATTCTTGGACAGATTTGCATGGCTTTAACACTTAGACTTGAAACCTTGTTCCTTGAAGTATTAAACACATCTTAGATCTACCCAATTATAAGTAAAGTGCGTTTTGTTAAAAGGATTAACCAATTCTATATTGGCATATGTTCCTAACATGATTCACATACGTCCTCACAACCTGGATTCAATGAAAGGGCAAAGACTTGGCTCATCATTTTTGTGCTTTCTCAACCTGTAAGAACTTTCTTGGAAAATGCTTCACAGTAAAAAGTTAACACTAATCCATATTATTGGCTTTATGAACTTTGCATTATTTAAGAAGACCTAGACCACATAGGGGCAACATTACATGTAGGCCAGGGGTTCAAATGAACCCACTTGGCCAAAAAATATTATATATATATATATATATATAATTTCAAAGGTATTTTTGTTTTGACCCCCTAAAATAAAATATTGAACATAGCATCCCTAAATTTTGTTTAAACACAACTAAAATAAGCTTGACTATGATCATTTTAATTCTACTTTCACAATATTTTTACAATAGCTTCACAATAAAAGTTAAGTGGTAAGTTGTACTTGTTTTTTATTTAGACCTACAACTGACATCTCTTTTTTATTTTTATTTTGGCTAATACATCACTTTTTTACCTACCTTTAATAAATTGCCATCTAGATCTTGATATGAAATTTTTACTAAAGTGTTTTGTATGTAACGCTACTCTTAAAATATTTAATTTTATAAGAAATAAAATTTTTGCTCATTGTTAAAAATAAATAAACCTTCTCTCCAGGACTCTCGTTAATTCGCCGTTGATAGAAGAAATGAAGCTATTTTTCCCCACATTTTTCTTCTTCATCAACAAAAAATTACACCACTGTTAAAACCAACAGATTTGTATCTATATATGTGATTCTTTCCTCATTCTCTTTCTCTCTTTCTCCTTTCTCTATTTTCTTAGCCTTTCTCTTTGTTTGATCAACTTCAAAACTCATCAAAGGTATCATCCTCCTCCATCCTTATTTCTTCAAAATTGCTAGTGAATCTTTGAAGCTTAACGGTCTTCATTGCCTTGGTACCTTCATAGGAGGTCTCAAGAATAGTCCATGCTTCCTTAGCAATTTTCGTGGATGATATTTTCTTGAATTCCTCATTAGTCACTCCACTAAACAGAGCATTCAAAGCCCTACTATTAAAATTTGTCGCTTTAATCTTTGCTTCATCCCAATCCATCGACGCTTCCTTTGGCTTAACCCAGCCAACTTCAACAGCTTGCCATACTTTTTCATCAAGAGCCTGCAAAAAATCTTTCATACAAACTTTTCAATACGTATAGTTAGTACCATCAAACAAAAGAGGAATCAAAAGAGATTGTCCACGATCCATGACAACAGGGATCAAGGATCACACTCAGGAAATTAATCCAATCAAAGTGTATTTGCTCTGATACCACTTCTTTGGGAAATTTATGTAAGGTTGAATTTTATCAACCATTTTGTTATCTTTATTCCGTGCCAATTTGCTTGTAATTCAGCACTTAGAAACCCTGTATTTTAGAAGGGAATTATGTAAGGGTAGTGTGTGAGAGAGTGTGAAGAAATGCTCAAGATTGTGCAGCAGAAGAGGGACTCGCGATTGGATCTCGCTGGTGTCTCGCGACTGGCAAGCCGCCAGAATCTGAACCGTCATGCCAGCTGGTGCACTACAGGACAAAAATTCCAGTCTGGCAGGTCAGTTGGTTCGCGGCTTGAACTCGCGACTTAGTCAAGCCGCAAGGCCAAGCTGCCAGTCAACTCTGTTTTGGAAAAACTAACTCTTCACATTCCTCTCTCACCCCAGTATATATGCCCCTTATACCCACGAAATGTAAAGAGTTTCCAGAGAGAATTTTGAGAGAGAAACCCTAGAGAAAAACAAGATTGACTCATCCACAATCTTTACCTTGTGACTCTTCAAATTCCTCTACTCCCTTCCTCTCCATTGTTAGATCCTTGAGAGGTACTTTAGCCAAACCCTTTTCTCACCTTATCCATATCTGTGAGAAGGCTCTTTGGTGTTTTGGGAAGCAGTTAGGAAGGAACCAATTCTTATTGGTTGATGCTATGGACTAGTAGCGAGATCCGGGAAGCTAAAGAAGAAATAGGTTCGGCGTAACCTCGTTGGAGCAAAAAGCTTGGAGGGCTTAGGTACACTGGGTAGATTAGGCTTGGAGGGTCTATTACTGTCCTTGTATCCCAACTACATTCTTTAGTGGATCATTTGACCGCTTGGAAGGCAGCGGAGAGGTTTTCCGCCGAGGTCTTCGGTTTCCTCTTCGATAACACATCGAGTGTTGTCCTTGCGTTTGCATCTCTCTTCCCTTTCATCTTTGTCATTTCATTTCTATTATGGATGTGATTTTATTTAACTTAGACTGTTTATCAATTCTGTTTTAAGTTTAAGTTCATCTTTCGCACGTTTATCATTTGTTTTAAAGCTTGAATTCATATTTTGTAAATTGGGGGTCTAAACGTTCATAATGTTTTATACGCTATTTGAACTTTCAATTTAGACCCCGGTTGATAGAATTAACAAATTTTAAACTCAAATTGTTAATTAGATTTATTATGAATAAACCTTGTTAAAACAAACAAACATCAATATCATACATAGCAGAATAGTAAATAAGACAAGATATGATGACCTAAGAAAACCAATGAAACAAACTAGTTTCACAGTAAAAAACCTGGGGGAGAAACCTTCCCGAAAATCAATTCACTATAGTAAAGAGAAGTTTCAGATCTAGTACAAAACCTTTCTCCTTAGACTCTACAATCCCCGTAGATGAACTTACAACAGAAACCTTCTACCGCTTTAGAACCTCTGAACCCTTCAATATATGAACGCCACCATTTTGCACGGATCCTAATACGTGACTAACTCCAGCAATTTGAAGAAGGTTGTTGGCTACAAAGTTCTTCACTTCATGCACAATGAAGATCAAGAAGTACTTGGTTACAAAATCCTAAGGCGCAAAAGACGCAGTAACTTCTTGCAGATAGAATAAAGCACTAGGTCACCTTCTGCATATGTTTTCCGTGTATAACGGCCTTTAAAATGAGCCTTATATATGTCTAGGGTTGTGAGAAAAAAAACCCTACACATACATGTTAGCATAAGCCAAAAATCAAATCTGAAAATTTTGATTTTGTAGATCTCGACAGATTCAGCTTCTGTCGAGCTTTTGTTGAGCTTCGTTCTTAAATCTCGATAAACACTGTTTCTGTTGAGGTATCTGTCGAGCTTTAATGAACATCTTTTCTTCACTTGTTTCTTAGTCCAATCTTCATGGCTTTAATACTTGACTTGAACTCTTGTTTCTTGAAGTACTAAACTCATCCTAAATCTACCCAATTACAAGTAGGGTTCATTTTGTTAAAGGATTAGCCAATTACATAAAATATGTCCTTAACATATAGTTTTTAAAGTTTACAGATGTACAAAGGAGTAAAGATATGGTTCTAACACAAGATATGTGATAAATTTGATTATAAATTCAAAAATCAAGTAATGCTATGCAATCACACTGCTTTATTGCATTATACATTATATTTGTAGATGACATTGGGTACTTCAACTATGCCCTTAGAAACAGGGACTAAATTTTATTATCAAAGAAAAAAAAAAGTAAAAATTGAGACACATTATGTGGCTAATATTTTGTTTCCCATCAATTCTTCTCTCATGATTGACTCTGCAAACCACTTAGAGTTGACTCTTCTTGCAATCTCTTGCAATCTTAAAAGTTTAAGCATATGCCTGACTCTTTTCAAAGCGGGAAGAAAAACTAAAATACTTGGCCATATTGGTTTGTTAAACTAATCCTTAATAAAAGTGTAATTTGTTTTTTTATAATAAGGGTATTTTAGACAATTTAATTTAAAATGTTTTTATTCCATTATCTTTAGGGTTCTAATCTTGTGTTGTCACCAAACAAATATATATATATATATATATATGTATGTATATATCTAAAAACTGAAGTGAATCATTTATTGTTGCTACACTCCTATTGATTCACATCAGCGGCCACATCATCTATCTATTTCTCATTGCTCTCCGCTACTTCCAACCATAACTTTCTTTTTACCTTTTCATCTCTCCACTACTCTCAACTTAATATCACTCTTTATCTATCTCTTACTCTTCCTTTTATTTTGACTCTTCTTATCCCCATTCTATTACTATAAATTTGATAATCGCTCTCCCATTCTATACATATTTTCTCACATGAAGAAGGTTATTAATTTCTCTCTCTCTCTCTCTCTCTCTCTCTCTCTCTCTCTCTCTCTCTCATGTCTTATTTTTTTGTGAACTTTTTTATTTTTTATATCTCTACTTTAGATTGATGTATTTATGTGTCCTTTAGAATTTTAATTTGGGTTGCAATTTTATTTTTTGTTTTTAAATTATTATCTTTTTTTTTCTTTTCTATAATTATTAAATGTTATTCTATTGTGTACAAATATAGTTTACAAGAATAAAATGTTATTCTATTATATTTATATATATATATATATATATATCATGGATTGGATAATTTGGTGTTTGACTTTTAACTTTATTTTGATACTTCTTTTTCTCATTTTACTTTCTATTTCTCTCCCGAAAAAAGTGATTTCTCTCTCTCTCTCTCTCTCTCTCTCTCTCTCTCTCTCTATATATATATATATATATATATTATTCTTTTTTGCAACTTTACTTTAGGTTGATGAATCATTGTATTTTTTATATAATACTATTTTGGGTTTATACGATTTGGTAGTATGTTTGATTTTTTAAGTTTTTCGTAACAAGCCTTCTCTCTTCCTCTTTTAGCTTTTGTTTGATTTTTTTTTTCTTTTTTACATAATACTTAGTTATTTTGGAAGTGAGATTTTGAATTTATATCAAAATACAATTTGGCTATGTATTTAAATGTGTCTATAAAATAAAATATTAAAATTAGACTGCCCAAGATGAATATGTATAGATAATATTTTTATTTTAACTTTTCATGGATTTATTATTTAGTTATAACATCAAAATTAAAGTAAATAAATAAGTAAAGTTAAAACTGCCTAAGATGAATTTGTAAAGCTAATATATTTAATATTAAAATAATAATGATGTGACCAATGATATGACAAATAAGAAGGCTCAAATAGCCAATGATCCAGTTTAAGACAATTAAATCTTAATATATAAAAGTGTATGTAGTAAAAAAATAATAATAATAAATCATGTTCCCTTTATGTTGTTACGTAGATTATTTTCTTTCATTTCAATAGGTGAAGTATTCAATTTTATACATAAAGTCTACTTTTTTCCTACGTATTATTTTAAATATTAAATTTATAATATGGTGTTGTCTCAATGTCTAAGAAATATGCAGTTCCAATCTAATGTATTTATATTAGTAAATATAGCTCAATCAATAGTTTGAAACTACTCCTACGATAAGAAAAATAATAAATATAATAATCTCTTTTTAAGAGAATGAAAATTTTGAATAATATATTTGAAACTCAAATAGTTTAGTTGATAACATAATATATCAAAATATATATGAACCGCCTAAAAAATGAATAATATCAATCAAATAAATCCAAATAATAAAATGATGATATATATTTTGAGATAGATAAATGAAAAATAATTTTAGAAATTGTTTAATCTTTTGGGAGAAAAAATTATTTTCCACAAAATTTAGAGAGCAAATTATATATTATACCATAACTAAAATATAATTATCTATTCCCACACATTGCGTGGGTTTGCGACTAGTGAATAGTAAAAAGTATTACATTATAACTTCTTATATTCCTTGTAGTATCTATTTCTATTCCTATGTAATCACTATTACGGTCTACCAAACATGATCTTAAAGCACCCAATAAATATCTGGAGCTTTTAGAACCAAACAGTCTTAACATATAAGGTATGTGAGAAATTTGATTATAAGTTCAAAAATTAAATAATGCTAAGCAATCACACTGCTTTTTTGCAATAAAGACAATACATTAAGTATTTTAACTATGCCCATAGAAGCATACACTGAATTTTTATTATCAAAGAACTAAAGATAAAAATTGAAACACATTACAGATGCATACAGCTCCAATGTGTGAGTACTATAAATCAAGAATATCAGAAAAGCAATTACTTCCAAAGCAATGGTTGTCCATGCTTTGTGTGCTGCTATGGTATTGCACTGAGTCTGGTCATTGCTGCCAGGGGTAAAAGCTGTATTGAAAAAAAGTAGAGGCCTGCATCAAACATTAACGGAATCGTCAGATTTGGAGCATCGGAACAGAATTTGAGTAAAAGGAACAGAATTTTAATGTTCAAATTTAGAATGAGGAGAACAATTAATGAGTTTGAGAACGAAAATAGCGCAGTATTCCAATGAGAAACAACTAAAAAAGGCGATCTTCCAAAGCAATGGTTGCCCCTGCTTTGTGTTCACACGCTAATGTGGTATTGGACTAACTCAGATAAATGATTTTAGGATAATTACCAAGACTTGCAAGAAAAATCTAACAACAACCCATTGAAAAAAGAAAAAAAAAATTCGTACTTAATAACTTAAATTAAACCTTAATTAAAAATTTAAAACAATGGATTTCAAGATTGAAATTGAGGATAATTTTGGAAACCTGCCATTAAGCAAAAGCCAAGTTAGTACGCAACATTTTTGATATTAATGTTTGGTTAAACGGATATCAAGAGAGAGAAGCATAATTATCCCTAAAAAAATTGGACAAAAAAAAAGATTTAGAGTAATTTTTTTTATATAAGATATAAATTATACTCTAACCTAATCTAAGTGTATATGTGTGAAACTCCCTCCTGGAGACTTGAACCCCGACCTTTACCCCCACACCCCACTAAACATATGCATTTACGCAAATCAAGTTAAAGAGGCTAATATACCTATAAATGAAAATTTATTAGACCTCAAAATGATGCAACATGCATGCTAAATATATGAGTGATGCTAAAGAAAATCATAATCCAATAAACCTCTAAATAAAAAATTATTACACACTTAAAATGTCAGAACATTTTTTTTTAGAAATTCAAAATTCCATAACATGAATATTAAGTATAGGAAAATGTTTGGTCACTAAAAAAGTTAGTATAACTACATGCTTTGAAAATCTAATTATTGGATTGCATGTTCTTTATATTTTTAACACAAATGTTAAATTTTGTGCTAGTTAGATGTTATTTACCATTTGGTCCATAAACTTATTTTTTATGCATAATTTTATACAACAAAAACTTTTAATTTAAACATTTAATTGATAACATAGCTAATGATCTTTGATTCTCTATAACTTTTGTAGTATGGAGGATATAAGAAGAAAATATAATTTAATGGTAAATTTGTTAAAATTCACATCAAATAAAAAGATATTGAGTAGAGTACAACTAAGTTTATAGCAAAACTTTGTCTTTAAATATATGAAAGATGTTAAGGATATTTACTAATTTTATTAGAGGTCCAATAAATGATGTGTCAACCTTTTAATCAGGAAGCAAAAAAGTAAGAATGAATTTATCTAATCCGATATGAAAAATGCTAGAGCTACAAATTTTTTTATAAACTGTTGATGTGGTATGTAGTTATAGGTAATTGAAAAAATAATGTCAGTGGTGGATCCAAATGAGAACCAGTAAAAATTTGCAACAACAACAATTTGTAAAAATGTTGTAAGTTGGTGCCTATAACATTACTCATCGGATATTGATGTGTCATCCATTATATTCTTTGTCATTTTGGTTTTTAAGTATTTTGTAATATAATTTGTAATAGTTCAATATTTCTAGGAAAACATAGAAGTAAATAAAAAATCCAAAAAAAAAAATCACATTTAGTGATGATTTAAAAAAGAAATTAATTGATGGATAGAAGTGGGATGCCAGTCGTGATGGGATAATACTTGTTGCACATAAGCTCTTACACACACCCAATTTTTTAACTGAAACCATGACTTGAACTCACAATTTTCGAGTTCAAAATCATGATTTCAAGACATTGTTTTAGTTCAATAATGTGGTGTGTGTAAAATTGTGTGTAACTGTTTGCATGTAATGAACACAACCTTGATAGACGAATTCAAACCCATTAAGAGGAAAAAAAATAAAGCAAAAAAAATAAAAAATAAAAAAGAGAAAAAAGAAGAAAAGTCCAACATAAGTTTTACCTCAGGTGCTTGTAATTCGCTACCTTCTTCTTCTTCTTCCTCTTCCACTTCCTCTTCTCCTTCTTCCTCTTCCTCTTCTTCTACTTCCTCTTCTTCTTCCTCCTCTTCCACTTCCTCTTCCTCCTCCTCTTCTTCCTCTTCCTCTTCTTCCTCTTCCTCTTCTTCTTCTTCATTTCTTCCTCTTCCACTACTACTACTTCTTCTTCTTCTTCTTCTTCTTCTTCTATCAGTTTGTCCACCAGCTGCACCTTTCTCATTGATCTTCTTCTTCTTCTTCTTCTTTCAGTTTGTCACCAGGTGTGCATTTCTCATTGATTTATACAATGCATGTGCTCTTTATGTTTTTCTAATTTTTTTTTTTTTTTACTTCATGATTCTTTCATTCATGGACCAACCACTATTTTCTGTCTCTCTTTTAATCATAACAAACCTATTTTTTTCTTCTTTTATTTTTTTTTAATCCTTTTTAAAAATAACCTTTATCTTTTCTCACCTTTTCTTTTAAAATCCTATTTACAAAAATTTAAGCTCATCTACACCTGCTTTGTACAAATTCCATAGCTTTCAGATTATAGTGAGATTTCGAAAGGACATATGTTTTTATGATGAACTACTGATTTTTTTTTTCTTTCACACTATCAATGATTAAATAATATATATATATATATATATATATATAAACTATTACCTAGGAAACACGGACATGGCTAAATTGCCAACGTACATGGCATCGGACAGGTATCTGACACAAACATAAACGTGTCAAGTATGCACTTTGAAAGAAAAAAAAATCACTTTTAAATTCAGTTGTTCTATTTTGATGTTGAATGTTTTTTATTTGAACTCTTTTTATGGGTGTCTAGTTTATTGGAACTCTTTTGTTCGTACTTTAAATAATATTTTATTGTCTTTAAATTAATTTTAGGTATATTTCCAAACATTTCATTGTCGTTACATACTTTAATTTTAAATCCAAAATAATATAAAATATCTATACTTAAAAATAAATACTAATTAATTAATTGTCGTATCCTCAACGCAAACATATCATTTCTGCATTCGTGCTACATAGACTATTACAAATTTTACTAGAAAAGGCTTAAAGTGGTCCATATCTTTTAAGATATTTAATTTTAGTTTTTATAAATTTTAAGTTATTATAAAGGGGTAATTATTAAGTACTCTTTGAGTACCATAAATGCGTACTCCATCTTCTCACAAAGCTATGGGTCCGACTAATTAAATTTATGGTAGGACCTACAATTTATGTGAGAGGGAGTGTACGCATATATGGTACTCCGGGAGTATATAATAATTTTCCTTTTTTATAAAGATATATAGTCTTTTTTTCTTCATTGTAGCAAACAGATTTAATGTTGAACTGTTAATTTTATTTTATTTATGTCATTGAAAAAGTTCTATGATTCATCACAATAATTGGCTAAGATGATAGGCCATATGAAAAAACTTTCGTGTTCGAAACTTGGATAACGAGTAATTCTTGCGTTACAAAGGAATTTGTTTGTGCTTTCGTATTGTGTTGTGTATTACATTGTTTGTTACATTAATTAGTTAAATTGTTTATTTGTATCTTTCATTGCTGGATTTTCTAGAAGGATTTGCTCCAATTGGTTTAGCGAATTGGGCGTGTCAATTGTCACTAAACCCATTATGCTTCATGCAAAGAACCAAGTTATTATTTTATAATTCCTATGCATGTTGGTGTATATAGTTATGAAATTGGATTATTGTTATATATATAAAATTAGTCGCTAACCCATGCAATACACGTGCAAAATTCTTATGAAAATATATTTTATACAAAAAGGTATTCTAATTTTACATGAACTATCATTAGTAATTGTAAAAAAATTAAAAAGTGAAAACTCTTCGCTATAATGAATTATTCATGTTTGAAAAGTTGCTACAACATGTTATAAAAAATGTGAAGTGAACAACTTGTCCAACATAGTCTACAACTCTTCCCAGACTTAAGTGACCAACTCGTCCAAAATCTTACCAAACCTAAAAGAGAATAATGAAAGACAAACTTAATCAAATAATCATTCATAGGAACAACTACAAACAACCATAACAATTTCATGACTGCAATTTGGTCATTCCCTGTTGCTTTTTTTTTTTTTTTTTGGAACATATAACTCCTTTACATTAGTTTCCACTATCACGAACTACCCCGAACAATACCATTTACTGTTCTGCAATATATATATATATATATATATTTAATAAGCACTGTTTTGCAATTCCTACATAGCCAAATTTAGGCCAAAATCGCCAAATACCACCATTTTCAGAAATTTGTAGCAAAAAAGCACTATTTCGGAACTAAATGAGATTGTACCACTTTTTATGTACTCGAGCTCACTAAACGTGAGTTCTAAACGGTACTCGAGTTTAGTAAACTCGAGTTCCTAGTTTCATTCCACTGTGGCGCTGCTGACCTGAAATTTGTGCAATAAAAAAAATAATGTGGTACTCGAGCTTGATAAACTCGAGTTCCTTGTAATATGGAACTCAAGCATACCAAGCTCGAGTTCTTTGTAAATAAAATGCTCAATATTGTTTTTCTAGGGTACTCGAGCTCACCAAGCTCGAGTTCCTTACAATTTTTTATTTTAATGGGATAATTAACAAATAAACATAAACATAAACATAAAAATAAAAATAAGTAATATAGAACTCGAGCATGGTAAACTCGAGTTCCTTATAATTTTTTTTTTTTGGATAATCAACAAATAAACATAAACATAAAAATAAATAGCATAAAATTATTTCTAGCATTCTGCATAAAATTATTTTATGTTCAGCATTGTTTAAAAAATTATTCACTCTCTTTTCTGCATAAATTATTTTCTGTTCACTATTTAAAAAAGTGTTCACTGTTTTCTCAAAAAACATCTCCTACAATTGTGTTCTCTAAAATTAAAAACCAAATCTATATGCTTTTAAAAGCCGAATCTGTATGCTTTTTCATGTTTAAATTTCACAATAATCGAATCTGTTTTTCTACATTGATAAATTCTGTTTCTACATTAATAAAATTTGCTCTCTGCACATCATGTTTACTGTATATTCAAATCTGCTTACTGCATTCATAAAATCCTAGAAACATTTTATGCAGAAAATAGTAAACATTTTTATGAGAAAACAATGACCAGTTATAATTAATGCAGAAAACAGATTTTATGAATGCAGTAAACAAATTTGAATACACAGTAAACATGATGTGCAAAGAGCAAATTTTATTAATAAAAAAACAGATTTTATCAATGCAGAAAAATAGATTCAATTATTTTGAAATTTGAACATGAAAAAGCATTTGGATTTGGTATTTAAATTTAGAAGACACGATTTCACTAGGTGTTTTGTGAGAAAATAGTTAACAATTTATGCAGTGAACAGAGAATAATTTATGCAGAAAAGAGAGTAAATAGTTTTTTAAATAATGCTGAATAGAAAATAATTTTAAGCAAAATCCTAGAAACAGTTTATGTAGAAAACAGTGAATAATTTTTATGAGAAAATAATGAATAGTTTTAATTAATGCAAAAAACAGATTTTATGAATGCAGTAAGCAGATTTGAATATACAGTAAACATGATATGCAGAGAGCAAATTTTATTAATGTAAAAACAGATTTTATCAATGCAGAAAAATAAATTCGATGATTGTGAAGTTTAAACATGAAAAAGCATTCAGAATTGACTTTTAAATTTAGAAAACACACTAACTGTAAGTGTCACTCTTTACTATAAATTTATATTATATGTGTGTGAGTGTATCTAATATTAATTGTGTGCATTAATTTTTGTTATAATATTATTTGTATGAATAATGTGTGTGTGGATATTTGTGTGTAAAGTATAAATATAATATAATATAAGATAATAATTAGGAAAAAGAGAACACAATTGCAGGAGCTTTTTTATGAGAAAACAGTGAACAAATTTTTAAATAGTGAACAGAAAAAAATTTATGCAGAAAAGAGAGTGAACGATTTTTAAATAATACTAAACAGAAAATAATTTTACGGAGAATGCTAGAAATAAGTTTATGTTGCTTATTTTTATGTTAATGTTTATTTATCGATTATCCAAAAAAAAAAAATTTAAGGAACACGAGTTTACCAAGCTCGAGTTCCATATTTCTTATTTTTATTTTTATTTTTATTTTTATGTTTATTTGTTAAGTATCCAAAAAAAAAATTGTAAGGAACTCGAGCTTGGTGAGCTCGAGTACCTTAGAAAAACAATACCGAGCATTTTATTTACAAAGAACTCGAGCTTGGTATGCTCGAGTTCCATATTACATGGAACTCAAGTTTACCAACCTCGAGTACCACATTATTTTGTTTTATTACACAAATTCCAGGTCAGCAGTGCCACGGTGGAATGAAACTAGGAACTTAAGTTTAGTGAGCTCGAGTACATAAAAAGTGGTACATTCCCATTTAGTTCCAAAACAGTGCTTTTTTGCTACAAATTTCCTAAAATGGTGGTATTTGGCCATTTTGGCAGCCAAATTTACCTTATAACAAACATACCTATAGGAGGTCTCCATCTACACTCTTCAATAGGCATTCTCGTCTAATTACTTTTCTGAGCTTCCATAAATTCCATAGCAAGATTAGAGGATGTATGCACCAAATTCACTGCTATCTCTAGAGCTTCACCCACCCACCTTTGGTTCCGATTGTACCATAATAGCCAGGCTATATTCAACATGACCTCCACCTCCATGACATGCCATTTTGTTTTACCCAACAGTTCAGTAAAAGACGGAATAACAGCATACCTATGGAAACATCATGGTTGGTCTCTTTTAGACTTCCAGTGCTTCTGAGCGCTCCCATAATATATGTATCACTAATTTTGCACTATCCCACATATTTCATTTGAGAATAATGAAATTATTTTCCTACAATATAGATTGAGCTAATTCATAAGTAAAATATTGTGGATCACCCTTCAAGCAAAGAGTATAAGTTTTGGCTGCGCATTTAGTCTCCAAATCTAGTTCCAAAAACCTCTATTTTTCCATATTAAAACTATCCTCAACAGATCCCACCAATAACTTTCCATGAGTTTCTATGTAGCATTCATGCCCCCATAAAACAATCTAGAAAATATTGGCATTCAATACCCTATGGACCAAAAAAGTAGGATTTTGGAGCAAAGAAGTCAATCTCGTATCTGAGACTATACTGATTTGACTAGTGGAACGATATATTTCGGTAACGATCAATACCAATATACTATTTCGGGTTTACCGTTATTTTTTATATTTATAAATATATATATATATATATATATATGTATGTGTGTGTGTGTGTGTGTGTGTGTGTGTGTGTGTGTGTGTGTGTGTGTGTGTGTGTATTATAATAAATATAAAATTTTGTAAAAGTTGTAATTTACAACTATGTGTTTTGTTGGCTTTAATTCTGTGTCAAATTTGATTGTATTTTTATTCAATATTTTTATACCCTGTATTTATTGTGGGATTTAATTGTAAGGGTTGTGTGATAGAGAAAGAGTGTGTGTGAAGACTCAAGCAATTGAAGACAGAAAAGTTTTCGCGGGTAGCTCGTAACTAAGCATCCCACATAATGATGCATGTGCCCTGCACATGACTAGAATGCAAAGAGTCAGGATAGATGGAAACAACTGTGTTTCGCGAATAGCTCGCGAGTAAGGCTTTCCCACAAGACACTCGTGAAATATTATGTTTTGCCAGATTGTACTATCTGATACACACTTTCTGTACCCACACTATATATACCTACATTACCCACAGCTAATAAAGAGGAGCTTCTGAGAGAAAACCCTAGCCACAAACCCTTGAGAGTGAGAGATTGCTATACCCACAAATCTCTACACAATTCTTTGTGGTTTTTCTTAACTCTTACCTCTCCATTTCTAAATCATTGAGAGGTTGATAGCCTAAACACTTACCACACCCATCTTGAGTGAAAAGTAAGGTTTTGGAGCTGCTGGGAAGCATTGGAAGAAGCCATATGTTTGGCGGATGCAATCGGACTGAACTGCGTGATCTGGAGAGCTAGAGAAGACAAGACTTGGCAAAGTCAGTTGGTAGCAGGAGCTTGGAGGGCTCAAGTACATAGGTTAGACTAGGCTTGGAGGGTCTTTTGTTATTCGTGTACTCCAACTTATTCTCTAGTGGATCGATTTACCGCTTGAAAGGCAGTGGAAAGGTTTTATGCCGAGTACTTCGGTTTCCTCTTTGATAACACATCGGAATGTTATCTTGTGTTTGCATTCTTCTTCCCTACTCTTTTACCTTTCAATTTACTGTTGTGCTTTATTTATTATGGGTTAGAGTATTTTATTTGTTTATTCACTCGCATTTACTCTATTCCGCACTTAGTATAAGTTAGAGTATAATCTATCGAGCCGTTAGTTTTTGGGAGTCTAAACAGCTCTTATGTTTTTAATACAAATTCGAGCTTTCAAATTTTACCATAAAACATTACCTCAATTTAGAACAAATTATTCATGGTTTTAGACTTTAGCAACAATTAAAAGAAGAAAAAAAAAACACAATAGAAAAAATAGAAAGTTTAATTGTTCATTGCATACTAAGAAAACAAATAATGTAAGTTCGTTTAGACCCCTTAAACCCAAATAGATTAACCTAGAGAATTAGCCAAGTGATTAACTTAGGTAATTTAAACAGATCTAGGTTAACACAAATATATCAAATCATGTAAAAGTGCGGAATAATAAATAACACATGATATGATGACCTAGGAAACCACACCGGTAAAAACCTGGGAAGGATTTAACCTAGCTATCCTCAAGGTAAACCGAATTCACTATGAAAGAATCGAAGTTTACACAATAGCGACTTAGACCACTAACATTCTATTGCTACCCAATGTAGGAAACTTACTACCACGACCACGTGACAGCTCCGCGACCACGGACTCCTTCTTTCCTTGAATTCTTCAGCAAAACACAAGCAACACCTACTTGTATATCTTGAAGCTCTTTTGTTGTTCTACAACTGTATAATTTACCAATCTCTAGACATGAATCTTGAGTTTGGAAACCCTAAGTGTATGTGAAGGTAAACACCTCTAGATCTCACAATAAGATTCACAAACACAGCATTCAAAACTCTAAAAACGTGGCTAGGGTTTTCTCTTTTATACTTAGGGCAAAACATAAAACCCTATACATTAAATGGGCTTGGGCTGAGTTGGGAATTTTCTGCAGAAAAACGTTCTGCACGATTTTCGATCGATTGAGTCTAATTCTTGATCGATCGAGTCAGGCAGAAAGTGCACAGTAACTTCTGCTGTAAACTCGATTCCAAATTTACATAAAAAGCCATACTTTGAGCAAGTCTAACACAAGACTAAACATTGTTTTGATCATGGTTTGCCAACATACAAATTGAAGTTCTAATACATTAGTTCCTAATTCTTAGAACCTAACAAATAATACTAATAAGTTAATGCAAATAAGTTACCATTCTGCTCTTACAAAATTTCAATAATTACAAAACTAAAAATAAATAAATAAGCTTTTTTCTGTACCGGCCGGTACGCCCAGTACTGGCCGGTATTGCTTGAAATTGGTAGGTATGGCCGGTACAGGCCGGTACGGCCGGTATTTAAACCAGTACGAAACATTAGCATTTCGATACCAGTATATGTACCAGTACGATACATACTAGTACGATATCAACTACCTTTTTTTAGAGAAGTCAATAGACTCACCTAAATAGCAAGTTCCATGCAATTACAGACCATATAATTTTTTTAAAAGAAAATTCACATTGGTTCTTCTGTTGACATTATTTAGAAACACCCAACCCCATGGTCAAGTTTGATACTTCCCCTGAAGTATTTCAAATTATTACCATTCTTCTGCATCTTAGTAGAATTTATATAGGTTAGTTTTTTTTTTTTTTAATAAATAATTTTATTAGAAAAGGAAAAGAGAGGAAACATAAAAGGATGTATACACTTCCTTTTTCAAAAAATACAAACTAAAGGGAAAGATGAAAGAGAGTTGGAAGCCTCAATAAAAGACATCAAAGGGATGTCGCCCAACGCATACATCCAATCATATACAAAAACCATCACTACAAAAATTTGGTTCTACAACTGTGTTTTCTTCCCAGAAGTTTTGAAAACTGTCACTATAGGAGATCTAAAACAGCACTTTTAGAAACTACCACAATAGGTTGACCTCTTACGGCAATTAAAAGCCGGCACTTTCTAAACCACTGCTATTGATACCCTACTACAGCGCTTTAAGAAATTGCCACAATAGGTAGGGCTATTATGGCATTTTTAAAACTGCCACTATAGGTTTGAAATTAATATATATATATATATATATATATTTGGTATTACTTATTACAATGGTTTTAGAACTGCCGCTATAGGTTTGATCATATTGAAGACCCATTACGATGGTTTTAGAACCGCCGCTATAGGTTTTATAGCGGCAGTTTTAAAACCACTGTAATAGATCTTTAAAATTTGGAAAAAAAATCCCAACTTAATGATCTATAGTGGCGGTTTTAAAACCACCATAATAGCTCATTAAGTTTTTTGAATTTTAAAGATCTATTACGGCAGTTTTAAAACTACCGCTATAGGTTTTAACATTTCTCAGATTTTAATGACCTATTGCGGCAGTTTGCTTATGTTTAGATCCCTTAAAACCAAATTGTCTAACCTAATTAATTAGCCAAGTAGTTACTTAGATAGGTTATTCAGATCTAGGTTAAACACATACAATCATATCACTAAGTACAGAAAAGTAAAGAAGACAAGCGATATAATTACCTAGGAAAACCAATGAAACCAACAATTTTAAGCTAGAAAACCTAGGAAGGATTTAACCTAACTATCCTCAAGGTAAAAAAAATCCGCTATGATAGAATGGAAGATGACAATAGATTTTCTCTCTAAAATCTAAAGACACCTCTTGTAGAACTTACTCATACAACCACATGTAGCTTCGAATCCATGGACACTTCTATCTTGAATTTGCAGCACACAAACACCCACATTTGTGACTTTGAGATCTCACTCAAAGGTTTTGAATCACCGTCAGTAGTTGGTATTTTGCCGCAACCAATTTCCACCAGTTCTTTATTGTAGATCTCTTGATCTGGCAGATGCTAGTTGAGTTAGAAGGTACAGAACCTCTCAGATGTCATAAGAGTAACTCACAAGACTTCCAAGAACCTTTAAAATATAATTAGGGTTTTTCTTTTATACCAAGAAGTGTTTCACTTAAAACCCTAAACGTTTAAGCAGAGTTTGAACTGAAATAGAATTCTACAAAAATTTCATGTCTACGATTTTCAATCAGTCGAGCTTCTCTAAAATTTAACTCATCTTTCTGTAGCTTGAATGTACTTGAATCCTGACTTGAATCATCATGAGCAATGTTTAACACATAATCTAAACATGTTTTGATCTCGGCTGGCCAACATACATAAAAGTAGTAATCTAAATATTTAATCCTAAACATTTAGAACCTAGCAGCAACAGTTTTAAAAATGTCATAATAGCTCATTAAGTTGGGACCTTTTTTTTTTCGAATTTAAAGAGCTATTATGGAAGTTTGAAACTATCGTAATAGGTCTAAAGTAAAAAACTGGATTTTCAAAATTTTAAAAAAAATTTGAAAGTTGCTTGACTTATTGTGGCGGTTTAAAATCGCTGCAATAAGTAAAGAAGTCATCGTAATAGTTTTAAAACTTATTACAGTGATTTTAATCCGCCGTAATATATTTCCAAACATATTTAGGGCCAAACTTTTTCCTTAAATAAAATAGAGAATTAGGTTGGTGGGATCTCCTCTAAATCAGTACATGCAAGTCATCCATCTAGATGTATTATTTAAATAAGTTACATGATTGTTGACCTAATTAATAGGTCAGGTGGATGGTTTTAGCAATCATCACAAGAGTTGGGGGAGTTTTCCTCCAAACTAGTTTAAAGGTTAACGTTTTCATTTTAAAATAATTTGCAATTTAAAAAAAAAAAAGGATTCTTATTGTAGAATAGTAGAAATTTTTTGGCTAAATCCTAAATGAACGCAAATGCTCTCAATTTTTTTAATAAATTAATAATGCAAAGTGCATTCCTTTTAAAGCTATTTTCAACTACCAAACATCAATAGACATAAATACTAAGTACGAACATTATTGAGTTAATGTTCAATTTTCTATTCTGTTCTAATATATTCAAGTTTTTCTCTCTATCGATTCTCAAAAAAAAAAAAAAAAAATCCCTCTCTATCTGTTAATTCCCAATTTATTTGTTCATATACTGGTCTTCATTCATCAAGTAAAAAAGTTACATTTAAAAATGGCGCTTTTCCAAATTCTATCTTGTGCTTTCTTCAAAAGTCTTTATATCATTGAAGAAAACCTAGACTAGGACTTTGTATCCAATGCGTCTTAATTTCCACCCACTAACATGACCATCTTTTTATATTTTACTAATATAATATAAAAAGGTTAAGAAGATCATTCATTTTCTATAATGAATAAATACTTTTAATTAATTAACTCTTATGATTTGTCTTCTCTCTCAACTTTTTGCCATTAGGTCCTACTCAAGAAGACCTAATGTCAAGGGTCGGTGGTGCTTTTCAAATTGTGTACGTATTATTACTTTCTCGGAACATGCTTTAATTGATGACTAGCCCATACTAAAAATGGTATTATGAACATTTTTCATTATTTAATAAAACCTATAAACTCAAAAAGACTCGGCCAAAATCTTTGGCGTTAATGGCGCTTTCCTAATCCCTATCTAGCACCTTCTTAGAAAATGTTTCATAAATTAATGATGACTAGCTCACATATTCTTTTAATAATATTATGAGCATTGCATTATTTAAATGACCTTGATTCAACAATGGCCAAAGACTTGGTGCCATTTTTGTGCTTTCTCAACTTGTATAAGTGCTTTCTTGGAAAGTGCTTCGTAGTGAAATGTGAACATTAATCCATATCACTGGCATTATGAACTTTGCATTATTTAAGAAGACCTAGAACGGCCACAATAGTCAGAACTTCACATGTCTTTCCGTGCTTTTAATACGAATATTTAAGAGGAAAAAAGGTTTGAATTCTTTCGATCAATAATGAATTTCATTAAGGAATAAAAAATGATATTTTTTCTCAGTAAATCACCAACCAAAATGAACCTATCCCAAGAGTTAAAATCTCTTTTACAAGTTAGCAATCTTCAATTAAATTATATTAGTGAAATATTGTTTTAATTTACATATAATTATTTTTTTTTATTAAAGCATACATTGCATAGGCATAATACTAATACCATATAATAAAAGATTTTAGAAGTTTTGGTGCTTTGGTCCCTTAGGATAACAAGTTTATCCTTAAGGTTTGTGGTACATTTTTTTGGGGGTTAGGGAAACACAATTGCCATGGATGAACTAACAAACCATTGCAATGGTTTACCACTCTCGGACAGAGAAGGGCCAATCTTCAATCTTAAGGATGATATGGCCACGCTAGAATTCATCATTGCAGCCAAATTCTTCACAAGACGAGCGCTTAATATGGAACCTATAGCTTCAACCTTTAAGCCTTTATGGAGATCAAAAAATGGATTCAAAGTTAAGAACATGGGCAACCACATTGTCCTTTTTTATTTTCGACAATAAACTTGAAGTTGATACTATTCTTGAGAATGAGCCTTGGAGCTTTGACAAACACCTCATGGTGTTGCAACACTATGACAAGGACACGCCAGTTGAAGAATTACAGTTTAATTATACTACTTTCTGGGTGCAAGTACATGACATTCCTGTGAGATTCATGAATCAGAAAGTGGCAGAAGGAATTTGTAGTAACGTTGGAACGATCATCAAGAAGTCTGAAACAGAGGTGGAGGGTGGCAGTTTCATGAGAGTTCGGGTTAGGCTGGACATTACTATTCCATTAAATCGTGAAAGAAAGGTGTCACTGGGGCAAGGGAAGGAACTATGGGTGCCGTTTAAATACGAATGCCTACCAAACATTTGCTATTGGTGTGGCTGTCTCAACCACGATGATAGGGACTATGAAGCTTGGGTAGAGAGTGAAGGTTCCCTCAAAGATGAAGACAAGCAGTTTGGGCCTTGGTTACGGGCAGCCCCTGTTAGTCGAGCACAAAAAACCGTAGTCACTGTACCAGGTTTTTTCAAGAAGACGAAGGGTGCTTCTTCCATTCCCAAGAGTCCGAAACCTACCAGAAAAGATCAGGTACACAGCACGGCGGTTCAGCCACATCACAAGGCACTGTCTACCATGGAAAAAATTCAAACGGACTCACCAACGGTGCAATCTATGGAGTCGGTTACAGAGGGACAAAATAAATGCTCACCTGTTTTTCAGCAGACACATGATTATGTTGAGCCGTTGGAGAATGGAATTACCGATAAAGGAAAAAACAAAAAATTTAATGAGGCTCGGAATGATACCCCTTCCTTTTTCAACCCGAATTTAATTCCCCCCCAGATGGAAACCTATCCCAATAATACCCCTATTAATTCAGTGCAACAAGAGTCTTTCCTTTCTAAGCTTGCTGAGATTGATGAGGGTTTATCAAAATTAAGTGTCGTGTTTGCTCCTAATTATGAGGGTACAAGGAAAGAGCATTCAAGCCACGTAATTAATGAGGATGTCAAGGAAACGGCTAGGGTTTGTCAAGGATAGGGGTCTGAAAATCATGCACCACATAGTGAAGAAGCTACGGGGCAGCAAGGAAAAAAACATGTGTAGCAACAAGGAACATGGAAACGTATGACCAACCTTGCTATAACACGAAGCACCAAGAGTACGACAAGCAAAGAAGAATTGGTGCTACCAACAAAAAGGAGTCATGAACAGCTTTCTTATCCCAATGGTTTACCAAGCAAAAAACGTGTGGTTTCTGTTGAGATTAATCCTTCAATACTAGCGGAGGCTGATGATCAACCCCGTCAATCACAATGAGTCTCTTAGTTTGGAACTGTCGTGAGCTTGGGAACCCACCTACAGTGAGGGAGTTTGGAGATTACATCCGAGCACAAGATCCTACTGTCATGTTTTTAGCCGAGACATGGACAGATGATGCAAGGCTAGATCAAGTATCGCATAAGTTTGATTTTAGAAACAAGTGGTCAGTGGCTAGTGGAAATAGAGGAAGGGGTTTAGTTTTGTTGTGGAAGGAAGAGAATAGAATCACAGTGGAAGACTCATCAAAGTATTGCATTGATGTGCTTGTTGAAAAAAACACCCCAAAGGAATGGCGATTCACAGGTTTCTTGGGCAAAGCTTCGAACACTCAATGATAAGCCACACATCTCGCAGCTGTGTGCGGGAGATTTCAACGAAATTACCAGACAACAAGAAAAGGTGGGAGGAGCTATTCGTGCACATAGTCTAATGCAAGCTTTCCGAAACGTTATTGATGAATGCGGTTTTATGGATTTGGGTTTCATTGGGCCGAATTTCATATGGAGCAAGCATTATTTAGATGGGCATTCAATATGGGAGAGACTTGATCATGGACTAGCTACTAATCAGTGGTTCATGATGTTTCCTGGCACTCGGGTACATCATCTTCCTTGCCTTTCCTCAGATCATTGCCCCTTGCTAATCAACCCGACAAGTATCGAGATTCCTTCCTACAAGAAACCTTTTCGATTCGAAGAGATGTGGCTATCAAATAATCGTTGTGGGGAGGTTGTTGAGGTACCTTGGAGGTCTTATGTAACAAGGGATCCAAATAGAGGAATTCTTGGAAAAATTGACAAGTGCGGCAAAGACTTAGCATGGTGGAACTATAATGTGTTTGGTAATGTTCGTAGGTGACTCAGAAGAAAGAGGGAACAACTTATTGAGGAGGAAGCCATGGCTGTGAGGATAGGCAGTAATATCCGAATAAATCAATTGAAGGAAGAGATAAATGTATTGATGGACAGAGAAATTAGAATGTGGAATCAACGCTCTGGTATTCTTTGGCTGAAAAATTGCGATGGTAACACAAAATTTTTCCATACCCAGGCATCACACCGGTTTAGGAAAAATGTAATCTTGGGAATTAATGATCCACACAGTGATTGGAAGGTGGAGCCGAATGATATAGGGGAGGTTCTCATCAATTTTTAGCAAGAGCTTTTCACCTCCTCAAATCCGACCCTACATGATGCTGTCCTAGACCAAATTCCACATGTAATTTCTGAGGAGATGAACAAGGAGCTGATGTGCAAATTTGAGGAATGGGAAGTAGTTCAAGCTTTGAAACAGATGGCACCTACGAAGGCTCCTGGCCCTAATGGGATGCCCCCCTTGTTCTTCCAACACTTTTGGCCTATGATTGAAGGGAATGTCACACACTCGGTGTTATCTTGGTTGAATTCAAGTACACTTCCACACCCAGTAAATCATACCTTTATCACCCTTATTCCAAAAAAGAAAAACCCTTCCTTTGTGTCAAATTACCGACCCATAAGTTTATGCAATGTTCTTTACAAGATTTTTTCTAAAGTTCTTGTAAATAGGTGAAAAAAACTTCTCAACTCTGTCATTACTAAGCACCAATCAGCTTTTGCCAAAGGGCACCTCATTACTGATAATATCCTTATTGCCTTTGAAACATTGCACTGTATGAAAAATTATAATTCTGGCACAAATGGGTTCATGGCTTTAAAGCTTGACATGAGTAAAGCTTATGATAGAGTTGAGTGGGTGTATTTGGAAATTTTAATGAGGAAAATGGGGTTTTGTGAACAATGGATAGGCTTAATCATGGTGTGTGTGAAAACAGTCACTTATTCTATATTAGTGAATGGAGAACCAAAAGGTTTGATACATCCTTCAAGGGGTCTTAGGCAAGGAGAACCCCCTATCTCCTTTCCTTTTCCTCTTGTGCACCGAGGGCCTACATGGTCTTATTAAAAATGCAACTAGCAAAGGCGATATCAATGGGTTCAATTTGTGCAAACAAGGACCCAAGCTAACCCATTTGTTTTTTGCAGATGATAGCCTTCTGTTTTGTAAGGAAAACTCTACAGAATGTAGCAAGGTGATGGACATGTTATCCGTGTATGAAGATGTCTCAGGCCAAAAAATAAACAAAGACAAAACAACTCTTTTCTTCAAGAAATCAGTAACTGAAGTTGATAGACAAATCATAAAAGGGGTCATTGGGTTCGTGAGATTCAACATTATGAAAAATATTTAGGGTTGCCATCTTTGACAGGAAAAGGAAAAAAATCAAGTTTTAATTATATCAAAGAGAGAGTATGGAGGAAATTTCAAGGATGGGAAGGAAAACTCCTTTCCCAAGCTGGTACAGAGGTTCTTATCAAAGTGGTGATCCAAGCCATTCCAACCTATGCAATGGGTTGTTTTAAATTATCCATAAGGCTGTGTAATGAAATCGAGGTGATGACAAGAAAGTTTTGGTGGGGATAAAGGGGAGACAAAAGAAAAATTCATTGGTTAAAATAGAGTGAGATGACAAAGTCCAAAAGTGAGGGTGGCATAGGCTTTCATGACTTAGCCCTACATAATGACTCTCTCTTGGCCAAGCAAGCGTGGCGTTTATTGCAAGATCAATCCTCTTTATTTTACAAGGTCTTCAAACCATGTTTTTTTTTCCTAATTGCACTATCATGGAGGCGGAGGAATCTAGTCGCGGTTCATATGCTTGGAGGAGCATATTATATGGCCGTGATGTTATCAAACGTGGTGCTTGTTGGAGAATAGGTACAGGGCAAAAAGTTCAAATCTGGAAACACACTTAGCTACCATCTAAACCTCCTACCCGTGTCCTATCACCTATCATAGAGGGTTGGGAGGAGACTACAGTTGATGTCCTCATAAATGAAGAGAACCGGACCTGGAATGACAAAGTTATAGCTGGTTTATTTGTTCCTAAAGAAGTAGAGCTCATAAAGAGAATCCCTCTCTCAAAACACCCAACAGAGGATAAGCTGTACTGGCCGTGGACCCAAAATGGCCAATACTCCTGCAAGTCTGGATACCGATTTTTGAAGATGGAAGAAGAAGAGGTTAGGCCTGAGGTAGCATAGAATGGAGAAAAGAATCTGTGGAGAAGCATTTGGGGTTTACGAGTTCTGAACAAAGTAAAGAACTTTCTGTGGCATGTCTGTCATGATGCTATTCCCACAAAATCAAACCTGAAGTGGAGACATCACTGTGTGAACGTTGCTGGAAGGAAGATGAGACTCCCTTACATGCGCTGTGGTCATGCAGCGAACTCAGATCGGTATGGGCTCTTTCACAATGGAGTTCAAGGCAAATTTCAGGTGTTACAAATTTCAAGGAGCTGTTGTCATGGATCCTCAACAATCAAGGCAACCCGGAGCTATTCAAGATGATAACTTGGGAGATTTGGAATCAGCGAAATCAAGTTCACAGCCATCAACCTTGCTGCACTTCAGGCCAGCTTGTATCGCAAGCGAAAGAAAGGCTAGATGAATTTCTTGCTATGTTCCCACCTATATCTGCAATCGAACCGAAACCACAAGCAGTTTGGAAGCCTCCAAACGAAAGGTTGGTCAAAATAAATTTTAACGGAGCAATATTCAAGGCTGAAAACAGAAGCGGGATCGGTGTAGTTATACGAGACAACATAGATGCTATTCTAGCATCCCTGGCTCAAAGCTTCTCCCCAGCACTCACACCAGTGGAAATTGAAGCAGTTGCTGCAGCACGGGCATTGGAATTTGGATTGGAAACAGGTTTAGTTGAAGCTATACTGGAAGGAGACTCAGAGCTGATCATGAATTCTTTAAGTTCAGGGGGTGGTACAATAGCTTCGGTGCAACCGCTTGTCCAGGATGCTATTATTTTTTCAAATTCTTACACAAAATTGCTATACTCTCATTGTAGAAGAGACGGCAATAAATTAGCACATAGCCTAGCTAGATACTCGATTAATGTTTCTGACTATGCTGCATGGATGGAGGAAGTTCCTCATTCTTTATTTTCTGTAGCTCAAAATGATTTAACCACTTTGGCAAATCAAGTTCAATAAAAATCCTTACGTTCATTCTCAAAAAAAAAAAGTTGATATGTTACCACCTCCTCCTCAACCAAAAAAAAAAAAAAAAAAAGTGGATATGTTGCCTAATTATCACATGTTTTGATTTAATTTATACTTTTACTGCTATTTTATTTGTTTTTACCATATGTGGACGGTCTTAGCAATTGTTGCAACAGCTGGAGGAGTTTTCCTCTAGACTATTTTAAAGGTTAACTTTTTCATTCTAAAAATAGTTAGCTAATTTATTTATTTTTAAAAAAGACTCTTATTTTAGAATAGTAGAAATCTTTTTGGCTAAATCTTAAATGAATGTGAATGCTATCAATTGTTTTAATAAATTAATAATGCAAAGTGCGTTCCTTTTAAAGCTATTTTCCAACTATCACCAAACATCAATACACATGAATACTAAGTTCGAAAATTATTGAGTTAATAAATTTCGGACAATTTTTCATTTTTAGTTTTGTTTTTTCCTAGTCTAATATCTTCAAGTTTTCCTTTCTATCTCTCAATTCCCCTGTTATTTGTAGATTCTATATTGTGCTTTCTTCTAAAGTCTTTGCATGGTTGAAGAAGACCTAGACTAAGACTTGGTATCCAAGGCATCTTTCCACTCACTAGTCACTACCATGAAAATCTTTTTTATATTTTACTAAAATAAAATAAAATAAAAAGGTTTGAAGAAGATAATTTCTTTTCTTCCATTCAATAAAGAATTTCATTAAGGAATGGAAAAAGATTCAAAGGCCTAGCCTATATGCTTTCACCAAAGACATAAAACTGCTATGAATATATGAGATAAGGATAGGCCTCCAAGATGAAACCATATTGGCCCAATAGGATTGTGAGGAAATTTCAGCTCTTTTCGAAGTGGATTGTAAAAATGATGTGGGGTCCGTATGGTTTAAAAACCGTTGGCCCATAATTCATCCCTCATGCTCAAATGCATCAAATATATATATATATATATAGAGAGAGAGAGAGAGAGAGAGAGAGAGAGTAAAGTGTTAGAACTAAGAACAAAATCCAACAATATAAAGACAAATAAATTTAAATATTTTATTTTGAGCAATAAAACATAAATTCCAAAAAATTAATTTCAATTTAATCATATGTTTGAATTTGATAGAAAATTTCAATATACTCTATACTCTTATGAAACTATAACTAAATTTTACCAAATCTAACAAAGAAATCAATTGCCAACCATAGGAACCCACAACAGCTTAAAACTGTAATTATTTATGTAAAAAAGTTATAGTTATTTTTTCTAAAATTTATGTGAAAAAAAAAAATTAGAATTTTGGTATTCTTGTTTGAGTTTAATTACCTTGACAACAATAAAAGCGAAAGAATTTTGTGCTTAGCTAGTGGAAATAATTATATATTTGTCAATTATTTTAACAAATACCTTCATATTTTAACTATATTAATCTTTACAATTTACCTTCATCTATTTTCAATTTCGTTTAATATAATCAAAATTAATTCCCAAAATACTATAACACATAATGACTATTATATATCAAAAATAGAAACAATTTCTTATTAAAATTACAAAATAAACTTAAAGAATACATGTGCATCACACAAAACATTGAGTAATTTATGAATTGAACTAATTGGAACTTACTTGAACTAGATTTTTCAATTCCCAACACAAGTAGAACTCTGCTGATGTCATATGATGAGACCAAAGTAATGTCTAAACCCAATGATTCAAAGAAACAATGAAGAATCTTGGAATAAGGAAATACCACTTTCAGTTGTCTAACGTCACCCTAGCCACGTCATTAGCCGCAAAAGCTTGCCACATCAGCCCTATCCAACGTCTTCCACCACATCACCTAACTAATCTGACCTTGACCGACCCGACCTAGACTCCCAGATTTGACCCACAGAACTTTGACTATTGACTTTGACTTTTGCGTTGACCGTTGACTAAAGTCAAAATTTCCTAATAGGCCTATCTTGCTTAGTTGTTTGTGTAGATTCATATTTTGGAATCTATTTCTTCATTTGAAAATTTCAAATTGGTCAGTTGGCACATTCTTTTTCGTGGTTTCTTCAAAGGCATCTTCAAAGGATATTCTCATACTTATCCAACCTTAAGTCTTCATCGAGCTTCCACCTTAAGTTGAGGGGGGGTTGTTAGAGATATATTACACATATTAGCCCAATGTAATAGGCTCAAGTTTGCCTACTATGTGTGGAAAACAAGTATCCTACTTGTACCAGTAGTCTAGGGTTTAGTCTCTTATATGTACTCATGTTAGGATTCACTATAACACTGGCTTTATACTACACTCTTATATAATAAAAATATACCCCTTAAGAGTTTCCTTTATGGACATAGGTTGTTAAGGCTAAACCACGTAACCCTTGCATTCTTGTGTTCCTATTCTATGCTTTTTCTAATGCATCTACCCTACCATATACAACATGGTATACACATTAGTGCTAATATTTAACATATTTCATACTTGATACTCCTTATTCAGAGTAATGAAGGCTCTATACTTTATTTCTAGTAAGACAGTTATGCAGTGGCAAATGCCCTTCATGAGTTGGTCTCTTGAAGATAAGTTCAGTAGTGGTATAATCATTCTCTATGTTGTCACAACCTAAAACCTACCCCACTTAGAGCATCTGAAATAAGGTTGCTAAATTGACTAAGAAGTCAATTTAGCAACCGATAACCTTAAAATGTGTTCTAAAACAAAGAAGAGAAATGTAAAAAAATTTGACTATCAGCTACAGTGAGCTACTATTGAGTTGTAGCTTAAAACTTAAAAAAAAAAATGATGTGTGGTGTTAAAAAAATAGTATTTTAATATGTTGATGGTCGTGATTATTATTTATTGTGTTAGATATATTATCTTATTGTATTGTTTATATTAGTTTAATGTGTTGAATGTTAAAATAAAACATTTGATAATGGGTGTATTATAAAGTGGGGTGTTAAAATAAATAAAGTAGTGTTTTGAGTTGCTAAAAGTTATAATTTTTAGCTTTCTTACTATGACTACTCTTATTCTACAGATCACTCTGTTGGATGCAACAAGAGAAGAAAGGCTTAAATGGCTTGAAGTCAACACGTTAATGCCAAAGTATTTCTTCCTGAAACCATCCTCTTTTGATGCTGATTGTTTTGGTTGTTTGTAGATAAGATATCCATATATTTGCATAACCAAAAACTCAAGAATTCCAAATAATTTGGTTTTAGTTTGAAACAACCATTCCTAAGAAAAAAAAAAATCAGCAATGCAGCAGAAGGAATAAGATTAATAACATAAATGGATGTTAAAATAGATTCATACCACAAGTTAGTTGGCGTGGCAGTGAAAAAGATAACAAAAAAAATTCCTATTTTCTCAACTATGTGTCTGCTTCTTCTTCTTTTTTTCTTTTTTCTTTTTTTTCTTTTTTTCCGTTTTTTTAGTCACACCGTGTTTAAAGGGGTATCTGCACATGAAGATTGAAATTATTTGTCCATAGAGGCAAGGAGCTCTGGGAAAGGAGCATAAACATACTCGCCACTTTACTCTAGAATCAAACCAAATTTTTTAAATTTTTGTAAAAATTTGAGTTCTTATCATGGGAACAAAATTTTTTCTGTAAACAAAATAACCCTTTTATCACTTATCACAAATGGTTACTAATGAGTCAAAAATTTATCATCGCCACTAAGCAGAGATCGTCATTGTCTCAGAGAAGACGTTATGCATTTATTACAATCATTAATGACGAAACGTAATGGACGGAGCAACGGTCACAGAATGAGCTGTGAACTTCAGACAAAGATTCTGTAACGCACTAGCCCTTGAACATAAATATAACAATTCATTGCCCATTGATTAGGCACACAACTATAAAAGAGAAGGTAACAGAAGTTAAAGGTACACACAAATACTCTACAAAATCACTCTCCACTTTGTTTCTCTCTAAAATCTTTCTCCCTTACTGACTTAAACACTGGAGGCGGTTTGGCTAACGCCACACCGGCATGTTACTCTTCCACTCAGTTCATTTTGCAGATTTTCTTCTAACAGAGACGACCCCAATCACAGCTTCGTCCATATGCTACAACAAGAAGCTCAACTGCTGATTTTTTGCGTCATCAATTTGGCACCGTCTGTGGGAAATGCTAATCATTCAAGCGATCTTTCCTAGTAGCAAAAGATCTCAAAGGACAAGATGGAAGCAAAGACCGCACCTTTGCCAGTGATGTGCAACAACAACAAATTCAAGCCCTATTGGCTAATGTGGAAAAGCTGACTTGCCAGAATGAAGAACTACGAAAGACAACGGAGTCTCAAAACACAGAATGTCAGCAAACAAGTGAAAACCAATATGAAGAAAAATCAAACTCCCAAGCCAACAGGCAAGACAGAACTTCAGGAGAAGATTCCACCAGGGTAGAGAATGAGCTTCATAACATGAGGAAGGAGATGGACGAACTAAAAAGTGCTATAAAGGACAAAGGTGGAGAGAATTTAGATAGGATGATTCAAAGGACGGACTCACCATTCACTAATGAAGTGCTGAATCGTCCCCTCCCACCAAAATTTTGTCTCCCACAATTAGAGTCGTATGACGGTTCTAAGGATCCCTTGAATTACATCGAATCATTCAAGACACTGATACTGTTGCAAACGACCCCAGATGAGGTGATGTGTTGGGCATTCCCAACATCATTGAAGGGAGCAGCCAGAGTATGGTTCAGCAAGATACCTCCAGGAATTATTTCAGACTTTGAACAACTTAGCAAGGGTTTTGTTCGTCATTTCATTGGGGGGCAAAGACACAAAAAACCAACTAGCCATCTTCTCAACATTCAACAAGCAGAAGGAGAATCACTAAGACAGTATGTCACTAAATTCAATAAGGAGATGCTGCAAGTAGATGAAGCTGAAGATCAAGTTACCTTAACAACCTTCCAAGCAGGGTTGCTGCCAAGAGATTTCTTCTTCTCAATCACTAAAAGTCCACCAAAAATAGTCGCGGAGTTGCTCGTAAAGCTCAGAAGTACATGAATGTAGAGGATGCAATGCTCGCAAAGGAAATGAGAGGAAAAAGGAAGAAAGACGAAGGAACAAGTAGCAATCGCGATAAGAAGAAGGAGACACGAAGTGTTGGGCAGACCACATGGAAAAAGAAGGAACTTCTATACAGGAAACCCAAGTTCACTAACTTCATTCCTCTAATAATGCCAATTAAGCAGGTCCTTATGTAGATAAGAGACGATCCCTCCCTACAATGGCCGAAGCCAATTAGCACTCCATTAGAAAGAAGAGACAAGAGCAAGTACTGTAGGTTCCACCAGGACCACAGGCATCATACTGATGAATGCAGGCATTTGAAAGACCAGGTGGAGACTTTAATCCAGCAAGGGAAGTTATAGAAGTACATTAGACAGACGAAGCCCCATAGGTACCAATGAAAGGACAATCAAGACAAAACTCCGAAAGTAGGAGACAGCAAACTCCCTGCAGGAGAGATAAAGACGATCTGGGGAGGACTAACGGCCGGCAGAACACTGAAGTCCCTGAAAAAAGCACATGGGAGAGAAATAAACAGCGTCCATTTGTAGCTTCTTCCAGATGCCAAAGAATGACGAGCCTGATATTGTCTTCTCAGAGAGAGACGGTCACAGCATCAAGCAACTTCATGACAATCCAGAGGTGATCATGCTCAAGGTAGAAGAGTTCAACATCCACCGGGTGCTCATTGACAACAGAAGCTCAGCAGATATCATCTACTTACCTACGTTTCAGCAGATGAAAATGGATAAGAAAAGGATCAGTCCTTTCACCTCGCCTCTAGTAAGCTTCACAGGGGATAGAATCGTCCCTAGCGGCATCGTCACTCTAACCATAATTGCAGGAACTTATCCAGCATAAGTCACCAAGGAAATTGATTTCCTCATAGTTGATTGCCCTTCAACATACAACATCATCTTGGGAAGACCTGCACTCAACAGACTATGAGTAGCAATGTTAACATATTACTTAAAGGTGAAGTTTCCAATAGCCCATAGGGTAGGAGAAATCAGAGGAGACTAATTTCTGGCAAGAGAGTGTTATCAATCTACCTTAGCATCTGGAAAGAACCACACATGGGTGATTAATGAACCAGAGCCTATTACCGAACTGTCAGAAACAACACAAGAAGTTGAGATAGTCCCTGGAGATTCAACAAAGGCATTGAAGATCAGAACAGCACTCCCAACGTCAGAAAAAGAGAAGATGATTTCCTTCTTAAGGGCAAGCCAAGATGTTTTCACCTGGAAACACGAGAATATGCCCTGGATTGATAGGAAAATCATACAGCATCATCTCAACATCAACCCAGAATGCAAACCAGTACAGCAGAAGAGGAGAATATTTGCACCAGAGCACAACAAAGATGTAACTAAAGAAGTAAAGAAGCTGCTAGAAGCCGATTTCATCAGGGAAGTCTTCTATCCAGATTGACTAGCAAACGTGGTCATGGTAAAGAAGAGCAATGGCAAGTAGAGAATGTGCATCAACTTCACAGACTTAAACAAAGTCTGCCCAAAAGATAGCTTCCCCTTGCCGAGGATTAATCAACTGGTAGGCTCAACTGCTGGACACAAGCTCTTAAGTTTCATGGACGCATTTTCTAGATACAACCAGATTCTTATAGATGAAGATAATCAAGAGAAGACCTCATTCGTTACTAGCCAAAGGTTGTATTGCTACAAAGTTATGCCCTTTGGTTTGAAGAACACAAGAGCCACATACCAAAGATTGGTGAACCGCATGTTCTTTTACCAGATTGAAAGAAATGTAGAAGTGTACGTAGACGATATGCTGATGAAAAGTAAGGACGAAGCCAATCACTTGGACAATCTAAAAGAAACCTTCGACACATTACATAAGTATAATATGAAATTAAACCCTCAAAATGTGTTTTTGCTATTGCTTCAGAAAAGTTCTTGGGATTCATGGTGTCCCAACAAGATATAGAGGCAAATCCAAACAAGGTAAAAGCCATAATTAAGGTCAAATCACGAAAACTAGTGAAGGAGGTGCAAAGCTTGACAGGAAAGGTTGCGACCCTGAACAGATTCGTCTCTAGGGCAAAGGACAAGTGCATGCCATTCTTCAAGGTATTGCAAAAAGCCTTTCAGTGGACTGATGAATGTGAGGAAGCCCTTTCCAAGTTAAAGGAGTACTTGACGAAGCCACCTTTACTAAGCCCCTCGGTGATGGGAGAAAAGCTATACCTCTACTTAGCAATATCCAACACTACAGTAAGTTCAGTACTGATCAAAGAAGAAGGGAATGTCCAGAAGCTAGTCTACTATACCAGCCAGGCATTCCAAGGAGCAGAGGCAAGTTACCTAAAGATGGAAAAGATAGCTTTCGCATTATTGGTCGCCTCCAGAAAACTCCGTACTTATTTCCAAGCACATCTCATCGTCATCATGACAGACCAACCCATAAGAAAGATGATGAATAAGATAGATGCAGTAAGATGACTCAGTTAATGGGCGATTGAATTAGGCCAATTTGACATCGAATATCGATCCCGAGCAGCAATCAAAGCCCAAGTGCTAGCAAACTTTATTGTAGAGTTCACTTACCCCTATAAGGAAGAAGAACCTCCTATGGAAACATGGACAATCCAAATGGATGGGTCTACCGCGAAGAAAGTGGGAGGAGCAGGAGTAATACTCATATCTCCAGAAAAAAGAAACATTGAAGTATGCAGTTAGGTTGCAATTCCCATCAACGAACAACGAAGTAGAACACGAAGCATTGTTAACTGGGCTAAGTCTAGCAAAAGCTCTAGGAGCAAAGAATCTTATCGTCCAAGCTAACTCTTAGCTAATAATTGGACAGGTGAAGGGAGATTACGAAGCCAAAGAAGAAAGCATCTAGAAGTACTTGTAGATCTTCCAACGACTCTCATAGCACTTTGACAGCATAGACTTTATGCAAATCCCAAGAACCAAAAATGCAGAAGATGACTTCCTAGCAAGATTGGCCTCGTCAGACAACTACAATGCAACCTCCGAACAATGTATAGAGATAAGGGGGCAACCAAGCACAGAAGGCAAGCAGGTTCTGAAGATAAAAGAACAAGATGAGTGGATGACTCCCATTGTCCGTTACTTGAAAGAAGGATGTCTAAATCGTCCAACGACTCTCACAGCACTTTGACAGCATAGACTTTATGCAAATCCCAAGAACCAAAAACACAGAAGCTGACTTCCTAGCAAGATTTACCTCATCAAACGACTACAATGCAACCTCCGAACTATGTATAGAGATAAGGGGGCAACCAAGCACAGAAGGCGAGCAAGTTCTGAAGATAAAAAAACAAGATAAGTGGATGACTCCCATCGCCTGTTACTTGAAAGAAGGAGAGCAGCTTGCTTCGTCATTATTGATGACATGTTGTACAAACGAGGATACTCACTCCCATATCTAAGATGCGCTAGCTTAAAAGAAGTAGGTTATGTGCTCCGTGAGATACACGAAAGAATCTATGAAAAACACGCTAGGGCAAGATCTTTAGCAGGAAAGGCGCTCAAAGTAGGATAGTAATGGCCAACCCTACAGAAAGATGCATACGACATCGTCAAAGCATGCAATAAGTGTCAACACTTCGTAAATGTCCAGACGAGACTAGGAGAGACGATGACACCCATATCTTCACCATGGCCCTTTGCCCAATGGGGAATTGATATTATGGGTCCATTCCCTCTAAGGAAGAAGCAACTCAGGTTTCTGATTGTTGCAATCGATTACTTCACAAAATGGGTAGAAGCAGAACCAATGACAACGATAACGGAGGCTAAAGTCATAAGCTCTTTATGGAAAAATATCATCTGCAGGTTTGGAGTCCCACATGTCATGATATCAGACAATGGAAAGCAATTTGACAATCCCAACTTTCGAAAATTTTGTCAAGAATTAGGAGTCAAGAACCACTACTCTTCTCTGAGACACCCTTAGGCCAATGGCTAGACAGAAGTGACGAACAGAAGCTTGCTCAAAATTATCAAAACTCGACTTGAAGGGGCAAAGGGGGCATGGCCTGAAGAACTACAAAATGTCCTGTAGGTAGACGACCACAAGAGTTTCAACTCGAGAAACACCATTCAGACTGACATTTGGCATTGAGGTCGTTATACTAGTGGAAGTGGGACTGACGAGCTTCCGAGTCAAAACTTATGAAGACCAGAAAAACCAACAGGAGCTTAACAGCAATCTGAACCTAATTGATGAAGTCAGAGAAGAAGCTATGAAGTGAATGGCCAAACACAAGGAGGCAATGGCTAGATACTACAATAGAAAGGTTAAGGTAAGAAGGTTCAACACAGGAGACCTCGTCCTTAGGAAGGTATCATAGGCAACAAAGGACCCATCCCAAGGAAAACTGGGACCAGTTTAGGAAGGCTCGGCTCCTACAAAGTAATCCATCAGTCCAGAGAAGGCTCGTACTACCTAAAGTCTTTAGACAGCCAGGAATTGCCTCGACCATGGAACATAGAACACTTGAAGAAATACTACCAGTAAGAAATGCTTTACATTTCAAGTTGCCTAATCTTCATATCAGTATGTACGACAGTCATTACTTTCGTCATTCATAGATCAATAATATATGAAAGCATTATCCATGCGTATTTATCAATGATTATCTAATAACACATGAAAGTATTATCCATGCGTATTTAACAATGATTGTCCATGAGTTATTTGTCAATGAAAATATGTGCAACACTTAGGAGTCATCCTTGGGAGACGTCTCAAAGACCTCCGTCATTAAAATTTCAAATCAAAAGCTGTTCACACACAACCAACGGCATCATAGCCATCAAAGTTGTTAATACACAACTACCAAAGTCAACTGAATCAGAGTTGTTTAAACGCAGCTAATAAGATCATTAGTCAAGAACGAATAAACAAAACTAAATGGAATTTCAAATTATAATTTTTTTTAAAGGCGAAAAAATACCACTAGGTTCCAAGATAGTTTCTTAAAAGATAAAAATGTATGGCCTTTATAAAGTTACATTACGCATTAGCTTCCAACTCTTCAAAACATTTTTTAAGTCACATTGAAGAGCATAGTAGTCAAGATACACCAAATAAATGGTCTCACGTTCAATTCTCGAACATTATTCAATTTTTTTTGCAAAATGCTACGGAGCTCAACAAATTTGGAGAGCACAGTAGTATTTTGTAAAATTTTTCTTCTCTCTTTTTTTTTCTATAAATAAAATAATTTATAATGAATATTTTAATGAGAGATATATAGAATATAAACAATGGAATATATCATAAATGGTATATTTGAGAAGTTGGTAGTTAAAATTTTTTTTTTTTTTAATTTAACTTTTACTTTAAAATTTGATTACAATTTGCAAATGTGAATGCTCTTATAGAAATTTAGTGCATCTTTTAATAACACCTTAAAAATACAAATTAGTCAAATTCCTTGACAATCACCTCTAATTTTGTCTGTTCAATCTAATTTGACCTAAGTGCATTTTTTTAAAAATAATCTGAAATATTTGTTTAGTGGCATATATTCTAGTTTCTATAGGTATGAACTAATCTGTAAGCAATGAGAGCTCCTATTTATGTCATCAAGACTTGTGCATGCATGTAGCATAATATAAGCTTAGTTAGAATATTGCTAGCACCTCAACAAAACTTACAACTTTGCCACAACTTGCTCACATGTCAAGTTGTGAGTTGTGGATCCACAACTCCACCACTCACAACTCGCCCTATGGGCAAATTGTGAGTTTTGTTGTGATACTAGCATTATTGGCTTAGTTCAGCCAATAACAATAGGTACATTACTGATTGTTTTAAATGGTATTTAAATTTTTTTTCTTTTTCTTTTTTTTGTATGGGATAAATGACATACACAAAAAGATTAAGAACAGTAGCAATGCATTTAATTATACACAAAAATATTTATAAGGTTAAGAAGTGTCAGGTTTTACCTAACCAAGGAAAGAATAGGCAATTTAAAAATTGTAGCATAGATTAAAAAGTGGGGAAAAATAATTCACACATGATTGCAACTAAACATAGAACAGAATAAAACATGAAAGTTGGATCAGTCAAATTGTGCTGCTCTTTGTGTAGACACTAGTTCATATATTCACAAAAAGAAGACCCTTGAAAAATATTGATAAAGTGGAGCTTTTCACAACCCATTAGCTTTTTTTTTTTTTTTTTTTTTTTTTGGTGAGTGTTATGTGTAGTAGGTTTTGTCATTTTGTTTCTTGCATTTGTACCCCAAATCCCAGAAATTATGGATATGCTCTCTTTCTAAAATGAACACTAATATATTGTATCAGTTCCTGCATTCCTTTAGGACAAAATTCATATCCTACACTAGCTTAGTGAACCCATAGCAATTCGTATTTATTGTAAGTGACTGGTGGAGGGGCTTAATATTATTCAAGTGCATCTTCTCTTTTAACTTATTTCGATTTATTAGTACACTAGACAAAAGATTATGGTGGGGTTAAGTGTGATGAAAAGCATGGCACTGATTGCTCTGTAATGTAAAAAATCTTGAAGATGTGTTTTTCACCGCTAAAGAGTCTAAGATCTGTTCAATTTTTACCATCTTTCAAAGATTAGTACAGTTGGTGAGATTAGATGGCTCCCATTTTTATCCAGCATTCCCAAAAAAGTTTTTACTCCATTGATTCATTATTTTATATCATGATTAAGAGAGTAAGTACAAGTGCTTATCAACGCCCAAATAATTGACATAATTTTCCTAACTCATTCATCTACTCCTCTTTTTTAACTAATTACGAAAGAATATAATAAAAAAATAGGCACAAGGTTCTAATGTTGCTAAAACACTATGACCTGCACCCAAATTAACATCATGATTGTTTTACTTTCTTCTTCTTCTTTTTTTATGAAAAGACTATGCTTCTCATTCTTATTCAAAAGAAAAAAGGATTACATCCTGAGGACACGCATACTCAATGAGGCTGGGAGTTTCCTCCAACCAAAATAGAAAATCACCAATATGTTTTGCAAATTTGACTAATTTGTATTTTTGTATAACACCTTAAAAATACAAATTAATCAAATTCCTCGACAATCACTACTAATTTTGTCTGTTCCCTCTAATTTAACTTGAGAGCATTTGTTTTTTTTTAAATCATTTGAGATATTTGTTTAGTGGCATATATTCTAGTTGCTATAGGTGTGAACTAATTGGTGAGGAATGAGCTCCTATTCATGTCAACGCATGTGCATGCATGTATCATAATATAAGCTTGGTTAGAATATTGTTAGTACCTTAACAAAATCCACAATTTCATTGCAACGTGCTCATGTGTCAAGTTGTTAGTCCACAACTCTACCTTTCACAGCTTACCACGTGACCAATTTGAGATAAATATTGTGAGTTTTGTTTTAGTACTAGCATTATTCACTCAATTAAGTCATGATAAAGTAGGTGAATCACTAATTGTTTTTTAAATGATATTTAGGGTCTGTTTGGGATCCGCTTATTTTGTTGAAACTGAAAACTTTTTACTGAAAGTACTATAGATAAAGTTAAAACTTAGCTGAAATAAGACCCATGAATAGTACCAAAAAATATAGTGAGGCTCATGAATAGTAATAAAAATAAGTTGAAAATAAATTGACAAAATTAATCATGTCAAATGGACACTTATATTTTTTTTCTTTTTTTGGGGAGGAAGGGGGGGGGGGGGGATAAATGACACAATAAGATTAAGAGCAAAAGCAATGTATTTAATTATACACAAAGATTTGTAAGGTTAAAAAGTGTCAGGTTTTACCAAACCCAAAAAAAAAAAAAGGGTAATTTAAAAATTGTAGCATAGATTAAATAGTGGGGGAAAATAATTCACACGTGATTGCAACTAAACATAGGACAGAATAAAACATGAAATTTGGATCAGTCAAATTGTGCTGCTCTTTGTGTAGACACTAGTTCATATTTTCACAAAAAGAAGACCCCCAAAGATATTGATAAAGAGGAGCTTTTCAGTTTTCACGACCCATTAGCATTTTCTCTGATTCTAAAAATGGCATTAGATAGCTAACGGCCCAATTGTGTTCAAATGGTGAATGTCTTGTTAATGATTCTTGACCCTTTTATTCAGCCTGCATATTAGTTTACATAACACCATGCACACACAAATTTCTCATCCTTGTATGATCTAACTATACCAACCACTTGACTAGTAATACTATGAACTAACAGAATAGTTAGAGATAAATACCATTCTTCTTTTTTTCTTTTTTTTGCATTTAAGGGGGGGGGGGGGGGGGGGGGGGGGGTGTGTATGGTTAAGATATATACAGTTTCCAGACCAATGATTTTTAATCATTTCCTAGTTGTAGTTGTAAACTCTATCAACCAGAAAAATAATATATGGTAGAACTTGACTCAGAGAACCTCTTCAATCTCAGCTTCTTTAAGTGGGTAGTTGGATTTATTTTCAACAAACGCTTCAAAAAAATTCTGGTAACCTCTGTTCTTTAGATAAAAAGGACTACTTGTTGTGACCTTCATCATCTCCATGGCCTGTAAGAGTTAATTTTCAGTTGATAAAAAAAGGGTACACAAGAAAGGTAGGAAAAAAAAGTGTATTTATTTTAGCAGGAGGAAAAAGAAAAAGTGATTTTATTTTGTAATGTGAAAGATCAATTCTAAAGAACCCATAACACATAAGGAACTGGTGTTGGGAAAATAAATTTTGAAAACCATTAATTTGTCATGATTAAAAAAAGAAAATACCCGCACAGCAAATAGCTATTTAGGCATTGAAATGCTATCACTGTTCATGTTTGTTGAGGCTTCCCTGTTAGCTCTCACCCATAAACATAGACACTATATTATTCACACAATGAATTGGTGATTACCTAAAAGCTGAACACGAATTGTCTTGCTTTCTTGCTTACTTGAGCATTTGGGTGGGACTGAAGCTTTTCATACATTAATCGAGCCTCATTCAACCTGTCAACAATTATTACAACTGTTAACATCACTCAGCACTTTCCTTTGCTAGTCAAGAGGTTACAAATACAATCTAATGTACATCATTACCTGAAATTTTTTCAACTCATGCACAGCAAACTATTAGTGATTAGGCATAATAGCTGCGATATATCCATTCAGGTATTACAATCAATGGTATGTAGCTTTCAAGAAAAACTATGTTGTAGTGATAGTTGTCAAGCTTGCAAATTAAATTTAACTTCCACAATTCTCAATCCTGTTTTTGTCATTGTAATTTAACTCCCATATGAACTCAAGAAGTATAATCCCATCTACCCTGACTTGGGTAGGACCAAAGTGATCAAAGTTTGACTAGGACTCTTAACAATTCAACTTATCCTTTAAAATTAGGCCATATAAATTAAGTCCTCCCATCTACTACACTTCTCTCATCTATATTTGCTTTTAAAAGTTTTGTTGTCTTTCTTTTTTCTTTCTTTGCTATTCAATCTTGGTAACTAAGTAATATAAGTCACCAAATGATGCTACCTTTTCTACTGTCATAACTGAACTTCCAAAAGTCCAGCGTTGATTTTCAAAACTAGTAGTTCCTTTTAACAAAGATACAAAAATAAGCCCCAAACCATCCTATTCAACATTGCAATTTCAAAGACCTTATTCACAAATAAAATTTACAACGACTAGAGCAAAGCCTTGTCCATTACAACTATTATTTTTTTATTTTTGGATGCACCATTACAAACTTCACACCAAGCAAATATAGTTTAAATATTTTTACATATCTCAATAACTCTAAAGTTATTATAATGTTTGAAAGCTTGCAAATGATTCAAGGACAATGGAGTATAACACACTTACTGAAACCTGAACCACAACTTATATGTGACAAATGACAATACTAATGTAGTCAAAAATTAACATGTGATGATGTTTGTCCGGTCAAAGATCAACCTAATTATTTTTTAAAAATAGTTTATAAATAAACCTACAAAATTTTGTGATGCACACACAACAAATAAATTTTAATCAGTGCATGACATGTGTAAGATGGCATTAAATGAACGTCACAGTGTGGGATGAAGACACCACAGTAATCCCAAAGATGGAAACAAGCTTATAAGTTTGATAGAAGTTGCCTTTAAGACAAAATGATGACAAACATATCTTTATTTTGCATCAAAGGAACAACAGACTCATTCCATATTCCACATAAAGCACAATGAATAAATTCAGTTTTATGGCATGTTAAGGGATGTCATAAGGGGCATCTAGTAAAATTTTTTTTGATAAATAATGTAAAAATATTATTGATAATAAAAAGATTGCCAAACCGAGTACATTGGGGATGTATTATGGGGGCACAAATCAAGAAACAAAAGAACAACGGTCAAGAAAAATCGAAAAAGAAGAACAAGAAAAGTGAGAAAAAACAACACTCCATTCAAAGAGAGTGTGTAGGAAGAAAGACTTAATCTCCAGCAAAGAACGTTCACAACCCTCAAAGCTTCTAGCATTCCTTTCACACCAAATGCACCAAATCAAGCAATGAGGCACTAATTTCCAAACATCAATGTGACGATGCCGCGCAAACTTTCCTTGCCAAGCTTCAAACAACTCAAGAACAGTATTAGGCATAACCCATTGAATACCAAACAAGCAGAACACCAAAGACCACAACTCCCAAGCTAGGGAGCAATGAAGTAGAAGATGATCCACCGACTCCCCACACCTCTTACACATATAGCACCAGTCAAGCACTATCACTCGTCTAAGGTTGTCTGTTGTTAAGATCTTACCTAAAGAAGAAGACCAAGAAAAGAAATCCACCCTTGGAGGAGCCTTCGATTGCCAAATAGATCTCCATGGAAAGGAAACAAGATTAGGGGAGTAGAAGGAGCAATAATAACCTCTAACCTCAAAACCTCTATTCCTTGCAAGCTTCCAACAAACCTTATCTGGTCCAAAACCCCGCACTGATGAAGAATAGAGCAACCCCATAAACCGGTCAAAGGCTTCTTCTTCCCAATCTTGAGGTGGACGACGAAATTGCACATTCCAGTGAAACCTCCCCGCAGACCAACCCATTACTTCAACCACTGAGGAATCTTTAGACCTACTAAGGCAATAAAGCTCTGGAAAGGCCTCTTGGAGAGAACAATCCCCACACCACACATGCTTCCAAAATTTCACTCTAGTCCCATCCCCCACCTCATAAACAAGGAATTTAGAGAAGTTCAACCAGCCACTTCTAATGTATCTCCACAAGCTGACCCCATAAGGACTTGTCACCTTTTTCGTACACCAACCACCCCAAAGGTTCCCATATTTTGCCTCTATAACCCTCCTCCATAAAGCATCAGTCTCCATACCATACCTCCACAACCATTTTCCTAGCAAAGCAGAATTAAAGTTTCCCAACCTTCTAATACCCAACCCCCCATCCTTCAAAGGCCTACAAACCTTGGCCCAATTAACTAAATGTATTTTAGGTTCACCACCAATCCCATTCCACAGAAAATCTCTCTGTAATTTCTCCATACGCTTTGCCACCCTACCCGGTAAAGGAAGAAGGGAAAGAAAGTAAGTAAGTAAAGATGAGAGTGAACTTTTAATAAGTGTCACCTTACCCCCTTTGGATAAATACATCCTTTTCCAACCTGCTAATCTCCTCTCCATTCTCTCCAAGATAGGATTCCAAATAGATAAATCCTTAAACTTTGCACCTAGAGGAAGGCCCAAATATTTCAAGGGCAAAGAAGACTGCCCACACCCCAGCAAACCCACCAAATCCTCCAAATTGGATACCCCACCAATAAGTACCAACTCAGATTTTCCCAAATTAATATGAAGCCCTGACACCTCCTCAAATCTAGCAAGAATCGCCCTTAAATTAGCAATTTGAGAAGGTTCAGCATCACAAAAAACCAAAGTGTCATCTGCAAATAAAAGGTGAGTTACCATCACTGATGGACCAACTGTACTACCCACAGAAAAGCCCGAGAATTGCCCGGCTGAGGCAGCCACATCCAACATACGACTTAGCGCCTCCATCACAATATCAAATAACAAAGGAGATAAAGGATCCCCTTGCCGAAGCCCCCTAGAACTTCCAAAAAAATCAGAGGGGCTACCATTGATCAGAATAGAAAATTTTATAGTTGAAATGCAATACCTTACCCAGTTTCTCCATTTCTCTGAGAAACCACAACGCTGAAGCATATACAGTAAAAAATCCCAACTCACATGATCATACGCCTTCTCCACATCCAATTTACATAACACACCGGGAACTCCTGACTTCAATCTACTATCAATACATTCAGAAGCAATTAAGACGGAATCCAAAATCTGTCTGCCCTTTACAAAAGCATTTTGTGAGTCCGAAATAAGCCCATGCGCCACCCTACGAAGCTGATTAGCCAACACCTTAGAAATAATCTTATAAATCCCACCAACTAGGCTAATAGGCCGAAAGTCCTTGACCTCCACAGCATCCACTTTCTTGGGAATAAGAGCAAGGAACGAAGCATTAATACTCTTCTCAAAAACCGCCTGAGAATGGAAATTTTGAAAAACAGCCATAATTTCTTTTTTCAATACACCCCAACAAGACTGGAAAAAAGCCATGGAAAAGCCATCCGGGCCAGGAGCCTTATCACCATTAAAATCATTAATCACCCCATACACCTCTTCTTCCTCAAAAGGCCTATCTAGCCAATTTGCATCTTCCACTGATATACTAGAAAAATCCACATCATCTAAGACGGGTCTATGGGACACCTCCTCAGAATAAAGCTGCCTGTAAAACTGAGAGATACAATCTGATATGGCAGCCGGGTCCGAAGACAACACCCCATCCACCATAAGCCTATCAATAGAATTAACCCTCCTATGAGAGTTAGCCATACGATGGAAAAATTTAGAATTTCTGTCCCCTTCCCTAACACAGAGAACTCTAGACTTTTGCCTCCAACTTATTTCTTCCATCAGAGTAGGTTTTTCTAACTCCCCACGAATTCTTCCCATATCTGCCCTTTCCTCTGCTGATAATCCACTACTCTCCTCCTTATTCTCTAGAACACATAAGTCTTTCCACAATTTTTTAATCCTAACTTCAACCTGACCAAACACCTCCACATTCCATTTTTTCAAATCATATTTTAAGAGCTTTAATTTATTGGCCAGAATAAAACTCGGTGCACCATGAACCTGATAGGAATCCCACCAAGACTGAACCCTATCTACAAAACCTTCATCCTTAAGCCACATATTCTCAAATCTGAACGGCATACACCCTCTCTGAAAAGAACTGCCCTCAAGGACAACTGAAAAATGATCCGAACACAGCCTAGACATCCTTCTTTGAGACACTTTTGGAAACTTATCCTCCCAATCTGCAGAGAACAAAAATCTGTCCAGTCTAGCATACGAAGCAACCTCTCTAGAATTTGACCAAGTAAAAGTACCCCCTTGCAATTGCAAATCAATGAGACCTTGTTCCAAGATGAAATTGGAAAACTCCCGCATAGCAGTAGTGAAGGAATTAGACCCCAATCGTTCGGAAGGGAACCTAACCACATTAAAGTCACCACCCACACACCATGGGACACTCCACCAACTATACAAGCCACATAGTTCCAAAACATGTATATTCCTACTGAGCGAGTCTTGACAAATTGACCATTGTATCGCAGCTAACCCATGAAGGTCACTCTGCAAGAATAATATGCATGAAACAAAGCACAAAATATTCAGATACAGTCACTCCTAAAGAAACCATTTCAAAAAGAGAGGGAAAAAACCAGATAGATAAAGGCTGTACACTAACCTCACTTAAATTAGTGTACTTGCAAATAAAGCTATATTGGATTTTTAAGTTGACATAAAATCATGCAGTAATTAATGAATCTTCCAAACCTCTAGGCAAAAATAGTTCACGTATACTAGCGATGAGTAAAGAAACCTTCCCCCTGGATGCGGAAGGGAGGATACAACTGGAGCTAGTAAATTGTAACTGGAAGTTCCTGATTCCTAGGAACACTTCTTTTCTTTCCTTTTTCACATTTCTTTTCTTTCCTTTTTCTAGTTTGATATAAAAACTTATAAGATATAGGAATAAAAAAAGGAGGAGACACCCCTAGGAACTAGAGAAGAAAAAAGAAACATGTAAAAAGACATAAAAGGAAGAGAAAACAAAAGCAACAGCTACAAATATAAAACTTAGCCGCAGACATTTTCAACGTTCTATCATCAATACAATTCCGAAGTCCACCTCTTCATTATCACTATTAAACTCATCAGTGAAGCATATAATCCTTTCTCAAGAGAAACCATTCATGTCCCCTAATCAAGTCAGACTATTTTCATGTGCAGCCATTGGCTTTCTGCTCAGTTTCCCTACAACACATTACAAAAATCCATTTTACAAAGATCCTGTGAAACCACCTAGCTTTGAGTTTCCTCTAATTTCCCCACAACAAGGACGTCTGCCAATCAAATCACCTATTTTACAATTGAAATAGATTCAAATTTAATTATGAGAATCAATTTCCAGATGTCCTATCTCAATTCATATTTTGAGCATGTTCAATTATGGATGGTATATTTTTCTAGATTGATGGTATATATACTAACCAATCATACAAAAAGTTCATGCAAAATGATGTGACAGCATGCTTCACTCTCCAAAAGCGCAGTAGATGGATCATGTGTTACACATACATATATCTTGAAAATAGAGCTCCCAAATTATTTAGCACGAAAATTCAGTATAATTTTTTTTTTTTTTTTTTTTTACGAAAAGCATTTCCCTATCTATAATATCTTCAATATTGCAAAATTGGGTATGTATACTGCCAATCCTGTTCTCCACTCTAAATCATGAAGCCAGAGAGTGTATATTTTTCATTAATCTTCAACAACCATATGCACAACAAATCCTAACTCATCCTACCCATAAATGCCTCAACTATCCTAATTTCACAGTAAATATCAAAGTTAACAACTTAACATCAGATAATACACCGTTTTTATAAATAAATAAATACATAATCACAATATCACTCAAATAGAAAATCTATAAAAATGCCCCTTCATATTTATGGCTTTCCATTTGGGATGGGGAGGGAAAAGAGAGAGAGATGGACAAAGATATATAAAGTGAGATCTCTTTTCAAGTACACAAGCAGCTCAAACAGTTCAAACAATAAATTACCTTGAATGTTATCTTATCCATCACCTTTTCATAATAGGGCAATGCTTCCTTAAGCTTTCCAATATTCATTAATGAGTCCCCATCCTTCAATGCCTATAAACATGATAATGCATTATGGCTCTCAAAAATGAAAAATGCAATAGAATATGAATTTACTGGCAGTTAAAGAAAATAATAACAGAAACACAAGGTCAAACTGAAAAACTAGTTTCCAGACCCAGTGACAGCAACTTCTCTCTAACTGAAAGTTGTTATTTTCCAACCATATCACAAAGCCAAACTTTATTGAAAATTGTAGATTATCCTATCCAAATTCTGTCCTTATTAGTTAAACCTTTTCCATATAAAATATTCGGACTTGACTTTTGATTGTTTGCCTGCAATTTATGCTTAAAATTTAAATCTTCAACTCCTCAACCCACCCCCACCCCCACCCCCAAAGAAAAAAAAAAGAGAGGGGGGGGGAGGATTTTGGAGCCAATTCAGATCATTGGAAATTAACCCAAATAAGAAATGAACAGTGCATTTGGTAAGAATTATTTGGGTTACAAATTCAAGTACCAAGACTAAGACTACAAAACTACTATAAATGCTGTCTCCACTGCCACTAAGACCACCACTCGCAGATACCCTTTGACAGCCCTTCATAGCCAATGGCATTTTTGCTCCAGCCAAACTACAGAACTTACTATTTGGCAGCGGCATTGCCACTGTTAAATATCAACACCAAGTTGTTAACTTGTCTCACGAAAACCACCACTAACTAGCTTTAGCAAGTTGTAACAACCACGACAACCATTGACACTAACAAGTCATCGCTCTCAAGTCTCAACACACCATCCAAACGACCAAGGCCATCACTAAAATTTTAGTTTAAACAACAAAAATAATTTTAAATTCAATTCCAATACTGTGAAAAACTATAAATGGAATGATTTTCTTGGACTAAGATCTTAGATCATGTCAAAAACATGATAAAGTCTAAGACCAAATTTGAATTGCTTGATACAAATGCACTTATAGCATTTATTCAAGAACATATGTACAAGCTCATAAAAACAAGTTAAGAAGATTATATTTGATAGAAACATAACTCTTCACACTCAGATTTTAACTTTGGATCAATGTCTAAGCCCATTTCACTCCTGTAGGCAGCAAGTAACTGTCTTGTACGTGTTTCTTTAGCAGCTTCCTCTTCCACTGTTTCAAGCACCTCCCCAGGGCGTATAACTCTTCCACCACCAAACTGACCAAGAACAGAAAGAAATCTCTAAGAAAAACACCTTTTGGTGCTTTTGTGACTTACACTAAAAAGTGGCATCCACTATGAAACAAATAACAATCCTCTATAATGAAATACATATTGCTTTAGGGGAAAAGATAATTGATGATTACTTAACAGATATAGTTATAATTGTACTAACAAACCAACAGAGTTAAGTACAAGATGGATTGACTCGTTTGATGACACTAGAAAAACATCTTCCAAATGTTTCTGTACTCTGCTATTCAATGCCATGGTCAAATAAGATATAAGAGATGGGGTCTTCAATGTTATTTGCTTGTAAAACTTTGAAAGTTACTTAGGAAGGAATTTTAAAAGAAAATAGAGAACATGATGCAACAAATATATATGAGACACCTTTTCTATAAATAACCAAGAGACCATTCTATCCTCCATTGTAAGATATAAGCATAAGACTAGTGTCATAAAATAATGCTTAAAGGGTGAACTGAAGCTCGCATTTCTTCAATTAATTCAATATTTTAATTAAAAAAGGTGGAACCAAAGAGCTCCAACCTCTTCAACACAAATGAAAATTTATGCCAGGAATTTGATTGATATATATATATATATATATATATTTTATATATGCATGCAGAAGAATCCATCTTTCACTCATTTGTGTGTTTACCTTCTTCCTGGATTCCTTGATATGTATATAGACACACATACACATACACAACATCAGGGGGAGACAAGTTCTTTAACAAAGATCAAATATTTTGCAGGCATTTCAATAGTTATAAATTCATTTGCAGCAACCCATCTGATTGCTTTTTATGGGCGTAGTCTGTCCATGGACAATTTGACATGAATATAGACACAAGGATTTGTGCAGGCATTCTGATAAATATTTTCATCTATATCAATCAAGGATTTGTGCAGGCATTGACTCAGTTAATTGATTTCTTCAATGCTTGAAGAATGAACGCACATCATCTATGTAGCACAATTAGTTACCATAAGGAATGTAATTTATAACTTCAGAGCCCTAGCTGGTATCAGTACTCAGAAGCCAGCATTGAGATTAATGAGTAACTATAACACGTTAGATTCAAAAATCAAATTTTTTTTTTTTTTGATAAGTAAGATTGGTATATATACGAAAGGCTACTCTATGCATGAAAAACATAGAGCAAACCTAGAGAATACAAGGAGAGAAATAAATTACACAAGAGAAAGAGAACAAAGAAAAGAAGGGAGAGAATCACTAGTCGTGAGTCCCCAAGCCCGAGACCAATCGAAGAGAGTCCCACAAAAAGAAGCAAGGATCTGATCCCCAAAACTGTCCAAATCCTCAAAAGTCCGCCGGTTCAGAGCCCTAGCTAGTTCTCCATGTTGTCCTTTTCTTTCTTTCTTTCTTTTTTCACTTGCTTTCTATAATTTCCATCTTGATTATACATGTCAGAAACTTGAATAAGAGATTCTAAACTAAGATAATTTACTGTCTATAGCAAACCTTCACAGTATATAATATGTTTTCCAACATAATATCTTCACTTTAACAAATTACTAAACATAAGAGACTAACATCCTCCAAGCCCACAAATTCAAAACATCAACAAAAAGCATGTACACCAAAACAATTGACAAAAACATATCAACTCACTACTCTATCATCAGTTCTCATAGCAATTACCATACCGTTTTTGAGATATTGTTGGGTCTAGGAAAGACTCACCACGAAGAAACCTTTGGCTTGTAAAGATTTGAATCATCTTCCTGAGTCAGCTCAGGCTTGAATGAGGTTTTTTCTTCAAACTTTCTGGTATCCCCAACAATAATCTCCACCTTAGGCAAGCTAGAAAGCACGGACGCGGCTGGGAGGGTGTCGCACCGGAGTCCGACGCAGGGTGCGGCGTCTGACACGACTGCCAGCGCGTCAGTGCCGCGTCTGAGTTTTTTTTTTTCTTTTTTTTTTTTCTTTTTTTCACGGACTCGCGCCAAATCAGCTTAGATTCGTGCCGAACCAGGCCAATATCGGCCAGAAAAAGGGCGTATCGGGTCGTATCGGCCGGCTACCGAAACGGCCAAAACAGGCCGAAATATTCACTTAATCTCGTCGGAACAGCTAAAATCGGCTTTGAATGAGGCCCAAACATCCTAAATCTGTCCTTCCTCAATTTTTTTAGAATATTTTAATAGTAAAAATATATAGAAAATATAAATAAAAATATTTTTAATAATTTTTTAATCGCCGAGTCTCGCTGCACCCGCACCCATCTTTTTCAAAAATTGCCGAGTCCCACACCCGCACCTGAGTCTAAAAACGCACCTGTGCTTCATAGCAGGCAAGTCTCCTTCTGGGAAAGGGTCTACAATAGGAGCCAGCCCAGGTGGCAATCCCCTACTCCTCTTCTTATCCACAAATTCAAGCACAATAAAATCAATGTTCGAAATTGACAGCTCCCCCTTCTTATTAACTGTTTTCTCCACAACCCCATTTCCAGATTACCACCATATCCTCTCTCCAGTCCTAAAAATAAATGCACATAGCTAATTGCCTAATTTAGCTCAAATCACTCAACCAAATATCTCATTTTTCATAAAACAAGAATTCAAACTTGTAATCAGTCATCAATCATACAGATCATTAACACCCCATATGTTTTTCTTTTTCTTTTTTGATTGCTACTCCATATGTTTACTAGGGTAATGAATAAAATATCAAACACATTACAACAACAAAAACCAAGCTTTATTCCCAAATATTCGGGTTCTACTATGGATCCTCAGGGTCAGCTTTTATTCTATCCAAAATCCTACTCTTTTGTTACTTCCATAATTGACATGTCCTTTGTCAAACACATTATATGATAAAAACAAAACCTACATACAACTAAATGTAGCACAGCCAATCAATTAAGAAAAAAAAAATTCTTGCATTCTATTTCTATCTCAAAAATTCAACTTTCCTAAACAATAACTGAAATTGTGTCACCCTCTCCACCACTCTTGCCACCACTCACAAGCCCTTTATTCATTTTGTACTCTTTGGCCTTTTCCATTGCAACTTTACCCGAAACCGGCACTTCCTTAGTGCCACCACCAACACCTTCACCTTCAACTTCAACTTCTGCATTCCCAATTACAGTACTTCCACCAGAAACCTCAACTGGGTTCTGCTCAATTTTAGAAACTGATTTGGATTGCAGTGACTTCATATACGACTTGGGCTTTTAGAATACAAGCTTCACCGGGTCAATAGAAGCTGGTTCTGGTTCTGGAGTTGTTTCTTGTGAATTTGGCGAAATGGGTTCTGAAGATTCAGCATTGGATTGGTTTGTAGACAATGAGAGCTTGAATGGTTTGAATGAATTGGATTTGTTGAGGTTTGCGGATGGAAAGAAAGTGGGTTTTGAAGGAGAGATGGTGTTGAGGGAAGAAAGCCATGAAGGTTGAAGAGAAGCCATGGGTTGGAGTTCAGAAACTAATGAGTTTGTGCTTGTATGTGTGTGTGTGTGTGTGTGTGTGTGTGTGTGTGTGTGAGAGAGAGAGAGAGGGAGAGAGATGAGTTGAGTGTTGGATCTGAACGGGTCTGGTTTTTTAGATACTGTTGGGTAAGGTCTATGTTTTTTTGGATTTTTTTTGAAAATAATCAAATTTCTCTGACAATTTCATTAGTTAGGCAAGGTTTGAAATTATTTTGATATCTAACAAATCATTTTACCCTTTGAATTTGCATTTAAAAATCGAGTGTTTCACACTCGAAAAGGGCAAAATCAAGTCTAACAGACTTGATTTATTAAATACCAAAATAGTTTCAAACTTTATCTAACTAATAAAATTGTTTAAGTTTTATAGTTATTTTCAAAAAAAAAAATTCATGTTTTTTCGGTTAAACACATTGTTGGGCATATCTCGCAAGCACATGTGCCACCTTATTTCCATTTCGCTTAGTGCAGCTCACAGAAGACCACTCCAGTGCACCCATCAGATGCCGAATATCTTCAACAATAAGCCCAAGAGCTTACCGATTATCCTTGACTAATATAATACTCCTCATAGCGTTAATACTATCCCCTTTAACTATCAGACCCGTAAAGCCAGCGTCTATGGCAAACTCCATCGCCTTACAACAAGCGAGCAATTCTGCCTGCTCGCTGCACTGAATAGCCGGGCCTTTCGCTATCATCGATGCCATAACTTTCCCCCTTGAGTTTCTGATCACAGCACTGAATCAAGAACTGGTGTTATTCGCGAACACTGCTGCATCATAGTTTAGCTTAAACACGGACTGAGGCGGCGGTATCCAACTGGTTCCATCATTCTGCATCACCAGGCAAGTCACACCGTGCACTTCATCAACTTGTAAGCTCTCCTGTGATCGCTGGAATTCCTCAAGCAGTTCGGCAGCTCTCCTATTCAACCAACTCGGTTCCAGAAATTGTCCTCCATGCACCACCCTGTTCCGCTGATTCCAGATCAACCATGCATGCACCATCATAAGCTCCACCTTTGTTTTCTCCATCCAATCCAACAGATACTCCAACAAAGCTACAAAATCTGTTTGCCCAATCCCACATTTCTGCAAGACCTTAGTACTACCATGCCAAATATCTTGAGCAGCTGTGCACTCCCATAATACATGAATGGTAGATTCTTGACATCTAGAACAGAACGAACACAAATCTTCCGACAAAACCCGTTTCTTCTTTAGGTTCCTTCTGGTTGGGAGAATATCATGACATGCACGCCACCCAAACACCTTCATCTTGTTAGGGATCCTTAACCTCCATAAATTAGCCCACACCTATTAACCCCACCACCTGAGGATGGTTCAGCCCAATCTTCCTTCTTCAATAGAGACCGTGCAACCTTGTATGTGGACTTTACTGCGTAGTTGCCATCCTTACTATGCTTCCAATATACTGAATCTGGTACTTGCCTTCGACCTAGTGGAATACTACATATAGCTTCCCCTTCCTCTCTATTAAAATTAGCCATAATAACATCTCTCCTCCACACATGGAGGTCTTGGTTAATGCTACTAGTTTAGTGCCTTGCTAAAATTTAGGAAGTTTTCTTTTTATTCTTCTCAAAAAAAATTAGGGTGTTTTCTTTTTAATAAAAACAGAACAGAATTTGTAATCCATAATAAGAACAAAGTGTGGGATTTGTATTTGTATTACTATTTTGAAAAAAAGAAAAATGATGTATAATTTCAAAATTAAATATAATCAAAACGTCCGGTCAAAATTTAGGTGATCCCAAATGATTCTCTCATGTAATAACCTAGTATGTATAGGATAAGAGACTATACACATAGGAGAAAATAGTTAGATACTCAAAAAAGATTAAAATGCCCTTGTTTCTTAACCCAAAAAGAATAAAAGAAGAAGAAGAAGAAATAAATAAAAATTAAATAAAAGGTTTACTAAAAAAAAAATTCTGAATTGAACACTTTCTTAGGAGTTGCCTGAATACAAAATTTTAATAAGTATATTTGAGTGACTAGAGACAAAAACCTTCATTTAGAAGTCTTTTGTCGTCGAATAAAAGATTTGGAATTTAATTTCTATCTACACCAAAAAATTTGGTATCTTAGCTTGATAATAAAGAGTAATTACGAAATAGGTTGGAACTATCTTTAAAAAAAAAAAACAAAAAGATGGTTCCACATCTATATCTATATCTATACCTATCCATATTCATATCCATATCCATATCCATATTATTACTAAAAGCTGAAGCATAGCATTTAATGTTGCTACGCTCACGTTGAGCCACATCAGCAGCCATGTCATTTCCGTCATTTTTTTTTTGTGTTTTTCCTACAAATTAAACAAGTTTTTACACCTTTTAAAATACTAATAATCTCCACCATAAATTTAATATAGTTTTGATAAATTTTAAAATATTAATAATCCCCACCATAAAGCCCCATTTCCACCATAAAGCCCACTTCTTATGCATTTAATTCCACCGTAAAGCACAAATTCAAAGTCTTTTCAACTTAGACCCTTTGTGAAAGCTTTCTGAAACACGGTTACAAACGCAAAACCCTTTCCTTCCCCTTCCCCACGTTTTCTTTCTCCATGTTTTTTTCCTCCCCACGTTTCTATTCTAAGGTTTTACATTTACTGCATAGTTTTAGATTCCTTCCCCTTCCCCTTCCCTACGTTTCTGTTAAACCACTTCTTTCTTCTCTCTATACGTTACTCTCTCTCTCTCTCTCTCTCTCTCTCTCTCTCTCTCCTCTGCTCTCTTTACTCTATTTACTACAATAACTTTTGCAAGCAAAGCCCCAAAAGCTAGAACGTTGTCAAGATAGCACCCACCTTCAACAGCATCCCACCACTGTAACACCACTGGCACCACATCGATAAAGGTATTTTCTTATATACAAAAAAGTTTGGCAATAATTATGATTTAGGTTTGATTGTTATGGACTACTTAGTTTTGATTACGTGGCAGGCCTAGATTTGGTTTTGATTAAGGTTTAAAATTTAGAATTGGTTTGAGAGAGTTAGAGAGATGAGAAAGAGAAGGGCACCATTGGAGGGCTCTAAAACACCAAAGAATGAAATGTAGACAGTTTTAATTAGCCTCCCTCAGCCCATGCCAAAAAACCCATACGGTTAGCCCCTCTTTTATTTCAATTAGTTTTTATTTTCATATGCTAGAAATTTACATATTTCTTTAATATATTTTTTGAATAACTTTTCGCTATTCAAATTTAATCTTCTCCAAACTATTAGAGTCTTTTTATTTGGACGAGTTCAGACACTAAAAAGAATCTTTCTCTTTTGGCGAGTTCGGATGCAGCTTCTGCCTCTCCATAGCAATCTCTCTTCATCATTTTTGGGGTTTCTTATTAATGTGAGTTTCATCTATGTATTTTGTTATTGTTGATGAGATTTGAAAATATTCTTTTTGTTTATTTATTAAAGAATACAACTTTGTGTTTATTAAAATTATATATTGTTGCTACTTATTGGGTTGTGTTAATGCATTTTGTGATTTTCCATTTAATCCTAGGCCCAAGGTGAACTCATCATCATCTCTCACCAAAGCCACTGCAAAGCTGAATAAAGGTGATCTAAGATAAACAAGTTGCTTCCTTTCTTCTTTTTTTGGGAATTTATTATTAATTTTTTTTAAGATGAAGGTGTAGATATATATTGAAGTTACAATTTGGCAAAGGCATCCAACAAATTTACAAAATAATTTATTAGATGTAGGTAGCAAATTGCTTGCAAGTGAGAGAGGCTACAATTTCAATGAATTTGTTCTAAAATGTCAATCTCCTCCTATTCCTATGACACATATTTTGGTAGTAAACTTGGGACTGTTCAGACGGCTTGACAATTAGAACATTAACAAATATGCTCTTTGTTCTTTATGAGATATATACATGTTGATTGTGATATTTATGTAGACATACTTATGCATGTATATGTGCTTTTGCTTTTGGAAAATTGTACATTTTTGAGGTTCTTGAGTAAAGGATCTATTGGTTTTTTGTTGTTTGGTTATGCGTATATGTGTGTTTTGATGTGTTAAGCATTCCAAGTTTCGGTACTATTCAGTTTTGAGAGGTAGATGTTAAATTGTGTTTATGTTTTAGCAATCTAACATTGATCATCTTGAATGTCATTTTATTTTATATAAAAATTGCATTACCATAAAAGCGATAAATGTATTAGACAAAAAATAAAATATAGAGGCCATCTATCTATTCATTGTGGTTGTACATGATGAAGATGGGGTTACATACTATTTTTGCTTTATTGATTTTTTTTTTTTTTTTTTGGTAATAAGCTTAATTTAATTGCTCTATTTGAATTTTTTTTCTCCTTTGTTTTTATTAATTTTTATTTTATATGTTGTTTTTAATTAGCACCAAAAGAATGTACTACTATGTATGTACTTTACCAAAAGGTATAATTTGGTGTAATGAAAGAATTTTGATATATTGTGAGCAAGTTATTGGGGGGGTTTAATACATCAATTTTGAAGTTAGGATAGTGTGTTGAATTTGGCAAATTTATGGTAATGGAATAATAGTGTGAAAATTTTTGAAACTTTTCTGTGCAGGAAGCCAACTTGAGTCCAGCAATAAGGCCATGAACATCTAGGTAGTTTCTTTGCATGTTTTTGTTTCAATTCTTCTTCTTCCACTAATATAGTTTTGCTGTTTAATTTGTCAGTTGAAATTGAAAAAGGAATTATCCTTATTCTAGATGAAATTGTTTATGAGTTTGTATTTTGTGACCGTGTTTAGTCTTTTTATGTGGGGATGATTTTGGGTATTTTAATTTGAATGATGTAGGGCCCTAAGTTGCCAATGGTTTATACAATTTTGATGAGCCCCTTTTGGGAAATCTAGGCTTTTACTTTGGTTAATTTTTTTTTTTTCATTTTTAATTTGAATTGTCATAATTCTTAACTAATAGCATCATTGAATTTTGTGCATACATGTTCTCCTGTTTGAAAATGTAAAACACCCTATCTTCATCTTGCGTTTTTTAGTTCATAGCCTATCATTAATATTAGGCTAGAATTTGTTGGTTTAGGCTTGGTTACATTTACATTTGTTAATCTTTTTCTCATGAGATGATAGGATACGGAAATGGGGTTATGTGCCTCGAGCAATATTTAAGCACGCGTTGGAGATTGTGTTTTATATAATTGCATGTTTTTGGTACATGATTTTTGTTCATATTCATTGCAGCATAATAGTCTCCTACTTTTTGCCCTCTCCAATCTATAGTTCCTTGAGTTATTGTTCTTTTTGGTGAATAAATATCTTTGATATTGTTAGATCCTTCACATGTGGTCTTCTAGGGTAAATGTGAATGTGAATTTTAATGATTCAAACAAATTTATTGACTTAACTATTCAATTAATAAGTTAGATTTTTTTTTTATTGTCTTATGCTTCTTCTCCTTTTTTTTTTTTAATTTTTAATTTTTAAAGAAAGTAAATACGTGTGTAGGGTAGTATACCATTGTTTAACAATTTTTCTTTGGAGTAGCTTTGTGAATTCCGAAGGAGGAAGGTTGTGGATACTTTGCTAATGCTTGCTATACATAGGGTTGAACTTGGACATTGATGCTGAAATATATCTGAGGAACTTCATCTTTTGAGACTTATCAAGTTTTTATGTCTCTCCTCTTTCGGATAATGATTCAAAGTAATTGTTTATACAAGTAATTACAAGTAATTGTGATTTTAATGCAGAGTCCACTCGACACTTTTCTCAGTATTCTTTGATTCAACGTTTTTGTGCTGCTCACAATTTGGATGTTATGGAATCAATGATTCACTTATTTTGGGTTGGTACTATTTTTAGTTTAGAAAGAAGAAAAAAAGGTTTATGGGTTTTTATTTGTACAATTAGTATTTTATTTAATATTTTATTTGTAGTTTTCAATGCAACTAATATCAATTCAGTATACATACATGAAGGTTAAATTATTATTATTATTATTATTTTGTTCTTTAATTGTTAAATTTTATTCGATTACATTATAAAAAAAAAATTAAAGATAGTAGATAAAAATAAAATAGTATTCCATTACATAGCATAATTTGGATAATTTAGTGTTTATTGTTTTATCTTTTAATTTTTCTTATTTTTTTCTTCTCTTCTATTTTACTCAATATTGAAATTCAACCACATCCTCCTTATCATTAAATTATTTATATTTTCTCTCTCTTTTTGTTTTAAAAAATGTAATGTTTTATTTAAATTCAAATAATAAAAAAACTATGCTCATCAAATTGTACTCATTTTTTTTAACATTTATACTTTCTCCAACCTTTCTCCTTCTCTTACCTTTTCATCTCTCCAAACATTCTATCTTGATATCACTCTTTCTCTTGCCTTTTATCTTCCTTAATTTTGTTTCTTTTTATTATCATTCTCTTAGTATAAATTTTTCATTCACTCTTCCATTTTTTTACATAATTTTCTCTCATAAAAAAGTGGTTATTTCCCCCTCTTTCTCTCTCAATTTTTTGGTGGATTTTTATTTTTATTTTTCTTGCATCTATATATTAGCTTGATAAAGTTTTGTATTCTTTAGAACTCTATTTTGGTTGATGGGATTTAGTTTTGTGTTTTAAGTTTTTTTTTTTTTAATGACTTTTGTAAGGTCGCAATTTGATTCCCAAGCCCAATGGATGAACGGATTTAAGCCCAAAAAATTCAATACAATGAATTTGTAGAGAGTGGGTTAGAAAACTAGGCTCTAATGATTTGGACAACAATTATAGTGGGTTGAAATGATAAGAAAATAAGGATGAGCAGGTTTTATCCAAAGAAACACAATACGAGGAGGTTGGTTATTGTATATATTTCTTTTGAATTTTATTACAAGCACAGTTCTTGTTGCTATAGTGTTTTTCTTTTAATTTTCGATCCTTTGTCCTTGAAGCGTCTCTTATATTATATAGCTCCCTCCAAATGATCTTGGCCCTGTAGCAACACCATAACGAGAAACACAGTTGACACGTATCCCGTGTAGCCCTAGCTCAGCTGCAACATTCTTCGTTAACCCTAACACAGCATGCTTAGACCCTGTATAAGGATGGGGACCTATGCCCCCAATGACACCTGCAACATTGCATATAGAAATTATTGAGCCCTTCTTTAGTGGGATCATAATCCGAGCTGCATGTTTCATTCCAAGAAAGGCTCCGTTCACGTTTACATCAAATATCTTCTCAAACTCTGATATGTCTACATTACGGATATTAGGACATGGTGAGCCCGATAACCTAGCATTGTTGACCATGATGTCAAGTGTACCAAATTTATTGACTGTGAAGTCAACTGCCCGGCAAACATCATCTTCTTTAGAGACATCACAATGGAAATAACAAGTGTTTGGTTCACCACCAAGGGTATCACTGACATTCTAGGCAAGCTTGTCCTGCACATCAACTATACAAACCTTTGCACCATGTTTATGGAATAGGCGCACAATGCTCTCTCCAATACCAGTGGCTCCACCCATGACCAATGCCACTTTCCCCAGTAATCTAAGGAGGGGGAAAGGCACAATGAAGATATTATATTATATATCTTAATCTAATACACTATGTTAGAATCTATGAATTTAACTATAAATAGCATAGATCAAGCTTCTGGTCTGAGTTAAAGAGTCAGATTCTCTCAAAACTAAAAAGGTATAAATCAAATCATAGCTATAAAAGGGAATCAATTCTAGGGAATGTACTTCACTGACTCGATTTCTAGAAAAAAAACTTGGATTTTCTAAAAAATGAGTTTTCTAAGATGAGTAGATCCTTCATATTTAGGATATCATTAAGTTGATTTAATAGGCAAAAAAACACACATTTTGAGAACATCATTAAATAAAGATCTAACTTTCCATGATCCTTGTGGCATCTACCCATTTTCTTGACAGCTAAATTCTAGAGCATTATTATTGTCTTGCTATGACAATCTGGATTTTAAATTGATAGGAAGCTTAGGTTTGTTTGAAACTCTAGTCTTTTAAAAGGTACACATCCTGTTTAACTTCAACACCATATTTCTAGTCCATTGCTGTGTGAGTTTCACTAGGTTCCAAGATGTGTGATACACCATAGGTGAGACACCTAGAAGCCCTTGATAAGATTCAAACATTTCCTACTGTTTCCCACAATTAAACCTAACGTAAGTATCCTTAATTCCTCTAAAAAGAAGCTTCCCAAAAGAAAAATCCATCAAATTTTCTTTTTCCTTTGACCATCAAACCTCATTAAAAGTTTAAAGCATAGCAAACCAAACTTATCCATGATGCTTAGCTCACCTACATCAACTACAGCAAACCCTAATCTCTAATTTAATGAGCCATCCTGCAGAAGTGGACTTGGGAGCAGGCTCATAATCTCTCACGTTTGATAAAATAATAAATGAACAAGTGCTGGTACTTGTCTACCTTTTATAAAATTATTTATGATCAATGACCTTGAGTATTATGTGGTTAAGACAAAATCACATTTCCTTTTTGTTCTTTTATCTCGCAAATGTTTAAGTTTTCTTCTGTCCAGTAAGCACAAGATTAATTATGCTTACCCACATATGGTTTGGGATGAGTTTGATTTGCCAAATTGTGGTTTCAAAGGTTACACTTTATCCACCTCAAAAATTTTGCAGCCCAAATTGTTTAAATAAAAGAATGCCATGAAACAAAATAGCAACTTTATTATAATCTGAATACAATAAATTTATATATCAAATGCAAATACAAATAAAACCTCATGTGGGTGAAGTGCAATATGTTAATCCTCAGGTTGGTAATTCAAACTCAACCTAATTCATAGGTAGATGAAGTTACACTACTTTCAAAGAACTATTCTGCTAAGTGCTAACTTGGTTGGGTGTTATTTAAACCTCATCTAGAAGAAATCTTAATGAGATATGGGCCACTCACCCTATTTAGTCTTCAACAAATTCAGTAAAACACACTGGTCATAAATTTAGTGAATTGTAGTAAAAGATCTTCCAAGATTAGATGCCAAGGAAATTGTTGTATACAATTGGATGCAAATTTGGCAGTAACTGCAACATTTGAAGGCAATGAACAATAAAACTACAACAAAAAGCAAGCCTTACTCCTAAAATTTTGAGTTCAGCTATGAATCCTCAACGAACGTAAATTTTGAATAAGAATAAGAATACCATAACACTTACACATACCAAAACAAAAAAGTTCGGTAAAACTTGGTTCAATCGGACAGAGTATGCATATGTACATACATATATGTTATAAAGGAACTTGATTTTTTTTTTCAACCTGTACAGATTCAGGCACAAAATTGAGCATTTGGACAAGTCCTATTTTGGCCTAAATCAAGCATTTGGAAAAAAATTCAGAAATAAACACAGAGAGAGTGTGTCACTATGTTCTCAGTCTTCCATTTAAAACTACAAATTTCATAAGCTACGGATTCAATCAAAACTGTCATGTTAGAGAAAGGGTACTGAACCTATAGAAATGATAACTATTTCCACCATCGAATTTAATAAAAACTCAGATCTTAAACCATAACAAAGATAACGAGCCCATGTTCAGTTTGATAGTTAAAAGCAAAAGATACAGTCAGAAACTGAACAAAGCAAAACAACAAAGAATAAGAAATGGCATCTTTATTAATTTGTACAATATAGCTCAGACCCACAAAAGCAGAACAGTCAGAGAGAACAGCACAATAAAGTTTGAAGCATGAAGTACAATATAAAGGTTTGATGTGTTGTGGACTTGTGGGTTACCTTTGGCATGGAAGTGAAGACTCACCCGTGTTGCCGTGGACATGACTCAATTCTATGCCTCTCTCTTATCTCTCTCTCTTTTCTTTTTTTTCTTTTTTTTTTTGGAATTATTGTCTCTTATCTCTCTCAATGTCTTTTTCCTATTTTCTTCAATACACAGGCATTCTCTAGCCATTTATGGTTAGCTCTCGTCTTAATAATTAAAAGACATACCTTTATGACTTTCTCAAACACATCTAATATACTTTTTTTTTTCTTTTTGAGGAAAAAACACATCACATCACATCTAATCTAATACTACTATATATAAAAGAAGAAACTTTGCTCTGCAATTGAAGCTATTCTGCCACATAGGAAAAAAACCATCTAAAAATCTGTCACGCTTAGAGCAACCACATCAGCTCGTGCAAAATATTTCGTCTATTTTGCACAAAAAACTTACTTTTTCTATTTTACACTATCACTTTTACAAAACACTCACATCAGTTTATCTATTTTACAAATCTATTATAATTAACTAATATTATTTATTGTTTATTATTATTATTATTATATATTAATACCATTCTCTCACTCTCTCACCGGTTCCTCTGTTTTTTTTTTTTTTCCAGCTCTCTCACCCGTTCATCTCCCTCACCAGTTCATCTCCTTCCCTCACTCTCTCCCTCACAGCCATCTCACCCAGCCCGTCTCTCCCTCACAGCCGTCACTCTCTCCCTCTCTCCCTCACAGCTGTCTCACCCAATCCGTCTCTCCCTCACAGCCGTCTCACCCAGCCCGTCGTCGCCGCCGATCCAGATCGCCGCCTCCACCGATTCGGCCTCCCTCTTTCCTTCACCCTTCCCTCTCTCCTCCACCACCGACCCTTCACCTCCCACCCCCAATCGATGACCTTTCGCCTCCCACCCCCAACTGACGACAGCAATGGAAGATCCGAGCGGCAGCAGTGACAGCAGATCGACACGCTGGAATTGTTTTCTGTTAATTTTCTGTTGATTTTTGTGTTGGAATTTCTTCTTCCTTCTTCTTATTCTGGCGTGCTGGGTTGTTGTAGTGGGTTTGTGAAGAGAAGTAATCCGGTAGAGGAGAGAGAAAAAAAGCATAAAAAAATATTTTACACATGAACAGTAACCGTGTATATATACACGGTTACTGTTCATATGTGCATATTTGCACATCTTTACACCCACTGATGTGGGTGTATTTTTGCTCAAATTGTGTAAATTTTGTAATTTTTTGCATTTTAGAAGATTATAGAAGGATTGGTGTGGATGCTCTTACAAGTTACAATTAAAAAGCGAAACATTATACTGTTTTAGCAACACTAAAACACTTATAATACGTTCAGAAGCCTTGATAAGGTGATAATAGAGAAAGAGACAAGGTTGGAACTAAAAAAAAACCAGGAAAATAAATTTCACCCCATTGTTTCAATATTCGTTTTAACTGCCCTTTGATCTGACTTTTTGTTTGTTCATGCTGTTTTGCTCATGGCTTAAACGCTGTCCCCATCTCATCTCAGACAAACCCATCACCTCTTCTCTCTTTTCTCTCTCTGTTCATAGTCTCTGCCGCCTCAAGTCTTGGCCTCTAAAGCTTGGTACGTTTTTAATCTGTGTTTTTTGTAATAGCTGATGATAATGAATGTTGCATCAATAGAACCGATAAAATTTAGGTGTTTAGAAAATCTGCAATCAACATTCTGACAAAAGGGTATGTGTATACCTCTGTTTTGCTGCTTTTGGTATCACATGAAAGGACAAAGCTTTTTGGGTTCTTAAGAATCTTTTTTCACATTGGGTTTTCTCCAACATGCTTGTTTATTTTTTCCTGATTACTGATACTATGCAGGGAATATTAGTTCTTGGGGTGTGCCTCTCTTTTGTTTGTCATGAGTATGATACAGTGATCTTTCTCATTGTCGTGCCATTAGCTGAGAAGATCATTTCTTTTCTTGTTACTATTTATCTGTTTTTTAGAGTGAACTCTACATGCTTGGCGAAATGTCTGAGTTGAATTTTATGGATAACTTTATATTAATTGGCTAAAGATCTCGCATTGGGTTCAGGTTCTATATGCAGATAGCCATTTGGAATTTAAATGATGGGAATATGATGTGTTTCTCCTCTTGGAAGCCCATTTAGTAGGTGAGGAGGAAGTTTGGCTGGGATGGACTATTATAATATTAGATGATTAACAGTTTGTGGGATGTCATGATAGTGTTAGGCTATTGGGGAAACACCACACTTTTGGAACTTTAAAAAGCTTTAAGCAATGGTTATTATATAAATTTTCCTATAAATAGGATTAAGCTTCACTTTGTTATTAACTTTACCTTTTTTAAACTCACAATTTTCTATCTTAAATGGGGTTACAAGTTTTCTTCTCTAGAATCAAACTTGCAATCTTAGATAGGAAATGAAAGCTTTGAGAATCAGGTCCAACATTTGCAAGAACCCAAAATAAGGTTTGTTCTAAACTTTCTTATGCAATTTTTAAATTTAATATGGTCTTTTATTTGAAGATATGAGAGTTGACACTTTCAACTTATAAATTAGTTTCTCAAGTGCCACCACATTCATTTGTCGTTCACCCATTATCATAATCTTAGTTTGCTTATTGGCTATTGCAGTATGAGGACATAATGTCTTCTAGATTCACTCTGTTAGGCCTATATTCATTAACTAATTTATAGAAGTTTTTCATCCATCTTCCGTATCATTACTACTATATCCTTGCACATAATGATGATGATTTGAACCTTTTTCGCCAATCTCACATAAAAAGGACTATTCAAAGTGCCTACATGTAAAGACTTTTGGAGTCACAATTGGTTAGGTAGATATTATAGGCTTAATTTTAAGAAGTCACTATATTAAAAGCAGTTATATGTTTATACTATATAGTAATTCTTTTGTAGTAATTCTTCTGTCTTCTAAAATTATTAGTACTTATTAGAGCAAATAATAAGAGAACTTTTATAGTAACGCATTCATGTAACCTAAGTTATTTATTATCATTTTCAAGTCATAGTATCTTTAAGTAAACTAAATAGTTTTAATATTTATTTAAGGCTAAAATGAAAAATTGATACTCTAAGTTTCTTCAGATTTCATTTCAATCCTCTAATTTTGCTTTTATTTATTTCAGTCTTTTAACTTTTAGGGCATGTTTAGTAGACTATAATGGGCATTGTGATGTAATAGTTATTCCTATGATTTAGTTATTCTTTAGTTTGGTTATGTTTTTATTACAAGGAATAATCATTCCTTACGAATAGCTATTCTTCAAAATGAGGAATAACTATTTCTCTTTAAAATGTGGTATTAGTTTTTTTTTTTTTTTTTTGAGGAGGAACATCGAAATTTTATTAAAATGTGCCTCTAGAATCGGCTTGTACAACTGAATAAAGATATGGTGGAACATCCTTCATCCACACTAGAAAATCTGGTATGCCAATGGCATATTTAGCCAAACCATGAGCTAAAGAATTAACTTCTCTTAATGTATGAGAATAAAGCAATTTAACAAATTGTGAGGATAGACCTTTCACCTCGTCTATGAATAAACCAAATGGAGCTAAAGAAACAGAATCATCCGTTTGAGCCTTAAATACTTCCAGTGAATCGCCTTCCAAAATAGCTTGTTGAACTCCTATGTCTAATGCAAAAGAGAAAGCTGTAACAGCTGCCATCGCTTCAACCTCTCTACTGCTATAGGCCTGATGCAACAGTTTGGAACATGAAGCAATCACCTCGCCTTCTCCAACTCTTATCACCACTCCTATACCCGATTTGTTTTCTTTCGGAAAGATCGCGCCGTCAGTAATTTATTTTCAAGAATTCATTCCTCGGAGGCTTCCACCTGCACCTGACCCGTCGAGGTTCTTCTTGTCCTGGGAATCATGAGGTACTTGTCTTCCTTGAAAATCCAGTAACCACGTCCTGGCGATTTGAGCAACTTGGTGAAGGCGATCAGCTGGCAGATTCAGTCTGACACGATTTCGCTGGTTCCAGATCGACCATTCCGTTACAGCAAATAATTCTACGTCCTTCTCCTGCAAGATCAACCACGACAAGAGTTCTTTGAAGTCCAGGAAGTGAACTGAACTTCGAAAACTCCACAGCTCCGGACTGGCCCACACCGGTTCAAGTTCAGGACACAGCCACAATGCATGTAGAGAGTTTTCTGACGAGATACGGCATCGTTCACACACTGGGTCGTCAATTATTGTGCGACGGACTAAAGCTTGCTTGGTTGGCAGTGCTTCACGACAGGCCCGCCACAGCATGGACTTCACCTTTGGTGGTACTCGCAATGACCAAATGCTTTTCCAAACGTGCTTGTCCCTATTCTGTTGAACCTGTGCACCTTCACCCAAAGCCGCTGCCTCCTCCTTTAGAAACCTATAGCCAGTTTTACAACTGTAAACACCGTTGCTTGGTGGGGCCAAAACAGAGTGTCCTCAGATGAAGCTCGGCCTAAAGGAATTTTTTTAATCATCTCGGCATTCTCATGTGTGAATAAACCTTCAACCAACTCCACTATCCACTGCCTGCTCTGTGGGTCAATTAGAGTATCTACCGTTGAATCCTCAAAATCTTGAATTGGACATTCCGGTAAATAAGGTGGATACTTCCTTGGCAGCCAATGGTGCTGCCAAATCTTGATTTTCTGCCCATTGCCAACCCACCACCTAGCTCCTCGCTTTATAACTTCCCTACCATGAAGGATACTCCTCCAAGCATGGGAACCCATCCTTGAATATGTGGCCTCCATTATAGTAGTATTTGGGAAAAATCTGGCTTTGAAAACTTTGTAGAATAGTGAGTCGGTACTGTGCAGTAAACGCCATGCATGCTTTGCAAGAAGAGAATCATTGTGCAAAGCTAGCTCTCGAAAACCCATTCCACCTACTATTTTTGGTCTTGTCATTTCCTCCCATTTGACCCAATGAATCCTCATACATCTAACAATTATAAAAATAAAAAATCATAAAAAATAACACATATCTTTCTTAAATTTAAAAATAACAATTTTTAAAGAGATATAATTGTATGAGTAAGATATTTCCTAAAATAAATGCTAAGTTTCATTTTTTTTTTAATAAACACACACTAACATGTTATTAAAATATTAAGATCCAAATACATCGTGGATAAGATCTTGCTGAATACAACAAGAAATCTCTTCAATCCAAATTACATCATTGACAAGGCTTTGAGCTTGTCTTGCTAGAAAATGGGCTGGCTGATTACCAGTCTTCGCACATGAGAATAGCCAACTACTCCAACATCAGAACTTAGAACATGAATTCCTTCCACAATAGCTGCAACTGAAGTAGGAGCCTGTGAAACTTGGTTGAGAGAATTAGAAACAATCAAGGAATCTCCCTCCAACACCCCATTCTTCAGCCCCAAATGTCTTGTCAGCAAAACACCAGCTTCATATGCCTCTGCTTCAATTTCGATTACTCCTAATTGAGCTTTGATTTTTCTGCATAATGCAACCAACAATCTGCCTTGTTGATCTCTAATGACTACACTAATGCCAGCCAACTTCTTTGAGGGAAAAAGAGCACCATCAACGTTTATTTTGCATAAGCCCGAAGGAGGAGGAGTCCAGACCGAATGCTAAGTAGCTTCCTGACAATTGCCGAAGCGCTGAACCAAATCAGAAGCAGTGGAGTCGTGCTTCTCAATGGCTAACCAATATTCCTGAAGATAACATGCTGCATACCGAGCCACTTCCGATGTTATAAATCACAATCAAACTAATGAATATATTTATTTATTACATTACAATGCACTTTATTACTAATAATAAAAATTAAAATTCTTGTCGTAATCTCTATTTAATGTACCAAACGTACTTTTAAATTTATTTAATAAAGGCTTTTTCATCAACTTTTATTATATGTTGTAGTTAATTTTTCAATTTTTTAAAATTTTCTTCAAATTTTTCAAATTAAAAAAATTTAATTAATTATTGAATTTTTTTTTTTTTGATAATTTTTAACAGAAAAACCTTAATAGAATAATAAAGTCTTTTGCTGCCTAAAAAAAAAAAAAAAAAAAAAAACTTTTGTTGCCTTGGTGTGGTGAGGCAAATGGGGAAGAAGCGAGACCGCCGAGTCACACCGAGTTCGAATAAAGGAGGAGAGCAGCGAGTCGAACTCGGCGACTCGGCCTCGTCGAATCGCAGGCTCGCCATTATCTTCGTCCTCTTCTTCCTCGTATCTCCCGCCATTTCCGTGCTCGTATACCGTAAAAAATACGCCTCGACTACGAACCCTCCGGACTCCTACGTATTCCAACGAGGCCTCGTTAAAGCCAACGTCGATTTCCAAGAAATCCTCGCTGTGAGTACAACTCTACTAAGCAATGTTTGGTTCCTCAGAAACTTTGAGAAAGCAAACTCTTTTTTTCCCTGGATTTTAGTGATTTAGGTTTTGAGCTCTTCATTTCCTGGATTTTTTTCTCAGCAACCAAACAAAGGCTGCTTCAATATTTGTTGTGAAAGAGAGAAAATTTTAGATTCTTGTTCATAAAAAGTATGTATCAATTTTTTTAATGTTATATATGAAATTCAGGAGAATTCAAAGGTTTCGGAGAACACGTCGCACCGGCATTATACGTATCCTGTACTGGCTTACATTACTCCATGGTATTACTCATTGCTCTGTTTTGTCATTTTTATAGTTTGGGATGAAAATGATATGTGAAATTTCCTGTAATTGTGGCATTGTGCCTTTGTTTTCATTTCCCTATGTGTCATTCATAGTAGGAACTAGGAGCCAAGTGAGTGTTCTAGAGTTTGATTTAGGACACTTCACTTTTTTGGATTTAGGGAAAAGAAAAGAAAAAGAAAAGGCAAATTACAACTTACCCACTTATAGTTGAAATTTAAGTTGCCTACTAGTTTGAAATTTGACAATTTACCCTCCTGAGGATTGTCTGAAATTTAAATTGCCTACCTGTGATTTGAAATCCCATGATGCAAGTGTTTAGCTTGATTTTTTTTTTTAATCTTATTTGATCTTGTATTTTTATGCTTTTTTTGTGTTTTTGGAGGAGAGAAACTTAAAAGTGAAGCAAAATTACATATTTAGCCACCTTTTTAACAAAGATGGGTTATGGAACTCTAATTGAGCTATTTGGTAAAGTGTCAAATTTCAAACTATATGTAGACAACTTAAATTTCAACCAAACAACAGGTGGGTAAGTAGTAATTTGCCAAAAAAAAAAAAAGATTATAGTTTTAGTTTTATATATAGTGCGCAGCTTTGTTTTTAATGCATCACTAAGAAATGGGGAGTGGATTTGAGTTGGGGGAACAAAAAAGAGGTAGATGAGGACCAAAAATAACGTTAGTAGAAGTAGTTAAAAAGAACATGTCAAATAAGGAAGTAATGGATACTATGATTTTGGATGGAATTGAATGGAGGAAAAGAATATATGTGGCTGACCTGACTAATCTTGATGAGGTTTTTTTTTTTTTTTTTTTTGGTGGGGGGGGGGGGGGGGGTGTTGAATGTTGTTGTTGTTGTTTGTCTGTTTACGTAGCACACGACTTAATAGTTTTATATATCGTTAAAAGTTTTGATCCGTTTGATATTGAAACTTAGTGTTGTGGAGCTGTGCAGGAACTCTAAGGGCTATGAAATAGCAAAAAGGTTTAATTCCAAGTTTACACATCTATCACCTGTCTGGTATGATTTGAAGAGGTAAGCTCCCAAATTTTAAATTTTGGCCAAGTGATGAAAGTGGGTTGTTGACAATCTTGTTAGAGCCTCTCTGTTGGTCATTATAGAATTGTCGGCTAAATACAATTAGAAATGAACCAACTTGTGTGTGTTATTATTTTTTGTTTTCTGGGCGGGGGGTGGTAGGCTGGTAACTTTGGGCTTGATTGTCCCTGACATCATTATTGTAGGTAAACTTATCCAAAACGGGGAAAAAGAATCACAAATGTAGGTGGAGCAGTATCTTCTAAATCCTTGTGGATGTTTAAGATGTCCATGCTTTATTAAACTTAAGAACTGCTTTTTCTATCACATTGTTGTATGAGTTTCTTTTCATTATTTTTGTTGCCAGCCAAGGGACCAGCTTAATACTTGAGGGGAGACATAATGCTGATGTAGGATGGATCTCAGAGCTTAGAAGGTCAGGAGATGCTTGGGTATGGCGAAGAAATTCTTTTTATTGTATTTTATTTGATTTTTAGTTTAGGCCCTTTCTTCCTTCAGGAAATTGACAACTAAAGAGGTTTGATAATTTGATGAAAACACATGGCACATGTCTTGACAATGAGCTCCATATCAAATGGCATCTCCCCCTATGTGAATGGGGTGAAGGGTCAGGTTTTGGGTTAGCATCCATTGGACTTATAGCTTACCAATCCAAGAAAGAAGTCTGCATGTGTCTTTTGTCCAATTTATTTGCTATATAATTCAGTTGAGAGGTTATTCGAATATTGAAGTTACAATAATTACAAATGATAAATGAATTTGGTGAAGCGTGTTATAAAATGAGAGAGGCTCCTTTACTTATATAAAAAAAGGGAGAGACTTCTTTGAGAGATTGTTAACCATGCAAAAACGGAGTTGTTGATCAGTTTTAAAATAACAGTCCATCATACATATATAAAAAATTGATAGAATTTCCCTCCAAACTGTTTTAGAGGTAAATTCCACCAACCTATTATTTGATGATTTAAATGACCATACACATGTCCATGATCACATAAGTCATTAACTTAGCTATATAAGGCTATCAAATAAATTACATGAATAAAATAATGCTTGGTTTAATTTTGTCACATAATGGGTTGGTGAAGATTGCTCCAAACTGATTTGGAGGAATATTTTCTTTTAAAAAAATTGACCGACATGCACTTATTAAAAAAAAATGAGCCACACTTGTTGATAATCTTCTGAAAACCTAGATTAATTGTCTAATCATTATTAATGATATCCTTTGGATAAAGGTTTACCCAGAGTTGTTCTGGAAGCATTTCCTGCAGAAGTGCTTATGAGGAAGAAGCAAAGGGATAAAGCTATTAAACTTATTGTAACAGAGTGCAAGTAAGCCTCTTTTTCATACATTTCTGGATACTTTTAAGCATATTAGCCCATGTTCTAATGAAAAGTGATTCATTTTCTGCATGTCAGAAAGAAATGCTTTGGTTTGTTTTGATTCATCTTAAGTTTGATTCACTCATTTTTTTTTTTTTCTTTTTTTAGTGTTGGCCTCTGGCTTCCTTCTTTTTTAAAATAAATAAATAAATAAGTTTTAGTTCTCATTTTCAGCTTAATGCTTATCAGATGTGAGAACAGGGTACTTGGGCCCTGGGGGATGAGAAGAATTTTGTGCTCTTGCAAACATACGCATCAAAACTAGCATGGCATAGAGTTGGGTTTGGAAGTATTCAATTGAACCCAATTCCAATCTGTGCCTGTGTTTTGCGTCGTTCCTTTTTGGGCATGACTCAATTAATGCATGCATTTAACAAAATGAATCATAGGTCTATAAATACTTCAACAACAGCAATAAAGCCTTAGTCCCAAAATTTTAGGTTTGGCTATGGATCTTTAACAACTAATTGGGATCAGCCATATGCATTCTTCTCTACCTTTCTATCTTATCTAAAATCATACTCTCTTAATTTCTTATCCTATATTTCCTTGTATTTCCAATTTTCCATCTCGACATTCTCATTTCAGCTAAATTCATCCTAAGTGACAAAAATTAAAAAAGGGTGAGGGCACTACAAACGGGGTGGTTGAATTGGGGTTAATATCTATTAAAGCCTTATCTGAAAAGCAAGCATACAAAAAACTATATTTGGGTATTTAGAATCAGCCATGGCTGAACTTAATAAAGCAAAAGCTAGACAATTAACTCTATGTGGGTTTCATGCAGCTGGAGAGGTCGTTTTTGAAGCTGAAAAATATGGTCATTTTGGAGAGTTGCTTCCTCATGCTTACTTTCATGTCTATAAATGGAATAGAATGGTTGCATGTTAGGTTGTTAAACAGCATTCTTTTAGCAACATTAAGAACTCTTTTCTACTCAAATTGTATGCTTGGATGACAGAGTCATATCCCTCTATAGTTGATCGCTTTCTGGACTTCATTGATACTATATGTGTTAATTTGGAATCTTTTTCTTTATTTTTATTTGCCTTTGCTTCTGTTTTGTTACTTTTTCTCTTTTCTTGTAAATATACCTTCAGTTGGGTGACATCCTTATAATGAATTATTTATGTGAAGAAAGGGAGATCCATTGTGCAGTTTCAATGGTTTAGGAGGCCCATGGCAGACAACTGAAATTTGAAATGAATATTTTTAGCCTACATTCAAATCCCCATGCACAAGTGCATGTGTGCACAGAGAGAGAGAGAGAGAGAAGAGAGAGTTACGTCTTACTCCCACTCTTTTTATAGGGTTCATTTATATTTGTGGAGAATGTGATTATCTTGTTCATACCTAGGGCAGGGTTTTTATTGTTCAATAATTTCTGTAGTTTGTGCCTGTGATTATGTCAAGGATTTTCTTTTTCTTTTTTTTAAAGAATAAAATAAAAAGAACTTTGTTATTTTTTTATTTATTTTTATTTTTTGTGGATTTTCTTATATTTAGGGATATGGGATATGATGGTATTGTGCTAGAAGCTTGGTCAAGGTGGGCAGCTTATGGTATCTTGCATGATCCAGAAATGCGTAATTTGGTACATTTCAAACTTTCTGCTCCTTATGTAATACTTTTTCTTTAAGGTAACATACTTTTATGCTTCTTTTGTTTCAATTTCTAAAATTTTTGGTACTAATCTTCAAAATAGTTTATGGACTCCTCAATTTTTTCAATAATTAATTAATTAATTATTGAAATAATTATTCAAGTTGTTCTTAATCTCTATTTTCAGTAGACAATTGAAAGAAATAAACAATAAAATATTACTCTAAAAATTTTTCTGTCATTGTGTTGCATTGCCTGTTGATTCCTCTCATCTCCCTTCCCCACCCCCAGCCCGTGCAGGAAGAGAAAATGGTTTTTGGGGAGAGGTTCTCCTTTTGTCTTGGACCCAGCATTCAAACCTTTCACCATTTCAAGTATATGAGATTTAAGGTTTTTGGCTTTGTTTTTTGGGTCGAAGTATTGGGATTTCTCTGTAACTTAAAGATATGAATACGCCTGCTTCACAGATAGATTTGAAGTCTTTTTGTTGTATGAATCTTTGAGCATGTATCTGTTCTCAAATTACCTCTCTCAATTTGCGGTGAATCAGTAGTGTTGTTGCTGGACATGAAATCATTTTGTTCCACTTTTTGCTCTTTACTGAGGGATCCTTCTTATTTTGCAAGCCTAGGCACTACAGTTCATAAAACAGCTTGGACATGCACTACATTCTTTGAGCTCAGCAAGGAATGATAAACAACAGTTGCAGTTGGTCTTTGTTATAGGTCCACCGCATTCAGACAAGCTCCAAAAGCATGATTTTGGCCCAGAAGATCTTCAGAGCTTGAGCAATGCTGTAGATGGATTCTCACTAATGACCTACGACTTTTCAATTCCTCAAAATCCAGGTCCTAATGCACCTCTGAAGTGGATTCATTCCACACTACAGCTAATCCTTCGTCCCACTGGCAATAGCGCTCTGGGCCCTGCCCACAAGATATTTCTTGGCATCAATTTCTATGGAAATGATTTCGTCCCTACCAGGAGGTATTTCTTCTGTTCTTGCTTCTTTTCCATTTTTTTTACTTGATGGTTTTAGAGGAGCTACATATTTTCTGTTACACTTGTTTCTTTTTTACTTTTTAGTTTTTCGCAAGTCAAAATAATCTTATTCATGACAGAAAATAGTTCAAATCACTCATAAAGAATTACAATATATAAATTGAATGATCTTTTGAAAAAAAAAAGGGGATTCTGTCCAAGGTCGCCATCTAGTCATACAAAGATCTCAACTAAAACCAAAAAAAGAAAAGAAAAAAAGGATGGCATGGTGAGGACATTCAACACTGTCAAAGTTCTATTTTTCTCTTGCCAAATTGTCCAATCTATTTTGCTTGGTAAGTTACACACTCTGTGGGTCTTGAATTCACGACCTTGCTTATATAGGAGGAGGAACTGCTATTTGAGTTAGAGCTCATTGGCCAAATTGTTTACAATACACATAAAAGAATAACCTTCGAGATTTTAACTCCAATGGAGAGGAAATCTTCCTTGACAACCATCCCACACTCAAAAATCTTCCATCCACATGTTTGAGACATATGTTGTGCATTAGATCACTTTTCTATCCAGATTTTTGAGACACAAGTTGTTCACATGACCACTCTCAGTCCTCTTAAATAACAAAAATGGGATGGAAGGAGCAATTTCTTTAAGGAGTAAAAGTTCAAATTGAAGCTCCATGGGGTCAGTTTGCAACAACCCAAAGTTGAAGGGGTGTGTTTACATTCCTCACCCCACACCACCCCCCCCCCCCCCCCCCCCCCCCCCTTCTCCCAACACACACACACACACACCCCTTAATAGATAAAATTCTTTATTAGTTTCTCATCTTACAAAATAAGAGTGTCCTCCATATCTTGACATGTTATAAGAACTGCAGGGTTGGGTGGTGGAGCTATTACTGGCAGGGATTACCTCTCATTGTTGGAGAAGCACAGGCCTTTGTTGCAGTGGGAAAAGAACAGTGGGGAGCATTTGTTCTTTTATTCCAATGATGACAATATCAAGCATGCAGTTTTCTATCCATCATTATTGTCAATTTCTATGTGACTCGAGGAAGCTCGTTCATGGGGATGTGGCATATCAATTTGGGAAATTGGACAAGGTCTGGATTACTTTTTTGATCTTCTGTAAATAGCGCACTTTTGTTCTTTATATTGTAGACACTTCTGGTCATTTGCTTTCTTCTTGCAAAAACGTCATTTGTGTCTACAATCTACATTTACATATCTCAACTGTAAGATATTTTTTGTCACTACACAATTAATTCAAAGAGTTCTGATAAGACCTATTGTAGGTTAATAGTTGATCTTATTGCGGCTACTATCCGCTTGAACACCACGTTTCTATGAATAACACGGTTGCTTGTGATTTATAGCTAATTTCTTTGTCATATTCTTTAAACTTGGTGATCCACTCCACTTCAATTGATTTTACATGGCTCTAAATCATTCATACAATTGAATGGCTTTGTCTATCTGTCCGTGCAATCAGTTTGGCAAAATGCTGTTCTTAAGGGTACTTTACAGCTCCGCAAATGAGCTTAGCTCAATTGGCACCTCCTTCTTTTATAAGTGTTAGATGGAGGTGAGGTTGTGGGTTCAAAACACATCGAGGATGCGTCTGTAACTTACCAATCGACAAAAAAAGAAAAAAAAAAAAAGTAGTACTTTACAACTCTCAATTGCTACTACCGTCTTGGCCATTGTTTGGATTCCCTCTGTAGTATTGGAGCGCCTGCAGTTTTATAAGCCTGCCTGCGCCATGGATTCAGCATTCAAGCAATGATTGTAATCTATCAAATATGTTGACCTTCCATATGAAAATGTTTATATTAACATTACAGGTTGTTGACCATCAATCAAATGAATGATGCAACGCTTGCATTTGGATGGGTTTATTTTCATAAGCTTATTTTGTTTATCAAGCAAACATAAAATTGTATGTACCTTAAAAAATGTCATGCTTTAAAAAGCTGTATATTTTGTTTTAAGATAGAAATAAGGTCATTAAGCAATCGTTTTTTGCTTACATAATTTCATTATTAATTTGAAATTAGTTGAATAGTGGTCAGTTAAGCTTGTTGTAAGTAAAGACATCAATTATATATTATTCTCATATATTCCAGTAATAGTATTGTAATAGACCTACCAATTGAGTAGGTTTTTTTTTTTTTTTTTTTTTATAGGATGAGGATATCTTGTTGTGCTCACTAAAAAAATGTGACTATTCTCCCGGGTTTAGACAATTCCTTCTACTCTTTTTATTATTATTATTATTATTATTATTATTATTATTATTTTTTTTTTTTTTGAGAATCACTAATCTTAGTCAATTAGGCTGTGCCCCAAAAGCCCAGAAAGTAAGCAAACATGGCCCAAAGAAAAATAAATACCTAGAGGGACAAAATATAGAGCCCATTGGCCCACCTTAGGGTATGGGCAGTGTATGGGAGACAGCCACAGTGAGATTACCCTCTTACCCTCCTTAAGGAATAAGAATGGGCCTTGAAAAGGCCCAAAAGGAAAGAATAGAGTAAAGATCCAATAGGCCTGCCCAGCAAAAACCTATGGAAGATAAGAAAGGAGAACATCAAGAGCCAATAGACTCAGCCCAGGTGAAGTGTAGCAAAGTCCAAAGAAGCCCACATCATTTCTATACAAGATGGGCACGGATAAGAAAGCTCCAGACTCAACAAAAATATTAGTAAAAGGAACGGGACAAGGCCAAGCAGCATCGGCAAAAAATGTGTGGGAAAGAAGAGACAAAATACAAAAGAAGAAACAAAGATGTAGTGGCCGAAGCACCATCACGGCTGAAGGAATTATACAGAGAGTGTACATTTTCTCTCTATCTCAAAACCTCAACTTTACAAAACAGAACCTGAAATTTTATCACTCTCTCAAGCACTGACAACCCCTTTATTTATTTTGTTCTCTTTGGCCTTTTCCATTGCAGCCTTAACCGAAACTGGCATTTCCCTTAGTGCCACCAGTAACACCAACACCTTCACCATTCCCATTTATAGTACTTCCACTGTTCCACCAGAAACCTCAACTGGGTTCTGCTTAACTTTCGAAACTGGTTTGGATTGCAGTGACTTCTTATACGACTTGGCCTTTTCGGGAGCGAGCTTCACAGGGTCAATAGAAGCTGGTTCTGGTTCTGGAGTTGTTTCTGGTGAATTTGGTGATATGGGTTCTGAAGATTCAGCATTGGATTGGTTTGTAGAAGATGAGTGAGAGCTTGAATGGTTTGAATGAATTGGGTTTGTTGAGGTTTGTGGATGGAAAGAAAGTGGGTTTTGAGGGAAGAAAGCCAAGAAGGTTGAAGAGAAGCCGGCATTTGAAAACTAATGGGTTTTTGTGTACGTGAGAGAGAGCTGAGTTGAGTGTTAGAACTTAGACTGAATGGGTCTGGCATTTTAGTTACTGTCAGACAAGGGAACGTTTAAAAAAAAAAAAATTGAAAACCCAAAAAGTGAAAAAACCAAATATAAATTAAAACAAACAAACAAAAAAAAAAAAAAAAAAAAACAAACAAACAACTATTTTAAAAGGCTATCGATTGCTCTTCCATGATTAGACCAAAATACCAAACGATTTTGGGTAGTTACACTCTACCTTGAAGTTTAGAGAAATAACATTTTACTTTAAATTTGAAAAGAAAAAACACTCCCTTAAAATTTGTCACTAAAATTTATCAATTTTTTTACAAACCATGATTAAACTTTTATATATATATATATATATATATATAATTATATAAAATAAATTTAGATTTAGAATAGATGCTCTCAAACTAAACATGTTTTCTTTCCCTATATGCACAAAAATGAACTGAAGTGGACCAAAATGAATTAAATTGGACCGAAGTGGACACAATTGAACCAAATTGGACCAACTAAAATGAAGTAGACCGAATGGACAGAATAAGACCGACTAGGACATAGTGAATCAATGTGGACCGAAGTGGACTGAATAGAAGCAAATAAGAATGAATGGACAGATTAGGGCAAAAGTGGATGTAATGGACGGAATAGGACCAGATAGGACCAATGTCAATTAAATAGGACCGAAGTGGATAGAATGTACTGAATAAAATCAATATGGATCAAATAGAACCAAAGTGGACCAAATGACCCAAATATAATTAAAGTGGACCAAAGTAGGTAGAATATACCAAATAAGACCAATGTGGACTGAATAGAACTAAAGCGGATAGAATAGACCCAATGTGTACCGAATGAATGAATAGGACCTAATAGGACTTTTGAATACTTATCATTTTTATTGCATTTTTAGAGCTCACATTTCGAATGTCTATTTTGTTTGTATTTTTTAACTCAAAACTAAAGAGTTTTAATATATAAAAATTCTATACTTTTCAACCCAAAAATTAAGGGGGAAAAAAGTTTTTACCAAGTTTGAAAATGCAACTTATAATCAATTTATGGCCTAATAAGTCCAAAATGGACCAAATTGATTGAGTAGACCGAATTAGACCGAGTGGAACAAATTGAATAGAATGATACCAAAATGAACTGAAGTAAACCTAATTGAAGCGAATAGAAATTGTTTAATTTTTATGAAGAACAAATTTTTGAGAAAAAATTATATATCATATTACAATTAAAAAATAATTATTTATTCTCATGCTTCGCATAGGCCTTCGACTAGTTATTCACAATTTATGACAAGAACTTAATTGAGTGATTTTCCAAACATCTTATCATACAATTTCCAAAAGATTGGGAAGCTTTAGCCACGATAGCTGCCACCAAAAAACTGCAATTTAACAACACTAACCTCATGATAATAGCACAACAAAACCATTGTTACCCCTACCACCACAACTGCAAAACAATTCTAAACAACTACAAACCCTAGGAATTGCCACAACTCACTCAAATTGTGTATCACCAATATCTTCAGTATCACAATCTTTTTTCCTTGTGCGGCTTTGCCAACCACCACATTGAGACAGTCGTTTCGACCTTGTCCACAGAAACTAATTTAGTTTAGAATGACAAAATCTGTGAAAAGTGATCCAGCTCCAACTTCCAAACTTAAAAGACAATCAAAATATTTATTTTAAAAAAATAAAAATTTGTTGAAGTCCATCACGAAAATATCCTTTTATTTCAATTAATACTGTCACAATTCATCCCCCATATTTAGAATACAACAGATGAGATCCAAATCAACTTCCTATGAAGGATTCACTAAACCTGTTGCTACTTATTGACCCTGCCCACCATTATTATCACACTTAACAAGCTTCCAAATGCTACTAAAACAAGGCAACCAAGTTCTTGAATGTTATACATCATCTAAAGACCCGTAATATATGATTTGAGCAAGTGAAGCCACCATCAATCATAAGATTAGCCCCACTTACATATCGGGCTTTATCACTTGCTAAGAAGAGCACAGAATTAGCCACATCATCAACAGTCAATTCCAACCCCTGCAAATTAGCATTCTTCCCAATAAAATCACGAAAACCCGCCATGGCATCCTCAGTTCTCTCTTCCTCAGGCAAGTGAGCTAAAGCCAAGCCTGTCACAACTGCATAAGGAGAAACATAGTTGACACGTATCCCATGTAGCCCCAGCTCAGCCGCAACATTCTTGGTTAGCCCTAACATGGCATGCTTAGACCCTGTATAGGGATGGGGACCTAGGCCCCCGATGACACTTGCAACACTGCATAGAGAAATTATTGAGCCCTTCTTTAATGGGATCATAATACGAGCTGCATGTTTCATCCCAAGAAAGACTCCCTTCACATTTACATCAAATATCTTCTCAAACTCTGAAATGTCTGCATTGCGGATATCAGAACATGGTGAACCCGACAACCCAGCATTGTTGACCACGATGTCGAGTGTACCAAATTTATTGACTGTGAAGTCAATTGCACGGCAAACATCATCTTCTTTAGAGACATCACAATGGAAATATCAAGTGTCTGGTTCACCACCGAGGGTATCATTGACATGCTGGCCAAGCTTGTCCTGCACATCAACTATACAAACATTTGCACCATGTTTATGGAATAGGCGCACAATGCTCTCTCCAATACTTGTGGCTCCACCAATGACCAATGCCACTTTCCCCAGTAATCTGAGGGGGGAAATCGCATTGAAGATATTACATTAGTATATAAGAAATCTAATATAATATGTTAGAATCTAAGAATTTAACTATAAATAACACTGACGAAGTTTCTGGTCTGAGTTAAAGACTCAGAATTCTCTCAAAACCAAAAAGGAGCCAAACAAAACATAGCTATTAAAATTAAGCAATTCTAGAGAATATACTTCACTGACTTGATTATTAGTACAAACTCGACTTTAAAAAAAAAAAAAAAAAAAAGAGTTTTCTGACATGAGTAGATCCTTCATATTTAGGATATCATTAAGTTGATTTAATATGCAAGAAAACACTCATTTTGAGATATTATCATACAAAGATTTTAACTTTCTAAGATTGTTTTGGCATCCGCCCATTTTCTTGACAGCTAAATTCTAGAGCATTATTATTGTCTTGCTATGGCAATCATAATTTTAAACTGATATGCAGCTTAGGTTTGTTCAAAACTCTAGTCTTTTGGGAAGGTACACATCCGGTTAAACTTCAACATTATATTTCTAGTCCATTGCTGTGTGAGTATCACTAAGTTCCAAGATTTGTGATACACCATAGGTGAGACACACCTATAAGGGCCTTGAAAAGATTCAAACATTCTTACTATTTCCCAAATTTAAAACCTAATGTAAGTACCCTCAAATCCTCTAAAAAGCACCTGCCTAAAAAAAAAAAGTTCCAAGTTTCCTTTTTGCTTTCACCATTAAGCCAACCAAACCCTTTTCCTATCCATGATGATGCTTAGCTCACTAATGCAGGACAGCCTAGGCTACACCGCAACAGTCCCACAGTAAACCTTAGGCTTCACCACCTAAGTGTTGTTTGAAATCACCACCAAATGTAAAAGCATTTTCACAAGGAAATCTTTGATTGATAATAATAGTCTCCATACAAAATAAATCATGGAGCTTTATAGAGCTTCAGGAATTAAAGAGATAAAGGTAAAGACTAATCCTAGCAGAACTCAAATGCTAAATTAATCCCTATATAAGAACATGAAATTTAATCCCTATCACAACTTAATTAAATAATAAAAAACCTAAAATATGATATAATAAATTAAATATTGAAACAATTTCTGGTTGGGCTCCCGCATCACTCACCTACATCAATATTAGCCAACCCCAATCTCTAATTTAATGAGCCATCCTGCAGAAGTTGGGCTTGGGAGCAGGTTCATGTTCTCTCATGTTTGATAAAATAATAAATGTAACAAGTGCTGGTACTTTAAAGCTCCCTTTTAAAAAATGATTTATGATCAATGACCTTGAATGGTCGAGGCAGAATCAACTTATCTTCATTCTTTTATCTTGCAAATGTGTTAGTTTTCTTCTGTCCAACAAGCTCAAGAGTAATTATGTTTATCCGTGTGTGGGTAAAGTGCAATATTTTAACGAGGTTGGTAATTCATTTTCAACCTAATTCATAGGTAGATGAAGTTACACTTCTCCCAATGAACTTTTCTGCTATGTGCTAACTTGGTTGTGTTATTTAAACCTTATCTAGAAGAAATCTTAACAAGATTCGGGCCAATTGCCCTACCAATTTTCGGTCACATCTACTCTACTCCCCCCCTACTCTCCCTCCATCCAATTCAACCCTAGTCTTCAATAAATTCAGAAAAACACATTGGCCATAAATTTAGTGAATTGTGGTAAAAAGATCTCCCAAGATTAGATGTCAAGGAAATTGCTGTATAAAATTGGGTGCAAATTTGGCAGTAACTAAAAAATTTGAAGGCAATGAGCAATAGAGCAACAACAACAACCAATCCTTAGTCCCAAAATTTTGAGGCCAGCTATGAATCCTCAACAAAAACATATCTTTAATAAGAATAAGAAAACCATGACACTTACACATACCAAAACAAAAAAAGATCGGTAAAACTTGGGTAAATCAAATATGTACATACATATATGTTATCAAGGAGCTTGATTTTTTCAACATGTACAGATTCAGGCACAAAATTGAGCATTTGGACAAGTCCTAATTTGGACAAAATCAAGCATTTGGTAAAAAAAAAAAAAAAAAAAAAATTAACACAGAGAGAGAGAGTGTGTGTCAGTATATTGTAACTGGCACCTCAGTCTTCCATTTTAAAACTAAAAAATTCATAAAGCCTAGTTTGAGTCAAAGTGTCAAACTCAAGGTCTAAAGCTACGGATTCAATCAAAACTGTCATGTTAGAGAAAGGTACTGAACCTAAAGAAATGATAAGTATTTCCACCATTGGATTTAGTAAAAACTCAAATCTTAAACCATAACAAAGATAACAAACCCATGTTCAGTTTGACAGTTAAAAGCAAAAGCTACAGTCAGAAACTGAACAAAACAAAGCAAGAAAGAATAAGAAAAAGCATCTAATTATTTTGTACAACATAGCTCAGACCCACAAAAGCAGAACAGTCAGAGAAAACAACACAATAAAGTTTGAAACATGAAGTATAATCGAAAGGTTTGATGTGTTGTGGACATGACTCAATTCTCTCTCTCTCTCTCTCTCTCTCTCTCTCTTTGTGAGTGTCTTTTTCCTAGTTCCTTCAATACATGGGCGTTCTCTAGATTTTTTTTTTTTTAATATAAAAATTAGCCTTTTATGGTTGGCTCTCGTCTTTCCCCTTAAAGATTGGTAACATGTTAGATATTAATGAAAAAGACATATTTTTTAATTACTTTCTGAATTTGACATGATGTTTTTTACTGCTTTCTAATTTCTATCAAACACTTTATTATAAAAAAGAAACCTACATGGCTACATACAAAGAAATTGTGTCACTCTCTCAAGCACTCACAACCCCTATATTCATTTTGTACTCTTTGGCCTCTACCATTGCAACCTTAACCGAAACTGGCACTTCCTTAGTGCCACCGCCACCAACACCTTCACCTTCACCATTGGTATTTACAGTACTCTCACGAGAAACCTCAACTGGGTTCTGCTCAATTTTCGAAACCGGTTTTGATTGCAGTGACTTCTTTTACGACTCAAAGAAGGCGGTTCGGGTTCTGGAGTGTTTCTGGTGAATTTGGTGAGATGGGTTCTGAAGATTCAGCATTGGATTGGTTTGTAGAGGATGAGAGCTTGAATGGTTTGAATGAATTGGATTTGTTGAAGATTTGTAGATGGAAGGAAAATGGGTTTTGAGGGAGAGATGGCGACCAAGAGGGTTGAAAAGAAGCCATGGGTTGGCGTTTGAAAACTACTTAGTTTTTGTGTACGTGAGGGAGCTGAGTGCTGGAACTTGGAAGTTGGAACTGAATGGGTTTTTTTTTTTTTTTTTTTGGTTACTGTCAAATAAGGGAACGTTTTTATAGGAACGTATATATATATACACACACACACAAAATAAAATAATATTTCAAACTCAATTTTAATTTTTTTTTGTTCAACCATAAAAAATTTACCAATTAATTTAACAAGAATTTAAAATAACTTTTATCGGTTGAACACCTTTTTATGCATAAGTATTTTTTCTTTTTTTGGGTAATGACCACAGAAATTTTTAGTCTCTAAAATTTAGGATGTTTGCTTAAACCTTTTTCTGATTTTTTTTTTTTTTTTTTTTTGGTCGAAAATGACCATAAAGATTTTTTAGCCTCTAAAATGAATTTTGCAGAAAGAAAAGAATGTACAATGTCCATTAAATATAATAAGGTCATGGGTGTTAGTTAATTTAAATATCTCGGATCTTTTGTTTCAGAAAAATTTATTAATAGATGATACGGTATTATTTAATTATATTTTTTTTCTAAGTGTACATTAATTTTATTAATAAATTCATGTATTATTCATACTTGGAGCTATTTAACCAGAAAATCTCAAATTACGATAGGAATTCAATTGAGTGATTTTCCTAACATCTTAGCATACAATTTTCAAAAGCTTGGGAAGCTTTATCCACAACAGCTGCCACCAGAAATCTGCAATCTAACAACACTAACCTCACGACAGCAGCACCACAAAACCATTTTACTCCTGCCAACACAACTGCCAATAATTCTATACAACTACAAACCATAGGAATTGTCACAACTCACTCAAATTGAATCACCAATATCTTCAGCATCACCATCTTCTGTTCCTGTGCCAACCACCATTCACGGTCACATCTACCAAAGGCACAAGCACCTTGTTCACAAGAACTAGTTTAGTTTAGAATGAAAAAAATCTGTGAAAAGTTATCCAGCTCCAATTTTTCAACATAAAATGACACCAACATATTTGTTTTTGAAAGGAAAAAAAAATTTGTTGAAGCCCATCTCAAATGTACTTTTATTTCAATTTGCACTATCACAATCCATCTGCAATATTTAGTGTACAACAAATGATATCGAAATCAACTTTCTATGGAGGATTCACTGAATTAAACCTTTTACCACTTATTGACCCTGCCCACCAGGATTATGGCACTTCAATAAGCTTCCCACAGCTACTAAAACAAGGCAGCCAAATTCTTGAATGTTATGCATCATCTAAAGACCCGTAGTAAGTGATTTGTGCAAGTGAAGCCACCATCAACCATGAGATTAGCCCCACTTACATATCGTGCTTCATCACTTGCTAAGAAGAGCACAGAATTAGCCACATCGTCAACAGTCAATTCCACCCCCTGCAAGTTAGCATTCTTCCCAACAAAATCACGAAAACCTGCTATGGCGTCCTCAGTTCTCTCATCCTCAGGCAAGTGAGCTAAAGCCAAGCTTGTTGCAACTGCAGAAGGAGAAACACAGTTGACACGTATCCCATGTAGCCCCAGCTTAGCTACAACATTCTTGGTTAGCCCTAACACAGCATGCTTAGACCCTGTATAGAGATGGGGGCCTATGCCCCCTATGACACTTGAAACACTACATAGAGAAATTATTGAGCCCTTCTTTAATGGAATCATAATCCGAGCTGCATGTTTCATTCCGAGGAAGACTCCCTTCACATTTATATCAAATATCTTCTCAAACTCTGATATGTCTACATTACAGATATCTGGACATGGTGAGCCCGACAACCCAGTATTGTTGACCATGATGTCAAGTGTACCCAATTTACTGACTGTGAAGTCAACCGCCCGGCAAACATCATCTTATTTAGAGACATCACAATGGAAATAACAAGTGTTTGGTTCACCACCAAGGGTATCACTGACATCCTGGCCAAGCTTGTCCTCCACATCAACTATACAAACCTTTGCACCATGTTTATGGAATAGGCACACAATGCTCTCTCCAATACCAATGGCTCCACCTGTGACCAATGCCACTTTTCCCAATAATCTGGGTAGGGAAAAGCACAGTGGAGGTATTATCTTATATAAGAAATCTAATATAGTATGGTAGTATCTAGGAAGTTAACTATAACTAGCACTAATGCTACTGGTCTGAGTTAAAGACTCAGAATTTTACTTTACTGACTTCATTTCTAAAATAAATTTGGCTTTTCTTAAGAAATGAGCTTTCTGGGATGAGTATATCACTCATATTTAGGATCGAGTTGATATAATATGCAAGAAAACAATTATTTTGAGTATGTCATCAGATAAAGATTTAAATTTCCATGATCATTGTGGAATCTGCCCAATTTCTTGACAGATAGAGTATTACTGTCTTGCTAATGATCACCTCTCTAGAAAAAATTGGGGGTAAGGCTGCTTACCGTTCACCTCTCCCAAACCCCGCAAAAGTGGGAACCTTTTTTTATTTAATCACTGTCTTGCTATGGGAATCAAGATTTGAAATGTATAGGCAGCTTAGGTTTGGTCAAAACTGTAGTCTTTTAGAAAGCTAAAAATCCTGTGAAAGTAAAATTTTATATTTCTGGTCCATTGCTGTGTGAGTTTTACTAGGTTCCATGATGTTGGAATGCCATAGGTGAGACTTGTTAAAATTTTCTAGGTGAGATACCTATAGGCCTTGTAAGATTCAATTCAAACCTAATGAAATTATCCTCAATTCCTCTAAAAAACAGCTTCCTAAAAGAAAAATCCATCAAGTATTCTTATTTCTTTGACCATTGAACCTCATCAACAGTTTAAAACGTAGCCAACCAAACCCTTTTCCTATCCATGATACTTAGCTCGCCTACATCAATTGTAGAAAACACATATCTCTAATTTAATGAGCCATCCTACAGAATTGGGGCTTGGGAGCAGGTTCATATTCTTTAATGTGTAATAAAATAATGAATGAAGCAATTGCTAGAAGTTTAAAGGATCCTTTTTATAAGATTAGATGATTAATGATCAATGACCTTGACCATTATGTGGTCAAGGCAGAATCACCTTATCTTCTTTCATTTATCTTGCAAATTTGTTACTTTTCTCTTCTGTCCAACAAGCACGAAAGTAATTATGTTTAACTACCTATGATTTGGGATGAGTTTGATTTGCCAAGCCCAAATCGTTAAAATAAAAGAAAGCCATGAAACAAAATAGCAACTTGATTATAATCTGAATACAATAAAATAATATACCAGATTCAAATACAATTAAACCTCATGTAGGTAAATTGCAATATTTTAAACCCCAGGTTGGTAATGCAAACTCAACCAAATTCATGGGTAGATGAAATTAAACTTCCCCTGAAGAACAATTCTTGCTAAGTGCTAACTTGGTTGTGTGTTATCATAAACCTTATCTGGAAGAAATCTTAATGAGACATGGGCCATTAAGATTGGTCATAAATTTAGTGAATACTGAATAGTCATAAAAGATCTCTCAAGATTAGATGCCAAGGAAACTTCTGTATACAGTTGGGTGCAAATTTGGCAGTAACTGCGTAACATTTGAAGGTAATGAGCGATACAACAACAACAATTACCACCAATCCTTAGTCTGAAAATTTTGTGTAAACTATGAATCCTCAACAAACATAAATTTTGAATAAGAAAAATAAAAACATAGCACTTACTCGTACCAAAACAAAAGATGCTTGGTAAAACATGGGTAAACTGGACAGAATATACATATGTACATACATATATTTATAAAGGAACTTGATTTTTTTTTTTTCAACCTGTACAGATTTAGGCACAAAATTGAGCATTTGGGCAAGTCCTAATTTGGTTTAAACCAAGCATTTGGAAAATTTTAGAAATAAAACAGAGAGAGAGAGTCACTATTCTGTAACTGGCACCTCAGTCAGTCTTCCAAATCAATAAAACTATAAACTTCATAAAGCCTAGTTGAGTCAAACTCAGGGTCTAAAGCTATGGATTCAATCAAATTTTCATGTTAGAGAAAGGGTAGTAAAAACCCATATCTTAAACCATTGAAAGATGAGAAACCCACGTTCAATTTGATAGTTTAAAAAAATAATAATAATAATAAAAAAAAAAAGAAAAAAAAAAAGAAAAAAAAGCTACAGTCAGAAACTGTGAACAAAACCAAACAAGAAAGAATGAGAAATGGCATCTTATTAATTTGTAGAAAATAGGAAAACTGTTGGGTTACCTTTGGGTTGGAAGTGAAGATTCAACAGTGTTGACTGTGGACATGACTTAGTTCTATGTTTTTCTCTCTCTGTCTCTCTCTTGTGAGTTGTGTCTTTTTCGGTTCCCATTGCCTTCGAGACACTCTCATATCAGAAGTCAACCTTTCATGTGGACAAGTTGACTACATCTAGACTTTCTAGATTTTTATTTTTATTTTTTTGGTAAAAAACTCATTTTCGTTTTTACATTTTTTACACGATTTTCACTTTAGTGTTTATCTTCTTTTTTTTTCACTACTTTTAGTTTTTATTCTGAAAAACGTGTCTCGTTTTCGTCCTTTTCATAATAAAATAATAATAAAAAATTTTATTTTAGCATTAAAAAATAATACGTCAGCATATAAATTAAAAAAATTAATTTATTAATTTCAACTAAATAAAAAAATTAAAAACAGAATTAAAAACTAAAAATCACATTAATTGAGATCTAAGTATGTATTGAACAAGAACAACAAGAACACAAATTCAAATATAAGAACACGAACACAAATTCATATCTATAAAAATCTCAAGATCATCATTTTCTCAAACCCAACAAAATCATCAAATCCCAAAGACACAAAGTACCAAATCAATCCAAAAATACAACACAACCAAAAAAAAAAAAAAAAAAATCTCAAACTCAGAGAAACCCATCTCAAGCAAGCAAACCCAACAAATCCACCTCAACACATGAGTCTTGGTCGATCCTTGGTCGGAAAATATTAACCCATCTCAAGCTAACAAAAGGGATTTTGTTTAATTACAGCAACAGAAAAATGTGATTTGCCATTATACAAAACGATCGATGTGGTTTTACTTTACCTGATGGATTGGAGTTGCTGTTTCTGGAGATCCTCTTCGAAGATGATGGCAAAAGTAGCAGCTCCTTGACCCTGACCCTGACCTGGAGTTCTAGCTGTCCTCGGAGTGTTAGGTGCCGATTTCTTCTTTTGAAGACAATGAAGCTCGTCAATCATCTGAGCTTTCATTGGTGATGTACTGTCATCGTGGCACACCGCCGCTGACTTCTTCTGCGTTTCGATCCTCATAAGCCTTGAACGTCCTTTGCTTGACAACCTAGCCTCTCTGTTTTTTGCCTCCATGATTTCTAGCTTATCCTTATATAATTTTTTTTTTTCTCAGTTTGAAATCCGACAAGGTTAATATTTTCCGACCAAGGATCAACCAAGACTCATGTTTGAGGTGGGTTTGCTTGCTTGAGATGGTTTTTCTGAGTTTGAGATTTTTTTTTTTTTTTTTTTTGGATTGGTTGTGTTGTATTTTTGGATTGATTTGGTATTTTGGGGCTTTAGGATTTGATGATTTTGCTGGGTTTGAGAAAATGGTGATTTGGAGATTTTTAGTTTTTGGATTTTAAAATCTGGGTTTGTGTTCTTAGATTTGGGTTTGTATTCTTGTTGTTCTTGTTCAAGACACACTTAGATATCAATTCATGTGATTTCTAGCTTTTCCTTATATAAATTAATTTTTTTAATTTATATGCTGACGTGATTTTTTATTATTATTTTGATATTTCTGTCTGCCACGTAGGACGAGGCCGTTAGGGCACTAACAAAAAGGACTAAAATGAGACGCGTTTTCCAGGATAGGGATTAAAAGCGGTGGGAAAAAAAAAAGTTAGGAACCAAAGTGAGAATCACATAAAAATGTAGGGATGAAAATGGATTTTTCGCCTATATTTTTTAATAACTTTTAGCCTTTGGGGACAACAATATTTAAATAAAAATAAAATTAATTAGAGTGTAATCTGTTCCAATTATCTCATTTGATAAAGTTTAAATCATACTTAAAAAAAAAAACATTGAATAATTCAATAGTTATAACTATAGGGACCTATTAAAAAAAAAAAACTACAGGGGAGGGGGATTCGAATCGATGCAACCAATCTATGATATACATTAGAAAAGTTAGATCTCATAATTGATGAATGCACACAACGATGACAAATAGCATAATTTTCTATCCATTTAGAATGATGTGGACAAATAGTGTCACATTTCAATTAACAATTTGTCTATAACACATCACATTTGATGTATGACAACACATTTAAACCTAAATTAATAGTAGTACATTATAAATATTTTGAATTTAATACTATTAAGGTGATGGTCACTCCACAAGTATAAGTGCTTGTGGCGTGTGGGAGGTTAGGGCCGGGGTTCAAGTCTCCAAGAACGAGCTTCACACACATATACACTTAAATTAGGTTAGAGTAGAATTTCTATCTTGTATAAAAAAAAAAAAAAAAAAAAAAAAAGAGTGATGGTGCATGTATATATTATTCACTTATTATATATATGTGTGTGTGTGTTTGTGTGTGTGTGTGTATATATAGCTATTTACTATTCACATTTGGTCATTTGATAAATGATCAATGTAACTATAAATAGAATAACTATTATTTAAAAATAATAATTACTTACATTTGAAGCGCCATAAACGTTGCATAAAATCTTTAAAAATATATTTTGAAAAAATAAACCTTTTATAATTATCTAATTATATATATATGTTTTTTTTTTTTTTTTTTGTATTGGAGAAACATCTAACTATATATACAAATTAAAAGAAAGAGACTACTTTCTAAAATGATGGGCCAGCCAAAAAAAGAAATGTTGAGATTAATTTTTATATCTTTTAAAAAAAAAAATAGCATGTGTCAACACACCTATTTATTATTGTTTTCATTTGAGTTTTAGGAAGGAAAAAAAAAAACTAAATAATTACCATTCTCTTTAAATGAGTATTAATTCATTATCTTTGTCATTTAAGTTTTAGGGGGAAAGAGATGAATACATAATTAATACAATAAAGTGATTTACATCATTTTATCTTCACGTGAAAAAAAAAACTACCAAAATGCGAATTAAACATAGATACATGTCCTTTTGTGTTGCAGACTTTTTTTTAATAGCCTTTTATATTGGACAAAACTTAGATACAGTACTTTAGGTGTTGTTCCTTAAGTTCTCCTCTTAAGATTCAGTCATGTGACTATTTAACTAAAACATACACTTCCATTCCATGAGAATTAATCCATATGGCAGAAATTTAAGAAAGGAACCTAATGAACAGCATCTAAGTATTGTATCTAAGTCTTGCTCTTTTATATTACACATGGAAACATTAAAAAAATACAACTTAATGGGTTGTATTTTCTATAAATAATAGGTGAAAAACCCATTTTCATCCCTATATTTTCACGCAATTCCCACTTTGATCCCTATCTTTTATTTTCACCGCTTTTAGTCCCTAAAATAAAAAAAGTGATTTTGTTTTTGTCCCTACCGTTAATGCCCTAACGGCAAAGTCCTAGGTGGTAGACAGAACACCTTATTAGCTGACGTGGCGCTGATGTGACACTAATGTGGTAATTAAAATATTATTTGGCATTTTTATATGCCACATCAGCATTTTAATTTTTTATAAAAAGCCATGTCAGAAAATATAAACCAAAAAAGAAAGTAAATTAAAAAACAAAACTTAAATTTTTTATAAAATAAAATTTTCTTTTCATTTCATTTCATTATTTTGTTAGAAGATCATCTTTGTGTTCTTCGTGTTCTTACAATTCATATTTTTCATGTTTTTAGTAAATTAATTCATATTTTCTTGTCTTTTCTTTTCTTTGCCTTTCCAGTACTTTCTTTATAACCAAAAGAATCAAAATTCAAAACTTAGATCAAACAATAATCAACATACACCAACCAAAATCCAAAAATCAACATACACCCACCAAAATTGAAAACCCAGAAATTAACATACACCAACAATCAAACCCAGAAACAGATCTGCATATTCAGAAATTTTAACCCAACAGGCACCCCACTAAAATCAAAAGACCTACATCCTCTCATACGTTTTTTTTTTTTTTTTGTTTGGATTTGTTGAATTTTAGTCCATCTGATTTGGTTCTATTGCCAGTGATTCCCGTTGTGGATGAGGTAGATGTTGCTAGGGTTTCCATGAGCACGGTAATCACAATGAGGCTTGATCTTCACTGTAGATCTCTGAAACGGAGCGACTAGCGGCGAGATCTGGCAGAGGCACATGTTGGCTGCCGGCGCTGAAAACCTCGAGGTGGTGCCGGTGGGACTGTGAGACGGAGACGAAGTGGAACACAATGATGATTTTGATGAAGACGTCGAGGAGTTAGGGATTGGAGGAGGAAAAGGATAAGAGATTGATTTTTTAGGAGGTTTCGGTGGCGAGAGAAACGCTCTGATCTTCAAAGATGAAGATGATGACGCGGCCTTGTAGTACTCTTCGATGAGATTTGCGAGGTCCTCATCGGAGGTGATCGATATCAGAGCGTCTAGATCCTCCGACGACAACTGGCAACGAAGGCTCACAAATGTACCACACAACTCTCCAGAGGCCGGTTTGAGTTTTGTGTTTTCTTTTTGTGTTTGGTTTCAAAGCATAAGAAAATCTTGTTGAATGGCTTTGTGTAATTGTTGAATGTCTCTGTGTTTTGTTTTGTAAATTTTGATGGGCATGTCTTTTTATTTTGTAAATTTGAGTGATTTTATGGGTTTGGTTGCTAAGAAAATGCAAGAAAAGAAAAATAAAATTTTAATTTTCTAGGCAAACTTAGTTGGGGAAGAAAATGAAGAACACATAGTTTTAAGTTCATCATGTTCTTCCAAAAAAAAAAGAAAAAAATAATTTAACTAATTTTTTTAAAAAATAATTAGGTTAGAAATTTTTTTTTTTATTTTTATCTGATGTAGCTTTTTTAAAAAAAAATTAAAATGCTGACATGGTATATAAAAATGCCAAATAATATTTTTTAATAATATTTTGATCATCACATCAATGCCACATCAGCACCACGTCAGCTAATAAGGTGTTCCGTCTGCCACCTAGAACTTTGCTATTAGGGCACTGACGGTAAGGACAAAAATGAGATCGCTTTTTTGATTTTAGGGGCTAAAAGCGGTGAAAATAAAAGATATGGACCAAAGTGGGAATCATGTGAAAATGTAGGAACGAAAATAAGTTTTTCGCCTAGATAATAATAATAATAATAATAATCTATATTGTGGGAGGAGAAAGCCCAAAGAGAGGGAATCATCAAGTGGAGTCACTCGAGGGGCAACTGAGCCTAACTATTCATCAGATCAAGCCTAATCCAGTCAAAATAACCAATTAGGGAAATCCAGGAGGACAACTCGCCAAAAGAGTAGACACTTTTCGAGAGACCGGAGATAAACCACCAAGGCCATAATGTTGAAGGTTGAGGAAGGTAGCAGTGACATGCAAGCAAGGAAATGAGGAAGCTTCCAGAAAAAGTATACATCATCTCCACATTTAATGCACCATACCAACTCAGCCAGCCGCATTAATGGCATAATGACCCCTGAACAGTGCCCCCATAACTTGCAGTTTACTCTACTCCCACCAGCAAGGCAGTGATGAGACAAGTATCTAAGAAATGATTAATGGCCATCCAAGTGGAAGGCTGGGTGGCAATCCAAATAGCTATATATAGGAAGGAAGATCCTCCTTGATAGGGATCGAAAACGAGTTCAAAGAGAGAGAGAGAGAAATAGGGAAATAGAGGGAGAAAGTGATCATTGTAATATCGAGAAGTGTATATAGGAGTAACTTAAATAAGAATTTATCTTTCCTTGTTATAGTTCTTTATTAAAATTGTTACCCTTGCCAATCTTCTTTCTCTAATTACTAAACCGTGGCTACTAGGGTTTAAATTTTAGATTTCGTAAGTTTCAAATTTTTAATTAAAAATTATTTTAAATTTTCCTCTAAGGAGTTACTACTAAATCATAAAAGTAGGGAAAACTTTCGGTAAATCAATGATAATTTTAAGTCTTGTTTGTAACCCTTCTATTTCTATAGAGGTATAAAAAAAATTGACAATTTAAAGCAAAACAATTTCCTCATTGTTAGAGATTGTCAAAGCCATTAGTTATATATCCTCAGCATCACCAAAACTAGATGTCATGGGACAGTTACTAAACAAATGAGGACATGTTTCTAAAGGTTGCATCGCACAGAAAGCATTCTGTATTAGATATCTTATTTTGTAGTTCATGTTGTCCTTTATAGGCAATATGTTTGATTCTATCCTCCATAACAATATTTTGGTCCTTTCATAAGCTTTCATCTTCCAAAATTAGGTAGGGTGTAATGGGTATATTTGTGTTCTCGACTCGTTCTTCGAGTATATTTAACTGTGAATTTACCTTACTAATCCTTTGTTAAAATTAACCTACCTTGAACATATCTTAAAGGAATTTGGATTTCAGATATTGCGCTCACTGACTCAAGGTTTAAAAAGCTCCAACAGCCTATCTTGCCTCCAACTATGTATACACGTATTGATGTGTTTATCAAGCTTGATACCATCAAGGGGTCCATTGAAATAGATTCACCTCTTGGATTAGACTTATAACCATCCAGTCAAGGCACAAAAAGGTCAGGCCAAACATTAATAGAAGCGTCATCACCAACTAGGTAACATGCCCTCTTAACCATTAGCTTCTTAGCCTTCTCATTTGCCCTCTATATTGGTGAAGCATATTTGGAAATATTTCTCCTAAGCTAACCCTCCTTAACTCTCTGCTTATTCCTCAACAATCTCAAGCATAAACTATCATTTTTGGATGCAACCATCCAAGAGAGTTTTTCTATAAGAGTTCTGTTGTGCATTTTATTCTTCTTAAAGCCTAGAACTTTCTCCTTCGTAGAGAGACACAAGCTACCATAAGATTTTCAAGCCAGGAAATTCTAATTTGCATGTTTTGGCTTCAACCAAAACCTTCTTGATAATGCATCCATTTTGTCGCAGATTTTAGAAGGTACCTCAAAAGATGACATGGTGTAAGATAGCAAGGGTTATGTTGCTGACTTGATCATGGTGCCTTTCCTAACCCAGGACATACATTTGCTTTTCCACCACTAAATCTTGACTATATAATTGATCTCATAAGAATTTGAAGTCTTTTATAGAAGATCTTATGAAGAACATAGGTGCCCATAGGTACAAGGCAATCTTATTGTTGTGATTTAAGGTTAGCGGAAGCATTTCACATAAACAAGAAAATAAAGCAATCCACACAATACAACAATATTTAATGTTGTTCGCCTAACTCCATGCCTATGTCGATGAGCAACACAACCGAAATTCACTATCCACGATAAGATTTATAACCAAAATGATTCACAAACCTCACACATGCAAACACACGATCCTAGAACACCAATGCACCCTATAACTCACTCACTCTCCCAAAACAAACTTTCAACACACAACTATGAGTAACTTTCAACCAAATCTACCAAACTATTATTCAAATAAACCTGCTCATATTCTTTTAGGAGTTCTCTCCTCTCCCTATGTGAGAGGATCCTTAGGCAAAAGCCATCAAACCTTTTGCAACAATCCTATTTGCAATTCTCCAATTATATCTCTTAATAGTCAATGATTACTTTGCTTCTTCAAAAAGAAAACATCTTTTAGTCCCCATCAAGGATAATTCTAGTTTTCCACACCAAAGAAAAATCTTTCTTCCGCACAAAGTAAGCCAAAAAAAAACCAATTCAAATTAGGAATTTGTGGCAATTTCTAACACTTTTGAAGTTTCTTCATTTGCAATACTAGTTTAATTTCCCTAATTGTGGTTTCAAGCAAAATTTGTAATGGTCCCTTAAATTTGTTATGTAATGCATGGAACTTTGGGAATTCAAGGAGTGATTGCACCAATAATGATTGGGAGACTAGCGGTATGCCTACGAAATCGAACATCCACAACCATTGGGCATGTAATGGATCGTTTCAAATCTTTCATGTAGGAGGAAATATTTTAGAGAAAAATCCAATAAAAATAAAATATAATGTAATTTTTTTTAAAATGATTTAATTTCTATTATATAAATAAACATACAAAAATAGTGTGAAGAAAATTTATAGCATGAAAAAGCATATTAAAATAACAAAATAGTGCTGAAAAGGTATTCCACACCTAATATTAATGCTAACTAGTATGTAACCCACGCGGTTAATTATTGTAATACTATTGGTCAATTTCTTTTTTATCTTTTTGGGTTTATCACAAGGAGGATAGAATTAGATAAAACAAAAATATATATATCTATATTGCATTTTATTATTTAAGTGATGCTATTGGACCTTTTTAAAGCAAACTAAATGTAAAATTTAAAGCAATGGGAAACAAACTGTTTTCCCTAAGTTATTTTTTCAATCCTCATAAATATTTAGATTCATGATTTTTTTAAATTTGTACTTTCATCAAGCCACTAAACCTCATGATGAAAAAGAAACAGGAATAATAATGAAGTCTATACTGTCATCAATCAAATACAGTAAGTTCATATTAATCTTCTCTAAAAATTGCTAAATCCATCAACTCATTTGGCTTTGGAACTTAACAATGTAGTCAATGAACCATCCAAAACCCCATGAACCATGGCTACCCCTTCCCTTTTTCTTGCCAGCAAACTCAAAGCAGAGTCTCTAGCAAATGCAAAATTCAAATCTCTAGCTATATCTTATGCCCTTCCTGCTGGAACCCCATATACCGTCCGAAAATCAATGTTACCATCAGTAGGAGTACTAAGGGAGTTATCATAAGCATATTCAAAGGGATTTTGAAGTGAAACTTCAATTGAAATATCCTAAACTGATTATCATAATATAATAACATGATATAGAGATTCTATATTAATTTGAAGAAGGCAATAAGACTTATAGCAAAACAATGACTTTTCTATCACTAAGACCCTTTCCCATCTTTATTGCAGTAGCTGCTGCTACATCAGATGAAATCCCTACCTGAAACAAACATGCTCTCACATTCACCATAGAATTTGAAAACCAAAAAGTCCAGCAAGTAGCAACTAAGAACTTTAGAAATTATGTGTTTAACCAATAAAATGAGTAAGGAATTTTTTTAGTTGAGGATTGGAAAAAGGGGCAACTATGGCTACCAAAACTTTTGGAATCTTTTTGGAATAAAACCTAAGCATAATTAAATCAATGAGTTTAGCATAAAACTCCTAAAAAGCAAAGAAAATAATACTATTGATAATTCGATTCTAACTCTTTATTTAATATCATGGTGTTACCAAATGTGGTTGGTGTATTGAAATCTATTGGAGTCATTGAAATATTCACCTCCAACACACAGTTGCATCATCAAATCTTGTACCTTGAAAAATTACAAAATCCATTACTAAATTTCCTTCATATCATGTTCTATTTTTTATGCATTCTATTAGAGATAGAAAGAGACTTGCCAAATTTTGTCATAAGCAGAAGAATTGTTAGTGTATTGTGCTGTAAGATAGATTAGTAAACAGCCTATTGGGAAGATTTCTGTGACAACTTCTTGGGTATCACCATAACCAATGATCCTATGGAACAATAATGGAGAATTAGGAATCAATAATCATAACGATTCATTTTGCAAATAAAAAGGATTTTTTTATTTTTTTGGTTTGCTAATAATACTTACTATAACAGCATCTATTTCATTCCCTCCAATTTCTCCAATCATGAATATGGCTAAATTAAGTTTCTCAGCACCATTATCAAACACTAAAGAAACAATAATGAAAAAAAGAAAAAATGTAAATAATAAATTTAACTTTGTATTAAAAACTTAATTCAAATGATAAGCTAACCATCAACATTGTGATAGATCCCATTGAAATATGTGAACATCCAATCCAGTTGAACATTGAGAGAGCTTCTAGCAGCTAGCTATGAAATATATATATATATTTTTTTTGTAAGAAATATGTCAGTTATATTTGTTGTTTATGCAATACAATTTATATTTTAAGCATATTCTAGGCATATTTGTTGATAGATCAATTAGATATTTGTCAGTTATATTTTAGGCATGTAGTTTATACAATACAATTAAATTTTAGTAATGGCATATTACAAACCTTAATGAAACTAAGAACACCTTAAATCCGCCAGGTTTAAAATGGTCTAAAGAAATGTATATGACACTGATAGAGTTACTAGTTAATAAGAGAAAGCATCGCTGATAGCTCAAAAGAACTTTAATCTACTTATAAGTAGAGTATAAGGTCTTACCCTTTGGTGCTCCTTCTTTCTGTAGTAGTACGTGCCTCCCCTCTCTTTATGCCTCCATAATCCTCTTCTTTTATAGTGAAGAACCCTAATTTCTTGTCTGCCATTTACAGAGAGAGAAAGAGCTATCAAGGGTTTTAGAAAGAACACACCTCATCTCTGTAGAGAAAGGAATTGACAGATATAAATTCAAAATACTTGAAATCAAAAAATACAAATAACCAGAAAATATTAAATAAGAATAGTCACAGCTGAAAAGCATTCATCATTGATCCTGAGAGATGCCTTTCAAATTTCATAGCATTTATTGAAAAAGAGGGAAGCAGTATTTCTAATTTGCATTTGATTATTGTAGAAGGGGAGGTGAAGCTGTAAATAGGCATGTCTGATATTTAAAGAAGAGAAAAAGGTTTTATTTAGCCAAAAAAAAAAAAGAGCACAACATTTAAATGTAAAATGCAAGATACATAAATAACCCTTTGAATACCCAAAACCATGTATCATAAATCTTAAGAAGTCTACAATTCTTATCCATAATCGGTGCATTTCATCTAGTTGTAATTAATCGGTGCAATTCTTTTTAAAAGAATTCTACAATTCTTATCCACATTAATTACAAATCGGTGCAGTTCTTATCCATAAAGAGAAAATGATTGTTATTAATGAATAACCCTTTGAAATGCACCTCTTTGGAAAAGAAACTAAGAATTATAGACCTCTTTTCCATCCATGTGTGCCACTTCTTTTCCAAAATTGGTGCATTTCATCGGTCTAAAAAAAGTCAAATAAAAATGATTGTAATTAATGTGGTCTTTTGGTTTTCGATGTTAATAACACATTTGCACAAATATTTAAAAAGTAACATGGTAAAGATGGAGCAAAATTGGACTCCAATTTCAGATTTGAATTGAACAATTAGAAGGATAAATCTAGACACATGGCACAAAATTAGAACTCTAATTAGAAATTCTAATTTGAGTTTCTATCTGCTTCACCTATTATTATATATATATATATATATATATATATAAGAGAGTTGTCTTGGTCTCTGGCTTCCTAAATAACATTCTATACAGTATTGTCCTAAATCACAATATAATATGTCTTGAAACTATCAAAATATACATAATGATTATTATGTTTATTTTATATTTTTTTTTCCAGTAATTAATTTTTTCATTATTTGTAACAGTTTTGTATTTGGGCAGTTGGAATATCTCTATTCCACACATATTTGTTGTTAAGCTTTTTGAAATAAATAAAGCACATGAGGTCTTTGGAACGACAATTGGTATCCTTACTACATTAGCCAAAACTTATTTGTTCTTGTTTATTCCTATCATCACAATGAGATGGACTTTACACATATAGGCTAAGAATTGACCAACTATTAAATATGGAAAGGAAATTTCTTTTACCTATTTTTCTCCGCAATTTATTATTAACAACCTGTTTCCAACTCAATTCGATGTAACTTTGTAAGGGAATACTTTATATATTTATGGCTTGCCTCAAACAAGAGAAAGAAACAAACATAAAGATTTTCATAGATATTTATGATATGTTTCCTATGGTAACTAAGGTTATGGATTATGGTCAACAAACAGTACGAGTTGCAAGATATATTGGTCAAGGATTCATGATTACTCTATTCCCTACAAATCTTTTACCTGTAACTAATCAATATCCTTATGAAAAATTAATCACATCATAATGTTTTTGCAGTCGAATACACTTCGAGTTTGATAAATGCATTGCTTGTGAAGTACGTGTTCATGTATGCCCTATAGATCTACTTGTTGTTGATTGGGAACTGGAAACTAATATTTGAAAGAAACGTTTGCTTAATTACAGTATTGATTTCAGAATCTGTATATTAATTTGTTATGCAAATATTAAAACTAATATTCCTATACTAATATTATATATTATAATTAATAATCAAAATTAGAAATAATAAAAATTTTTGTTGTGTAACTTCTTTCAAAAAATGAAATTGAGTGTGCGTTTGGCTCCAACTTAAAAAGCCAGCTTATTTTACTATTTAACTTATTTTTACTATTATTCATGGGCCCCACTCACTTTTTGATACTATTCATAGGCCACACTATACTATTTCAGCTAACTTTTACCTTTATTTACAATACTTTCAGCAAAAAGTTTTCAGTTTCAGCAAAATAAGCGGATCTCAAACAGACCCTGAATCGCTTTAAAACTAGAAAATTATTTCTATTTTGATTTTTTTTTATTGTATCAAATACATTGTGTATTTTTGAACAAAGATATATTAATTTAAAGCTTTTTTTTCTGTATCATTTGGATTAAAGATAGATTAAAAAAAATACCAATAATTTTTTCACAACAAAATTACTTACAAAGAATTTGTCCTATGCGGATGCTTAGAGTAAAACTAGGAGTTTAAAATATGCATTTTCAAAATAAATGTGTATAATCATATCTCTACCAAAACAAATTGAATAGTCATTGCAATTGGAGTAAAGAAGATGAAAGCAAACTTTATATGTTACTCCAACAAAACCACCAAACAAAAATACTGCTCACAAATTGTCATCCCATACATATATTTAGGGGTAAGAGTGTAATTACATTCCTATTAATTTTTTAAAATATAGAAGAAATTTAAAAAAAAAAAAAAAAAAAAAAACTTACACGTCTTTAACCTACACAATATGCCTTTAGGGGGTGGGTGACAATGTAATTTTTTCTCAGTACCCTCAAACAAACTCCCACTTTTTATATATAGTATAGGTAATTATTATTTTAATTCTCACAAAGTTAGTCATAATAAGTTTCTTTAAAAAAAAAACATATTATAAACTCAAGATTATCCTTATTTTTTAAAATAAATTGTTGTTGTTGGTTTTATTTTATACATCTACTTCTATTATAACTAGTATGTAACTTGTGCTTACACATATAAATAATCAATTGTAGTGATACTATTGATGTTACTTTGAGTTATTAAATATATAGGACATTAGTTCGGCCAAGACATTTGTAGATACTAAAATGATTTTTCATTGCAATTTTAATGATATTGGTTATGCCAAGTTTCTCATTACACTATTGAACACTACATATAGAATATAAATTCACTATCATTATCCGTGAAATTCTACAAAATAAAAGAATAAATTTGTTCAATAGTATCTTCTAAATTGAATGTGGACAGGTGCACGGGATCATTTAGTTCAATTACAGTTTGTTACGTTCAAGATCTTCATATACAAAATATTTAAATAAAAATTGTATAAAAAATATACTCATTAGTTCACAAAAAAAAAAAAAATAACAGTAAAAACCTAAATAATTTAATTTGTATGAAAAGATAACAAATGCAAAATCTAATTTTGATTCTAATCAAATTTTCTCTAAGATTTGGATATTTATATATAAGATGATTCTCCTCTTTCAACTGGACTTTTATGTGGTTCAAAAGTATCTTCAATAATGAATTTTAACTTCATTTTGAAATAAGGTCATAAATTTCAAATAACAAATTTCATTTTGAAATAAAAAAGAGAACTCCGAAATTTAGGATTTTTTCCCTTTCCCCTTCACCTTCAAAAAAGAAATTACAGTTACTGCTTTTTTCTAAATTTTATCTTTTTTATTTGTTTGAAAAATAAAAATATATATTTCTAAATTATAATAAATGCAAATTATTAATTTTTATCCAAAAAAATAAAAGAACCTCTGAAAGCGTGCTCAGAGGCTAATATATAGATAAGTTTTTTTTTTTTTAATTTCATTAAAGTTTTACTTCTACAGTTCTACTTCTATTTCTATGATCGAATATTTACATTATAACAATCGACAAATTACCCATTGCATATTCCTTTTTTCACATAATTCAAGAATTGATTCTGATCTATGTTTTGTATCCAAAAGTTAGGCATTTTTGGATATACATCATTGTAAGTTTCTTTAAAAAAGCTTCTTCCCTCTGCCCTTGTGTGTGTTAAAAATACTTAGTATTCTTAAAAGAAAAAACAGTGAGTTAATCCCACATTGAAAATGAGTGTGAGTTTAAGAGATTTAAAGTTTGTGTTGTGTATCCAAAAGTTGTTGTGTATCCAAAAGTTATGTCCTTTTGGATATACACTACTGTAGGTTTCTTTAAAAAACCTTCTCCTCCCTCCCCATGTGTGTGTTAAAAATACTTAGTATTCTTAAAAGAAAAAACAGTGGGTTAATCCCACATTGAAAAATGAGTGTGAGTTTAAGAGGTTTAAAGCTTGTGTTGTGTAGTGGGTTTCAACTATCTCAACTCGTAAAATCTCTGATGATTAAATAAAGAGATTTGGGGTTCAATCCCTGCTTACACCAAAAACTGATTGATGTCTTGGTCTGATGATAAAGACCTATCATCAGGAGCGGACACCATAGGTTGAAACTCTCTCTCTCCAAAAAAAAAAAAAAAAAGTTTATGCTGTGTATTCAAAAGTCAGGCCATTTTGGATATACACCACTGTAAGTTTTTTTTTAAAAACCTTCTCCTCTCTCCCCGTGTGTGTGTTAAAAATACTTAGTATTCTCAAAAGAATTGATTCTGATTGCCCCTATTTAAAAGAGCATTAATTACAATACAATGTAGTTAAAATCTGCCAACATTTTTCTAGCTTGAATATTTTGTTGTATGCAATTGAATTAAACAACCAATTGACTACTTTTCAACATTATTTAGTGTTATTTCTCTTTAAAAAAAAAAAGTATTTAGTGTCGGTCTCATTTGGTTACAATGCACAAATTATCATAAATCATCATGAGTAAGTAAGCATTTTTAGTTTGTGCACTTGTAATAATAATAATGGCCATGCTTGAAATGAATTTTGTTAAAATTTAGGGGGTAAATTTTTCATTTGTGTTTAATTGTGTTTATTCTTTTTTAGTAATCAATAAGATTTTTAGACAATTTATGCAATTTATGTTTGTTATGTTTAAACATAATAATTATTACTTTTCTTCTCATAAAGTTCCGTTAGGACAAAATATATATATATAAACAAGTTGTTGTTATTGTTATAATATTTCAAAAATTATTGTTAGTGTTATTGATTTTATGTTATTGGTATATTTTTTTATTGCTCGTGTGTATTATTATTATTATTATTATTATTATTAAAATTAAATTTTTTATGCGGTTGTTTGTGGTTATGGTGGATCTGGCTGGCGGCGGCGATGGTGGGTGGATGTGGTGGTTGTGGTATGGGTGAATGTGGGTGTGGTGGGTGGATGTGGAGGTTTTTTTTTTTTTTTTTTTTGTTAGTTGTGGCATGGGTGGTAGGTTTGTGGTGGTTGTGGCATGGGTGATGGGTTTTTGGTGGGTGGTGGGTTTTGTGGTGACAGTTGGTATTGTGGTGGTCGGTGGTGCTAAGAATAGAGGAGAAAGAGAGAGATAGAGGAAAGAGTGATTTAGAGAGAGGAAGAATAAAAAACGAATAAACATAATAAAGAAAAAATATTTAAATGAAGTGTTAAAAAAAATAGAAGTTTTGATGTAAGGTATATTGTAAAGCGATGTGTTATATGTTATAAAATTGGTTTTTTAGATGCTAAATGCTAAAAATTTTAAGATCTTTGATGAGAATGCTCTAACGGAGGCTATTAAAAGATCTTGATTGGAAAATTTTAAAATTTAGAGCATTCAATTTAATAAAAGCAAAATTAGAGGCTTAAAATGAATTATGGTGAAATTTAGAATGTGAGTTTTGCATTTTGCATAATTATTAAAAGAATAAAAATTAATAATTATTATGTATAAACATAACAAACATAATCTATTTGAACTTAGTGTATTTTGAAAAAAAAAATCATAATGATTACTAGAAAAAGAAAGGAAAAGAATGAAAAAATAATAATAATTCTTTATATTTTAATATTTGTAGGATATGTCATATTGTGATTTAAGACAATATTGTATAGGGTGTTGATACCTTTTGTCCAAAATTAGGGATCGAAATAATTCATTTTTAGTATTAATATTGGGTGTGGAATACCTCTTATACATTTTGTTGTCATTTTTATCTGTTTTTGATGCTATGAACTTTATTTGCACTATTCTTAGTTGCTTTTTATATTAATAAAAATTGAATCTCTTAAATGGTTATTTTTTTCTTTATATTTTATTTTTATTGATTTAGGGTTATGATATTTTAAGTATCTTAGTGATGGGGGCAGTATCATTTTTCAGTAATCACATTTTTAAAATTTATTAGCGGTGTCAATTTAATAGTCTTCCTAATAGCCGATGCTTCTAATGGGCTGACCCTTCCATTCGGCGAGTTAGGCAATCATCCCCACTCCTCTTTAGTCTTTACAAGACATGACAATTTAGAGGCTTTGTCATTGGAACATTCCATTCATTCAATTCTTTGTCAAGTTTATTTTTTATAATAAGTATTGTATTCTGTTTTTTTTTTTTTTTTTTTAATTCCTAAAATATTGTTTGTTGTTATATTTATAAATATATAAAATTATAATTAAAATCAAGCATTATCGCCCACACATGATTGGAGATTGTTTTTTGCTTATCAAAGGCTTTTATTGAAAGAATAAGAGCATCCTCCAACAAACATTCACAACAACAGGAAGAGCGGAGTTAGAACCAAAGAATCTAAACAACCTATTACAAAAAGATCATCATCCAAGTTCATGAGCAGCTTTGTTGGCCCTCTTAGGAACCCAACTAAAAGAAAAATGAAGGCACAGAATTCACTAAGGGCTTAGTTTCTAACAAAATAATAGTAAAATGCCAAGGAATTGGAGCATAAGAGGTAGATAGGTGATTGTTGTAACATGCCATAAGATTATGGTTGACTTTATAGTAATCACAAAAAAAAAAAAAAAAAAAAATTGTGGTATGTACAATTGGGCATTTGTACTTGTTTTATAGACAATTCTAGGTATTTGTGCTATGTTAACAAAAAAGAAGAAGTAATTATAATATATATATATATATATATATTAATTTTTTTATACTTTCATTAACATAAGAAAGCCAGTACAACAAGTTAAGCATTACAAAAATATGGGTTTGAACCAAAAAAAAAATATACATATGGGTGAACCCAGAGGTGGTGAATAGGCACTGTGTAGTTGCTAACTTGGCCAGATCAGCTACATTAGATATATTTACATTAGGAACTACCGTAGAATTAAATCTCATCGCTTGTTGTCTTAGGTACTGCAAGTCAGAAAACATAGTTTGCTCCTGCCAACTACGTTTTCTACTTAGTATAATGATGAGTTGAAAACCCAATTCTTTGGCCTGTACAAGTGCCTCCACCAAAGCTTCCTGGACTGATATCACTGGTGAGCTTTGGCCATGGCTATTACTTCTCAAAAAGATTATGGTTCCATTTTAATTTATTGCTTTAGATGTGTACCCACTTATTTTATTCCTTCTGTGTCTGTGGCCACCAATCTTGATGATTAATTGTCATTCCCTTATCTACACATCCTTTCTGCTAATATGCGGGAGCTCTGATTGTCAAGATAGAGTTGTGCTAAAAGCATCCAAGTATGTCAGAGCATTAGCATCCGGTATCTTAAAAAAATCTCATTTTACCATCTCAAAAGTTACTTTTTCTATTATATTATACAATTTTACAATACACCTAACAACTCAATTTTTATTTTACCATACAATACATTAAATTATATATCTATTCATCTACACAATAAATTAATATAACTCAATAGCCAAATAAAAACCCAAAATCTAATAAATATTTTTTTTTTTATATATAAAAAAAATAATCTTCCTACAGTACTATCATAAAAGTAGATGGTACTGTAACTCAATGGTAAAATTTTTAAAATTAGAAGTGTGGATAATGCGAAATTTATGGGGTTTGCTGCTAAATTTTACATATTTAGAGCTTTAGCATTCTGAATATTGATGCTCTAAGGTGGTAAAAACTTTTTTTTTTCTTTTTTTGAGAAACGGGTGGTAAAAACTTAATGTATACTTAGGAAATAGAAAAAGTATTTGTATTATGCTTAAAACTCTAACTTTAATTTATGTTTTCTAAGTTTTGGAAAATTAAATAAGTAATATTTTATTTAATATTTATCGTTTTATATTAAATTTCACACATGACCTTGATTTGTGATTCTATATACAAAGCTAATCTTGAATTCATGAGTGCGGATTCGTTGAGTAATGTATTGAATTTTTCTTCATTTAAGCATGTAGAGACTGCTAAATCAATTAATGCTTTTATTGTTAAGTGAAGTTTTAAAATCAGGCTCCTATTACTCTTTAACTTGAAATTTTATTTTATTCTAGTCACAATAATTTTATATTATAGATAGCATTTTTTTTTTTTTTTTGAGAATACATGTAATCAATCTGAAAATCTATGGCCAATCTTAAAAAATTTGTGACTAAGACTTCGTTGTTGTTGTTTTCGTATATTCATTTTCTTTTATTTGTAAATATTTTTTTATTATAAATATCTACTATAAAATATGCAACTGAATATGAAAAACCTTTTAAAAAATAAAAATAATTAATTGAATCTCGAAAATGATCATTGGATAAATTTGTTATTAGCAATAAACAAAATATAATACAAAATTTAGATATAACTATCAAAAAAAAAAAAAAACCATTTTAGTTGCCTTAAATGTATAGGGCGCCCCTATTCTAACCACATTTGAAGAGTGACTTTATATTCATTGAATCTCAGCATAAATGCTTTTGCATGCTGCTCTGTTTGTTTCAACAATGATGTTTTCTAGAAAATGAGTTATTTTTCAAGAAGTATTTTCTATAAAACTATCTCATTTTCCAATGTTTGGTAGCAACTTTAAATGAGTTGAAAAACAACTTCCTAACTTCCCTTATTTAGCTTGCTGTGAGATAGAGTTGTTTTCCAAAAAAATTTAATGGAAAACAATATCTAAAAATAAACAATACTTTTTATATTGATCAAAGATAGTTTTCATTTGACTCATTTTTTTATGCTATCAAACACTATAAAACAAGGAAAACTATCTTTACACAAGTGTGAGGTCATAGGCCCAAATTATGCAATTGGGTCTTGGGCTTTGGCCGGGAGTGTGGGGCTTTGGCCGGGAGCGTGGGGCTTTAGCCGAGATCGTGAGTAGTCTGAATCCGAGAAAGAATATCTCCTCGGATAAGCTAAACACAGATCAGGTATGGATTCTAGTGATCAAAGTGACCTTCTAGGAAGCTCTAGTAATAGGGACGTATGCCACAAACGTACAAAAAGGATAGGAACTTAAAAATATCTAAGGGAAAACTGCTACCACCGCATTGAATGCCCTGCAGCTAATTTTCTGCCCACATTTATGTGGACAAAACCTCTGAACAGTGCTACCTCGAGTACCGCAACTCACAAAACGCCAGAAAGGGTGTCTGATGTGATGATCAACAAGTGGGAGGCCAAGATCGTTTAAAGGAGATATATAATAGAAGAAACCCACCATGGAGAGTAGGGGGGAGGGAGAATGAACAGAGAAAGCACTATATCAATCTCAATAACTCCTGTAACCATTGTCATCCAATATATATTAGAACAAAACTCCTCGGATTGTGCCGAGGACCCATTCTCTTGTATAAACCTGGTTCATTTCTATTTGATTGTCCTGAAAACTCATTATAACTGTTATCTCATTCACTTACGCCTAGTTCTTCTACCCACTCTCCATAAATTCATTGTTTTGGGCCTAGGATCAAATCCAGTCCTTACAATTGGCACCGCCTGTGGGAAGAGCTTGTGTGATAGTGAATGCAACGGTTAATTATGGTAGGTTCAGGCCCCCATCAGCAAGAGTCCCTTGGTAAAGCCATTATGGTGGCCAGTTTACTATGTGAGCAAGTCACTACATAAGGCCGAGGTCTATATTTCGAAGTACTAATTACACGGGGAAGATTGCTAAATGGGGCACAGTTTTAGGAGTTTTTGACATCAAGTGCATGCCTTATACCTCTGACAAAGGACCAAGTCCTCGCGAATCTGGTGGCCGAATTCGCTGAACCCCCATTAGAGTAAGTGGTAGCAACACAGAGCATGGATGGAAAATTGGTTGGCACAATCTCCCTGTAAGAACCTTTATTCTAGAAGGTATATGTTAATAGTGTGGCAAATCAAAGGGGTTCCACAGTGGGGTTAGTTCTAGAAGGTATATATTGATATCTTTTAATCTTGTTCTAAGCAAAGCCTTAGCTACGTCGGGTCCCTTAGACCTCCTGCTAAGAAGAGCCTTAGCTACGTCGGGTCCCTTAGACCTCCTACTAAGTGTTAAATAGAGTCTTAGCTACGTCGGGTCCCTTGGACCTCCTACTAAGCAGAGCCTTAGCTACGTTGGGTCCCTCGGACCTCCTGCTAAGAAGAGCCTTAACTACATCAGGTCCCTCAAACTTCCTGCTAAGTATTAAACAGAGCCTTAGCTACGTCGGGTCCCTCGGACCTCCTGCTAAGTGTTAAACAGAGCTTTAGCTACGTCGGGTCCCTCAGATCTCCTGCTAGGTAGAGCCTTAGCTATGTCGGGTCCTTCAGACCCCCTGCTAGGTAGAGCCTTAGCTACGTCGGGTCCCTCAAACCTCCTGCTAACTGTTAAACAGAGCCTTAGCTACGTCGGGTCTCTCAGACCTGCTGCTAGGCAAAGCCTTAGCCACGTAAGGTCCCTCGGACCTCTTACTAAGAAGAGCCTTAACTACGTTGGGTCCCTCAGACTTCTTGCTAAGTGTTAAACAGAGTCTTAACTACCCCGGGTCCCTCAAACCTCCTGTTAGGCAGAGCCTTAGCTACGTTGGGTCCCTCAGACCTCCTACTAAGCAGAGCCTTAGCTACGTCGGGTCCCTCGGACCTACTACTAAGAAGAGCCTTAGCTACGTCGGGTCCCTCCGACCTCTTGCTAAGTGTTAAACAGAGCCTTAGCTAGGTTGGCTCCCTCAGACCTCCTGCTAAGCAGAGCCTTAGCTATGTCGGGTCCCTCGGACCTCCTACTAAGAAGAGCCTTAGCTACGTCGAGTCCCTCAGACCTCTTACTAAGTGTTAAACAGAGCTTTAGCTACGTCGGGTCCTTTGGACCTCCTGCTAAAAAGAGCCTTAGCTACATCGGGTCTCTCGAACCTCCTGCTAAATGTTAAACAGAACCTTAGTTATGCATGGATCCTCGAACCACATACTTTGGGAAAAGTAACGTTCCATGATATCTATTTGTTTCTCACTAAGTGTCAAGACAAACCTAAGATTATAACTAACTTCTCGGATTGGTAGCTCTGAAAGGAGCAATTTACCGTATAAATATGGGGCGCGTAAAACGGCACTCCCACAGGTGCAAGTCAAAGGATCAAGTAGAATTAACTCTTAAGAATTCAAAACCCCACTTTTTCTCCTAGGGTGAAAGGAGAAAACCGGGGTTTTGAGGGGCTATTGTGGGGTCATAGGCCCAAAACATGCAATTGTGTCTTGAGCTTTGGCCGAGAACGTGGGACTTTAGCCAAGATCGTGAGTGGTCCGAGTCTGAGGAAGAATATCTCCTCGGGTAAGCTAAACATAGATCAGGTATGGATCTTAGTGATCAAAGTGACTTTTCAAGAAGCTCTAGTGGCAGGGACATGTGCCACAAACGTACAAGAAGGATAGGAACTTAAAAATATCTAAGGGAAAGCTGCTACCACCGCATTGAATGCCCTGCAGCTAATTTTCTGGCCGCAATTATGTGGACAAAATCTCTAAACAGTGCTATCTCGAGTACCGCAACTCACAAAACGCCAGAGAGGGTGTCTGATGGAACAGACATTCAAGAATAGGCTTGGATAATCAACAAGTGGGAGGCCAAGATCGTTTAAGGGAGATATATAATAGAAGAAACCCACCATGGAGAATGGAGGGGGGGTGGGGAAAGGAACAGAGAAAGCACTATAGCAATCTCAATAAATCTTGTAACCATTGTCATCCAATATATATTAGAACAGAGCTCCTCAAATCGTGCCGAGGACCCATTCTCTTGTATAAACCTGGTTCATTTCTATTTGATTGTCCTGAAAACTCATTATAACTGTTATCTCACTCACTTAAAGCCTAGTTCTTCTACCCACTCTCTACAAATTCATTGTTTTGAGCCTAGGATCAAATCTAGTCCTTACAACAAGATTTTCCATCGAAACAAACGGAGCATACATTGTCACAAGATATCATAGTCAGTATTGACTTCCCATCTTTCTGAACAACATCTACATTCACTTTAAACATTAAAATTTCATAGGTTTTCAAATAGAGTTTTTGAATTTGATCCCATTGATTGGACTTTGAAGCTGCACATTTGATTTTTTTTTTTTTTAAATAATTTGTTTAACCTCTTAGACTTATTACTAAGGTTTGAGATTGTTATCATTTTAAATTTGTTTTCCTAAAATTATAATAATTTGTATAATATTTAAAAAAATATTATTTAAAGGTTTGGCATCATTCATTATCTCATAATCACTATTTTGAAACAATTTAGGATTCTTGCATTCTTATTAAAATTGGTTTTAAGTGTTTTTGTTCTTTTAAATTTTTTATAATGCAATAATAGTTATAACAATGGGAGAAGGAGATTTAAATTTTGGACATCTTCGCTGGAAACGTTAAAATGTGCTAATTTATTTACAAGACTCTTGACAAATACAATTAAGTGTTGAAATTGATTTTACTTCAAATTGAACTAAGTTGAAATCGTATTTTGAAATCTAACTTTTAGTTTTTTGCTCACCCTCTCGAATGTGTTCTTGACTCATCCCATGGGTATATTTAACTATGAATTTACCTTTGTGATCCTTTATTCAAATTAACCTACCTTGCACATGTCTTAAAGGAATTTGGACTTTAGATATTGCGCCCACTGACTCGTGATTAAAAAGCCCTAGCAGCCTATCTTGCCTCTAGTTATGTATTGAAATAGGTTCATCTCTTGACTTAGACTTATAACCATCCAGCCAAGGCACCAATGGGTCAGACCAAACATTGGAAAAAGTATTTTGTATCAAATGATATCACGCTATTCGTATCAAAACTCAATAAACAAGAAACATGTGTGCAATAATAACTACCCACTAACACATGTTTTTCAATTGTTAGTAGGTTAGTTATTTTTTGCTAACTGTCCCACACTTATTAAATTTTAATACCGCTGAGTCGTTGACATGGTATTATTTGATACCAAATACCTTCTCCAAACATTGATTGAAGCATCATCACCAACTAGGTAACATGCCCTCTTAACTCTCAGCTTATTAGCCTTCTCATTTGCCCTCCATATTGGTGAAGCATATTTGGAAATATTTGTCCTAAGGACCTAATCTAATCCTCCCTAACTGTATGCTTACTCCTATGAACTTTCATTTTTGGACACAACCATCCAAGAGAGTTTTGCTATAAGAGTTTTGCTGAGCACATTGTTCTTCTAAAAGCCTAGACCGCTAGACGGCTAGACCTCTCTCCTTCCTAGAGAGACACAAGCTGTCATAAGATTTTCAAGCTAGCAAATTCTCATTTGCATGTTTTGGCTTGCACCAAAACCTTCTTGATAATGTATCCATTTTGTCACAGATTTTAAAAGGTATCTCAAAAGTTGACATGGTGTAAGTTAGTGAGGCTTATGCTGTTGACTTGATAATGATGCCTTTCCTAACCCAGGACAAACATTTGCATTTCCACCTACTAAATCTTGACTACAATTGATATTATTAGAATTTGAAGTCTTTTGTTGGAGCATTTTAATATTATTTAATTAAAATAATAAAAATGACAATATAAATGTAAAGATGTGAGAGTTAATATGGAAGATAAGGAGTTAGTGGAATGTTTAATCTCACTTTAAAAATGAGAGAGATTCTTTTACTCTTTTTAATTGTGGTGATTAATAGGCTAATATATATTTATTCAAATATTGGGCTAAATACATGTACAAAGGGATGTGCCTAAGCAAATAAAAATAACAAAAGAGTGATGAAGAGGTGTTCCACACCCAATACTAAGTTTTGCACCTTCTAATAACTTTTTATTGGATTAATTTTAAAAAAATTCCACCATTGGATTACATGTTCTCTATGTTTTTAACATGCATGCTAAGTTTTATGTCAATTGAATATTATTTTCTATTTGATCTAAAAACTCATCTTATTGGCACAATTTTAAATACATAAACTCTAATTTTTACATTTTTATTAATGGCATAGTTATTGATCTCAGACTATTTTGAAATTTTGCAAACATGTAGAGTATAAGAAAAAAAATTTAATCCAACGGTGGACTTATTAAAGTTCACATCCAATTAAAAATTATTACGTAGTGTAACATTGCTTAGAAGTATACCATGCATAATTTGAACCCAATCATTTTCCTAAGAGAAATGCTATGTCCACAAAATTTTCACGACACCTTCACAACAAATCTTAAATGACAGGTTGTTACAGATTATTATTTGTGAATGAAAAAGTAATTTCAATGATAGGTTTAAATTAAAACCAATAACAACTTACCACCTATAATTTGTTGTGAAAGCGTAAAAATGTTGTGAATGTAAGACTTCTATTTTCCTAAACCACAGTTTAACATGTCTTCGAAACTATCAAAATATATATAATGATTATTAGGTAGATTTTTTTTTTCCAGTAATCATTATGATTTTTTTTTTCAAAATACAATAAGTTCAAACAACTTATGTTTGTTACGTGTATACATAACTAGTTTTAAAGCACGTGCAAATCACCCATAGATCACTATTAGAAAATATTTATTTCAAACAACAATAGGATTGTATCACATATCCTTAAATTAAAGCTACTTTTCTCTAAATCATTTGGATTAAAGATGGATTAAAAATACCAATAATTTATTCACAACAAAATTACTTTTAAAGAATTTGTCCCAAGTGAATTTTTTTGAGTAAAATCAAGAGTTTATAATCTGCATTTTGAAAATAAATATGTATCATTATATCTCTACCAAAAAAAAAAAAAAAATTGAGGAGTCATTGCAATCAGAGTAGTGTTAAATTGAGGAGTCATGAAAACAACCTCATATTCTTCTCAGGTGGATAAAGTGTTAAATTCTAAACTACAAGTAGACAACTTAAATTTCAATCAAACCACAGGTGTGTAAGTTGTAATTTGCTGATAAAAAAATGATATCAATAACATAAAACCAATAGCAATAACAACAATTTAAAAATAATTAAAACAATAACAACAACTTGTTTATATTTTTTATAATTATTTTTTGAAAAACTTGTTCTAACGGAACTTTATGAGAAAAAAAGTAATAATTATTATGTTTAAACATAACAAACATAAATTATTTGAACCTAATATATTTTTAAAAATATAATGATTATTAAAATAAGAATAAACATAATTAAACAAAATGAAATCACACCCTCTAAGTTTCACCAAATTCATTTCATGCCTCTAAATTCATCTCAAAAATCCAGTTCACATTTCAATAAAAAAGAGTAGCAGTAGCCAATATGGATAAAAAAAAAAAAGTTGTGAATTTTATTTTTAAAAAATCGGTAAAAAAGGCTATGTAAACTATTTCAAAAGAATTAGCAATAGATATGGTGGAGACTAACTTAAAACCTTTATTTGGACTTAAAAAGATGGATTCTTCAACTCGGGATACTTGGTTAATTGAGGGCATGTTAATAATTCGTTGAAAGATAAGAAAAGGATCGTCAAAAAAATAGTTGATAAAATTGTCGTCAATAACTCCTTTTTTTTCAGAGATACTAAACCTATTCCACACCATTGTGATGTTGAGGGCAATGAAAACAATAGTAATCCTAAAGAAGTGGACGATACCATTACTGTCACTTTGGGTGTAGTGTTTGTGAAAGTTTATGTTGACAGAGTGCATCCAAAAATCCATTTCACATTTTCGTAGAATTTGTTAATACAATTTTTTTAATGTTTTTATTTGTTTGCGTTCTAATTCTTTTTGTTTAAAAATAATTTATTTAGTTAGTTGGATTTTTTATTTTATAAATTCAAAGAAATGAACACTTAATGATAAATTCCTAACGGAGGTCAGCAAAAGGTCTTAATTGAATAATTTTGAAACTTAAAGGACTCAATTGAATAAAAGTAAAATTAGAGGTCTGAAATGAATTTTGGTGAAATTTAGAGAGTAAGTTTTGCATTTTTACATAATTATTATGAGAATAAAAACTAATAATTATTATGTATAAACATAACAAACATAAATTGTTTGAACCTAGTTTCTTTTGAAATATAATCATAATGATTACTAAAAGATAATAAAAAATTATTTATATTTTAATATCGGTCGGATATGACATATTGTGATTTAAGATCCTATTGTGATTTAAGACTCTAGTGTTGATACATTTTGTCCCAAATTAGGGAGCAAATAATTCTTTTATTAGTATTAGTATTGGGTGTGGAATATATCTTAAACACTTTATTGACATTTTTGTCTATTTTTAATGTTATGAACTTTCTTTGTACTATTCTTGGTTGCTTATTTATAAATAGAAATTGAATCTCTTGATTGGTTATTTTTTACTTAATTTTTTTTATGGATTTATGTAATTATCTAAGTTTCAGAAAATTAAATAAGTAATTTTATTTTTAATATTTATCGTTTTATATTAAATTTCACACATTCATGACCTTGATTTGTGATTCTATATACAAAAGCTAATCTTGAACTCGTTAGTGCTAATTCATTGAGTAATATAAATTAAATCTCTTGAATTTTTTAGTGCTAATTCATTGAGTCAAGCATTAAAATTTTTTTTTTTTTTTTTTTGAGAATGCTTCAACTTATGACGTTCGCTCTTGATGATAGCTATTTTATCATCAAACCAAAACACCAATCAGTTTTTAGTATACGCAGGGATTGAACTCCAGGTCTCTTATTCAACCATCAGAGAATTTACCAGTTGATCTAATTGAAACCCACATATTGAATTTTTTTTTTTCATTTACTATTGAGTTTTACTTAGGGCATGTTTAGTAGACTGTAATAGGTGCTGTAATGTAATGATTATTCTTATGGTTTAGTTATTCTTTAGTTTGGTTATGTTTTTATTATAAGGAATAATCATTCCTTATGAATAGTTATTCTACAAAATGAGGAATAACTATTCCTTTTTAAAATGTTGTATTAGCTATTCCTTAGTAATTGCAATAATTTCAAAACTTAATATATTTCCAAGTAAACAAACTTTCCATATACATCTAACAATTATAAAAATGAAAAATCATAAAAAATAACATATATCTCTCTTAAATTTAAAAATAACACTCTTTAAGGAAATATATTTGTATGAGTAAGAAATTTCCTAAAATAAATGTTAGGTTTCATTCTAATGCTATAACTCACAACCAAACTAATGAATAGGTTTAGTTATTACATTACAACACATTTTATTCCTAGTAATAAAGATTACAATTCCTGTTGTAATTTCCATTCAGTGTACCAAACATACCCTTAGTCTTCCTTATAACCCGTGCTTGTAACCACATTTGAAGAGTGAGTTTATATCCATTGAATTTCAATACAATTGCTTTTGCCTACAATGTCATGAGATATAATAGTCAGCATTGACTTCCCATCTCTCTGAACAATATTAACGTTCACTTTAATAATCCTAGTTAACACTTCATTGGTTTTCAAAAAGAGTTTTTGAATTTGATCCTATTGGTTGGACTTTGAGGTTGCAAATTTGATCTTTGTGTTTTTTTATTTGAAATAATTATGTTTGACCTTTTAGACTCATTATTAAGGCTTGAGATTTTATCATTTTAAAGTTGTTTTCCTAAACTTATAATATTTTTTTATAAGAATTTTAAGAAAATTTTTTTCAAAGGTTAGGCATCATTCATTATCTCATAATCACTATTTTGAAACAATTTAGGATTCTTGCACTCTTATTAAAATTAAAATTGGTTTTAAGTGTTTTTGTTTTTAAAATTTTTTATAATGTAATAGTTATAACAATGGGAGAGGGGGAATTAAATCTTAGATATCTCTGTTGGAAACATCAAAATGTGTCAGTTGAGTTACAAGACTTTTGAAGAATACAAAATTGATTTTACTTCAAATTCAACTAATTAAGTTGAAATCATGTTTTGAAAACTAACTTTAAATTATTATTATTTTAAAATAAACTAACTTTTAACTCTTTTTTTAAAAAAAAAAACTAATTTTGAACCTTTGTCACACATTTAAAAAAGTTTTACCAACTGTGGGTGCCCAAGGACTGAGGATGGGATTGATGAGTTGCAGTACTGATATGGGGATATCATGTGCCCGAAGAGGAAATTCGCCCAAGGAGACGAGGGGATGAGACAAAGGACTCTAAGGTGCTCTAGGTGTGAAGAATGGTCTGAAGAGAGAGAATCAGTGAAAGTAAGGGAAGTTTCTAATTTGGAGTAGACTATTGCCTCCGCATTAAATGGTGGACAACAGCTTTATCAACCGCATTGATGAGGAAGTGACCTAAACAGTTTAATTTACAGCTAAGCAAACTCCTTCTACCACTTTTTTCAGATGTTTAAAGGGACAAGTGTCACTAAGGGAAATTGGTTAGGTAAAGATGGGAGGTCAAGATGTGAAGAAAGGGGGAGTATATAAGAAAAAGATGGTTTTTAGAGAGAGGGATCTAGACATAAGAATTTAAAAAAAAAAAAAAAAAAAAAGGAATAAGAAGAACATTGAGAGAAGAGAGTGAACAATGTGTTTTTCAATATAACATTGGCCTCCTCCAGCAAGCATGTATTGAGACATTTGCTCACATATTCTATAATATTAAGCCTTTCTTCCTTATTATCATCATCGGGCAAGGCCTTCTCTTGTTGTTTGATTCCCTCTCTTACAAATTTATTGATTTAGGCTAAGGTTGAACTGTAGAAACCCACTGTTCTAAGTGGGCTTGAGCTGTTAGATTTTTTAGTCTTTACACCAACAATTATATTTTTGGCTAAAGTGCAAACTACACCCTTAAAGTTTAGGTTTTTGAATTTTATATCTAAATTTTCAGAATTTAGATTTTACCCTCTAAAGTTATATTCCATTTGCATTAGCAGCTCTTCCGTTCATATTTTCCATTTAGTTTTTCTAATAAAATGATACCACATCATTTCATTATGCCACGTCATTTTTGTTTTAATTATTCAAATCTTTTTTAGACTACAAAAATGTTATGGCATTGTTTTATTGGATGAATTAAACATGCATAGCTTTATGCAGTAATTAATGGAAAATATGGATAAGGGCGCTACTAATGTAAACAAAAAATAATTTTAAGGAATAAAATCCAAAGACTCCTGAATTTTAAAGGTATAGTATGCACTTTAATCTATATTTTTTAATAATCACTAGCCTGTGAGCACGTACTCAGAGGCTCTTCTATTTTATTTTAATTTTATTTTTTAAAATTGGAATAACGTTCATTCCAATCTTCTAACCAAAACAAAAAACCTAGGTTCCTATATTAAAAAAAAAACCATGTAAATTTTTTTTAAACATATGTTTATCCCATATTTTCATGTAGTTTTTATTTTTATTTTTATTTTTATTTTTATTTTTATTTTTATGAGATTATACCATGTAAAAAAAAAAAAAAAACTCCAGTTATCCACTACTCTTTTTCAACTTATCTAAGTAAAATTATTAAGTTCTAAAATTTAAAATTTTAGGTTACCTATAAAATCTCTCTCCTTTTTTGTTTCTCTCTCTCACATTTTTCTTTTTTCGCACATGTTTAACTCTATTAGAAATAAGCCCAGGTTGATAATAATAAAAATAAATAAATAAAACTTAGAAAGTCTAAGGAGATGTCTACCTAATTTTATGGGAAATGGAGAAATATTGTGAAAAAAAAAAAAAACTGTTTTATAAAATTTACCTTGAAGAGTTTTATTTAGATAATCTATACTACTATTTGAGAGCATAGTCGTCAAATTGTGAATTGTATTGTGAATCGATTTTTGATTTTTCTGTATTGTGTATCGTATCGAATCATATATCATAAGATACACAAACACCTAATAAAATTATAAAATAATTATAGATATACACATATAAAAGTAATATTCATTATAAATTCAAAATATATTCAACTAATAACCAATTTAATCATTACTTATGTAATAAAATTTAACAAAGCTAACTAAATAGATCAAATTAACTTATGTTTATAACATGCATGTTCAAATTTATTGATCTCAAAAGTAATAATACATGATATATGAACCAAAATAATAATATCTTTTCATCATCTTGACTATCCAATTCCATCTAAGTCAATGTTATCATCAGCATCTTGCAAAATTATTTTTTCACAGAAATTTTCTTCATTATTATCAACATTTACTATTTTTTTTTTGTTTTTTTATTCTAATAATCTATTCATTATATTTTTTTCTTGGCATTCTAGCTTTTTAGACTCATAATAATAAAAAAAAAATAATTATATTTTCATTTAATACATTATTAATGGCGTAGAAAATAAATTTGCATATATGAAAGTGAGTGTTATGAGTATAGTTTAAATTTTATAGGAGAAAGAGAGGGGAGGAAAAAAAACTCATGGACTTGCTATTTTATTAGATTCCATTAAGTTTCCCAATAATTTTGTGTTAAAAAAGTCTAACAACTTATTTAAATCAAATAAAACCACAAATTTTAACAAAAAAAAAAGAAAAAACTCATTTTAAACCCTCATGTCTATGTATCGTACGATTTACTAATACGATATGATTCATATGATACACATTTATGTATTAGATGATTCATGAGCATTTATGATATGTAAACTTTTTGCATACGATACAATACGTATCGTATGATACTAACAACTATGTTTGCGAGCATTCACACCAAAACATGCTCTACATCAAAGGTGCTAAATCTAAAAAGTTTTAACAACTTGCTATAGTAAGTTGCTAAAACTAGCAACTTATTGTAGCCTCTCTCTCTCTCTGTCTCTCTGTCTCTGTCTCTCTCATGCCAGGTCTTTCTTTTTTTTACATTTTCTCTCTTTTTCTTTCTCTTTCTCTCTGTCTCTCTCTTTCTCCATGCCTCTTAGTCTCCCTTTTTCTCACTAAGGTTACAATTTGGTAGCTTTAGGTGGTTTTGTTGGGTTTTGGCAACTTTGGGTGGTTTAGCTAAGTTAAGAGTGTCAGTTAAAAGGGGTGGCTTTGGATTGTGGGTGTGGGTTGATTGATTTGTGGGGTTTCGATTTGCAGGTTGTGGGTGGCGAAGATGATGGTTTTGGGTGATTAATTTATTCTGGATGTGGTGGGTTGCAATTTGTTGTGATTGTGGTGGTTGGGGGTTGCGGTTGTGAGTGATGTTGGTGGTGGCTTGTGTGGTGGTTTTGGTGGCTGTGACAGTGTCTGATCATGGTTAAGGCGATAGTTGTTGTGGCTGAAGCTATTGTGTATTGTGTTGGGATATATTATTTTATTGTATTATTTATATTATTTTAATAAGTTGAATGTTAAAAAAGAATTTTTTATGTTGGATATATTATAAAGTGAATTGTTGAAATGGATAAAGTAGGTTTTTGAGCTGCTAAAAACTATATTTTTTGAAAACTTTGATGTTAAGGGGTTTTGAAACCATTTAAGCTAAAATTTAATAATTTTACTTAGATAAGTGGAAAAGGGTAGTAGATACTCGATATTCTTTTAACTGCATGGGATAATCTTATAAAAAGCAAATAAAAACAAAAACTACATGAAAATATGGGATAAAGATACTTTTTTTTTTAAATAAAAATTAACCTGGTTTTTTCTTTTAAATATAAGAACCTGTTTATTTTTTTTTTTTTGGGTTAGAAAATTGAAATAATCGTTATTTCAAAATTATTATTATTTTTTTAAAAAATAAGAGTCATAATACATATAAACTACTCAAAATCCACAAAGTACTTCAACAAACCCTATATCAACATTTGACTCAACTAGAGCCCAAAAATAAAACCCTCATCCAAGATATTGAGTTAGGTCGGTTTCGTCGGGTTTAATGGCCCCCCCACCTTTTCTCTAAAAAAGAACAGAAAACGAATCGGGTTAAGCCCATCTCAACAAACAAACCCGAGTTTTTGCCCGTTGGGTTCTTCCTTCACCGCCTCTATTAACGTTATCAAATTATTTATTTATTTTTTTTGAGAAACAAACACACACACACACACACAAGGGAGAGGGAAAGGGGTTCTAACACGTTATCAAATTATTAGTTTTGAAAAAAACCAAAAAAAAAAAAAAACCCCCAATTCTCTCTCTAGGGTTAGGGTTAGGGTTTATCACCCAAATACAAAACAAAAAAACCCTAATTTCAAAACCCCCTTGATTCCTCTCTCGAATTGCTCGCAATGACGAAAGTGTACGGAACCGGCGCGTACGATTTCAAGTGGCACAGGGTGGCGGAGTACCCGGTGGATCCGACGTCGTCGGCGGCGCAGCCGGCGGCGGAGAAGCCGGTGGAGTCTGCGCTGCCGAGCACGATTACGCTGTAGGAGATTCAGCGGGACCGGCTCACGAAGATCGCGGAGGATAACTGGTCGAAAGCTGCCGGAGGAGGAGGAGGAGGTAAAGGCTCCGGCGGTGAGAAGCGGTTCGATCCGGAGCTGGTGAAGGAGATTTACAAGACGGAGTTGCTGGTCAAAGGAGGGAGAAAGCCCGTGCCGTTGCAGAGGGTGATGATTTTGGAGGTGAGTCAGTATTTGGAGAACTACCTCTGGCCCAATTTCGACCCCGATGCGGCGTCGTTCGAGCATGTCATGTCAATGATTCTCATGGTCAATGAGAAGGTAAAATATAATTGTTGTGAAGTTCATATACAAAGTATCAAGTTTTTATTTTTATTAATTTAGTTTATAATTGTATGAATGAGCTTGAGATTTTACCAAGCACAACATAGTTAGAACACTTAAAAGTGTGAAATTTAAAATGTTTAGCTAAAAGTGCCCTTTTCACTCATTAAAACTGTATTAACTGTGTAGCCCGTCAGGAGTGAATAATGCACTTGGATTACCCGGTAACTGGTTCTGGTGTGTGGGGTCAATTGCTTATAGGTGTTAATGATTAGATGCGAGTCCAAAGGGCTCTTCTTTAGAAAGGTTTCGTAGTTATTAAAAAAAAAAAAGGAATAACAAAGTTTTGTTATGCAATGAGGTTTAAAAAGTTTTGATTTTTGCATCCCATTTAATAGCTTGATAAAGGCTTTCTTTAGATTTGGTAACACCGTTATACAATGCCAGAGCCCAGGCTACTTTGTGGGTTACTGATTTGAGACCCTTTTTTCTTCAAAAGTACTGACAGCTTGATGAAAAATATTGTACCTGGATTGCCTTCAATATGATGCCATATTCTTATGATAAAATTACACTCAATAAATAAGTGATCCCTGCTCTAAATGTAACCCCCACAGAAAACACAGAGAGAATTGCCTTGATAGCGCAAACTCAAGAATCTATCGCAAGTGCTAAGCCTATTTCTAACGCCAGCGAACTTATAAATGTGTCTTGGAATACTAACAGAGTGCTAGACCATACTCCACCAATCCACAACTGGAAGTTTAGACCTGATAGCTTCCCACGTATTTGCACAATTGATGACATTGGATTTGGGGACAGGCCATGCAACAGAATCCCTCTTCCCAAGCTCACCTTGAACGCTTTAACTTCAATTTCAACCAGAACATCAGATTTAGCTAGCACCCATCACCAATTATTGATCAGATAAAACACTGGAGTTTTGAAAATTGATGTTGCTGCCAGTATCATATACAACTCTGAAACCATATTTAGGAAACAAAGGACCATCTGTGCGTGAGTTATCTAGCAACACAAAAACATCTCCTCCCTGCTCAATTCTATGTTTTTGTAAATGCATAGCTAGCTCTCTAAGAAGTAATTTCCATTTTTTCTCCAACCCCATGATGCATCACAAGGAATATGCAACCCAAAATCTTCTATTCCTTAACAGATACTCAAAACCCATTGAATTCATATGGATCCTGCTTTAACAAAAATATTCCAAATGTGCTTTAGAATTTCTTCCTTATTCCATTAAACTACTTTCTTTAAAGCTAATCTTCCATCTCTTTTTGGGGCACACACCAAATCCCAAGCCTCATTTGCCCCTAAGGATGAGTCATCACTTATTGGTGCCCTTCCACAAGAAGCCGTAGAGCAATGAATTTCACAATTTTAGCAGGGAGAATAAAAATACTGGTCCAATATACCTGAATTCCATGCAAGACAGATTGAAGCAATTGTAATCTTCCTGCAAATGACAGATGCTTTGTGGACCATATAACAGCTTTGTTGTTTGCATGTGTAATTTACCAATAAAAAAAAAGCTATAAGCATGTGTGTGTAATACTGTAATATGCACTTTTTTATTCTATTAAAAGAAGCAGATAAAGACTCAGTCTAATCTGGTGTAATAGTTTTGTGACACTTTAGTTGTAGAAGCATGAGGTTTTTGGTGTTCTGTTTTGTAAATGTGGTTATGGGGATTGTTTTTGAATTGGATGGATGGTTATGATGAGCTTCTGAAATCACAGTTTTTTTATGTGGAAAACTTGCAGTTTCGGGAGAATGTGGCAGCTTGGGTATGCTTTTACGATCAAAAAGACATTTTTAAGGGATTCCTTGAGAGGGTTCTTCGGCTGAAGGAGGTTTGAGTACTTTCTCTTTCTATGGTTGTATTTTGGTCCTTCATTATAAGGACTTTTGTAGTTGTTTTGTTTGCTTATGAATTTTTGCAGCATGTTTGTTGGGTTTTTGCGTCTATCATGATGAGACTGGTTTTTGCATTATCTGTTTTGGGTTTAAAAGGATTATTTAGTATGTGCACTCCCATAATATATGCTAACTTTCTTTGAATGCGTAATAGTCATAAACTAGCATGATTTCTAATGAAACCTCTGATTAAATGGTCTAACTCTTTGAGAATTTACAAACTTGTAAATATCTTATTTAATGTATGACATCTCCAAAGGCGGTTTTATTATGTTATCAGCTATTTTAGTCCATGTACTTGTTGATATTTTCCAGATATAATTTATTACTTGTCAAAAGAAAAGGCAGTTATGAATTTTGCTTTTTAAAAGAACTTCTATGAAGGTAGGTTTACTTTTAAACATATGATCTGATTATCTGATGAACTTGATGCATTGTTGATGTATCTGAATTCTTATATGTCAAATGTAATTGAAGGGAATAGAATTAAGCATTGCCGAGAATACGAATTACTTGGTTTTCATGATCAATGCCTTTCAGGTATGCTAGCATCCTACTTTATGCTTTGATCAAATACATTTGGATGTTAGAAACAATCACTTGTTGGATGTCTCTAACCTATTATGTGGTCCATATATGCATTATCTCCTAAACCTTTTAATTTGCTTAATTAGCACTGTCATACTCTATATTATTTATATCTCACTACATCAATGCGTCCATTTTTTTTTTTAATTTACATTTCATGGTCTTATGAAGTTAGAATGATTAAGTTGCTGATGGTTAGTTTTTCGCACTTCTAAATTCTTAGTGGAAAGAAATAAACTTCAGACACTCACTTAAAATATACCTGTATTTGATTCTTCCTAAGTAGAGCTGCATAACGTTTATTCCTTTCCGTTTTGAAAATATGTGGTTGAGGGTGGAAAATTTTGTCGACAAAATGAAGACGTGGTGGGCATCCTATTTGTTCCAAGGAACCCCAAGTTTTATACTAGCTAAGAAGTTGGTTGCGTTGAAGTTGGATTTAAAAAAGTGGAACGAGACGGAGTTTGGCAATGTAACATATAAGACACAGGACCTTTGGAGCAAGTTGAATGTTTTAGATGCTAAAGAGGAGACCCATAGATTAATAGCTGAGGAGAAGTTAGAACAAATTAATCTTCGTACAGATATTGAAAAGTTGACTCTTTTAGAAGAGATTAGTTGGAGACAAAAGTCTAGGGTGTTGCATTTGAAGGAAGGCGACGCCAATACCAGATTCTTTCATAGAATGGCTAATGCTAACAGAAAAAATAATGGTACTGAAAGCCTAATGGTAATGGTACCTGGTCTTCTGGTCAGGGTATGATTGCAGACTGCATTACTCATTTCTTCATGAATTTGTATTCTGAGCAGCAGGTTGTTTGACCATTTCCAGATGTGTTGGTTTTTCCAATGATATCCGGTGATAATGTGGATTGGTTAGAGAGACCTTTTGAAGAGGCAGAAATTTTTGATGTTGTTCAGAGTTTTCATGGTGATAAATCTCCTGGACCCGATGGCTTCCCAATGGCTTTTTTCCAAACTTGCTGGGGGATTGTCAAACCTGATCTTATGGCTGTATTTCATCACTTTTTTGCTAAAGGTCAGTTTGAGAAAAGTTTAAACGCTACTTTTATTACTCAAATCCCTAAAAAACATGCAGCAAGTGAGATTAGGGATTTTTGGCCCATTAGTCTTGTTGGGGGGGTTTACAAAATTATTGTTAAAGTCTTGGCTAACCGACTTTGCACGGTTATGGCGGATATAATCTCAGCATCTCAGAATGCTTTTGTGAGGAACAAATAGATCCTTGACCCTGTTCTTAGTGCTAATGAATGTCTTGACAGTATATTGAAGTCTGGGGTGCCGTGGCTAATTTGTAAACTGGATGTTAAGAAGGCTTTTGACCATGTAAACTGGAGTTTTCTTTTGCAAATGTTAGAAAGAAGCAGGTTCTTTGCCAAGTGGAGACAATGGATTTTCTTTTGTCTATCTACAGTCCGTTTCTCTATCTTGATTAATGGCTCTCCTTATGGGTTTTTGGGTAGCTCCAGAGGTTTGAGACAAGGTGATCTGTTGTCTCCATTGTTGTTTGTTTTGGTGATGGAAGCCCTTGGAAGAATGTTGTTTGTTTTGGTGATGGAAGCTCTTGGAAGAATGTTAGATAAAGCAGTTCATGAAGGACGCATGTCAGGATTTAGTGTGGGTAACTTGGAGGGAAGATCCTTGGCGGTGTCTCATCTCCTCTTTGCGGATGACACTCTAATTTTTTGTGATGCTGATCTAGAACAGATTTTGATTCTCCGTATGATTTTTATTTGGTTTGAGGCGGTGTTAGGACTAAAGATAAATATGGGCAAGTTTGAATTAGTTCCGGTTTAAGTGTGCATAATATTGACTTATTGCTAATGTTCTTGGCTGCAGGCAGGGTATTCTTCCAATGAAATATCTGGGTCTTCCTTTGGGTGCTAAATTCAAGAATAAGACTATATGGAATCCGATTCTAGAGAAAATGGAAAGGAAATTGGCAGGTTAGAAATGCTTGTAATTATCAAAGGGAGGTAGAGTCACTCTAATCAAAAGCACCCTATCTAATTTACCCACTTATTTTCTATCTCTATAACTTCTACCTGCTAGTGTGGCTAATCGAATTGAGAAGCTTCAGCGGAATTTCTTATGGGGCGGTTTCGATGATGAACCTAAAATTCATTTGGTTAAATGGGCTACTGTTTGTGCTCCTATTTCTTCGGGTGGCTTAGGAATAAGGAAGATAAGGCTTTTCAATAAAGCTTTACTTGGGAAGTGGCTATGGAGATTTGGGATTTAGAAGGATGTCCTTTGGAGACAAGTGATAGAGATGAAATATGGATGTGTGTAGGGAAATTAACACAAAATTCCCAACCTATGAGAAACAAAAAAATAGAGAAAAACACATGCCAAAGAAAAACAATTACACGCACAAGACAATATTTACGTGGTTCGGCAATTTGCCTACGTCCACGGAGTTGTAGGGATTTCACTATTATCAGGGAAAAAATACAGAGTGCGGCTACAGTGTTTTTTTTACTCTCTCAAAAACAAGAAGAAGACAAAACCCTAATCACCAAAAAACGGTTTTTATATCAAGCGCATAGGATTCACAATGGGCTACAAACCTTCGTTCCATGGACTAAGCCTCAGAAAATCTCCCATTAAAAACCACGCAACATTATTCGGGTCGGGTCGGGTCGTTAAAACCAGATCAAACTTAACTAGGCTCCAAAAAAGCCTAACAGTGTGTGGGGGGGGGGGGGGGCTGGTGTACCAAATCTGTTAATGGTCCTTATGGTGTTGGTTTATGGAAGAGTATCGGTCAAGGATGGCCTTCTTTCTCACGCCATATTCTATATGATATTGGTGATGGGTCTAGGGTGAAGTTTTGGCAAGACCGTTGGTGTGGAGAGACATCTCTTGCTGTTAGCTATCTTGACTTGTTCAGATTTTGTAGGAATAAGGAGGCTAGTGTGGTTGAGCTTATGAAGTCCTTCAATGGAGTCCTTTTTTGGGATGTGAGCTTCTTTATGGGTATCCATGTTTGGGAATTAGAGGCTATGTCGAGCTTCATGGAAACCATATATGGTTCTTTAATAAGAGCGTTTGGTGAGGATAAGATGTGTTAGATACCTAGCAAAGATAAGGGGTTCATGGTGAATGATTATTATAGAATTTTAGTGGGCCCTACTATCTACAGTTTTACTTGGAGTAGTATTTGGAAGCAGAAGTTTCCCTCTAGAGTAGCTTTCTTTGTTTGGACTTCTGCCTTAGGGAAATGCTTGACGATTGATAATTTACGAAAAAGGAAGTTGTGGATACTGGATTGGTGCTACATGTGCAAGAGTAATGGTGAATCGGTTGACCATCTCTTCCTTCACTGCTCCGTTGCGATGGATTTATGGTCTATGGTTTTGGGTTTATTTGGAGTAACTTGGGTTATGCCGCATACTGTTTTGGGGCTGTTAGGGTGTTGGTAAGGCAGCTTTGGTCGTCATCGAAATGGTTATATATGGTCCATCGTTCCTCATTGCGTAATGCGGTGTCTTTGGAGGGAGATAAATAGTAGATGTTTTGAAGATATTGAGAGATCTATTCTGGACCTCAAGCTATTCTTTTTTAGAACTTTATTGGATTGGTTGTTTGCTTTGCAAAAACAATCATTCCCTTTCTTAGATTCTTGTAATTTTTGTATTTGATTTGTTGACCCCTTGTACACTCCCTGTGTACTAGGGTGTTCCTTTTTGATATCAATAAAACTTATTACTCATAAAAAAAAAAAAAAAAAAAAAAACTAAAGTATGTCCAGATGTTGTTACATGCTCAACGTGGTCATACATTTGGTTATGTATACATATGCCTGCGTCTATAAACTTTATATTGTACAATTCATTCTTGCACATATATGAGTTCTTGTTTAGTTGTTTGTCTGTTGATTTATACGTTGTGTAACAGAGCTTGGGAGGCGAGGTTGTCAATGAGACTGTGTTGAGATTAGCAAGTTTGCAATCCTGGCACAGTTTGTCATATGGTCGTTTTCAGGTATGACACATGCTTTTTCTTAATCTGTTTCCATAGTGGTTGGAATTTATTAAATGCTTCTCTTCTCTGTAGATGGAGCTTTGTCTTAATTAGGAATTGATCAAGAAATGGAAAAGAATGATAAATAGAGAAGCTAAGGAGGCAACAAAGCGAGGAGAGCTTTTTGACCCGTCAACTAAGCTTGAAGTGAAATTCTTGAGAAATCTTATTGAAGAATTTCTGGAGGTTTTGTTGTACAATAAACTATGAAGTAATTGTTTGATTTATAACTATGGTGTGCAAGGCATTTATGTTTAAGTTTTTCAATTTGTACCAGGTATTGGATTCAACAGTTTTTTCCCAGGAACAAGTTGACGATGCTTGTGTTTTGTACTGTGAGAGGTTTATGGAATTTCTTATTGATCTCTTGAGCCAACGGCCAACAAGAGGTAAAGTGCACTTTTTTTTTCTTATCATTTTCCACACTCCCTTTTGAAGATGTAGAGTGCAAGTCAACTCAATTGCTAGCATCCTTCATTAGTTCTCTTTATGAGTGGTCTTTTGCATTGGGTCTTGCAAATAGTAATTCTGTTCAATGTTTCATAGAGTCCATTCACATGTAGATATTTTTTCCGTTTGTAATACATAAGGGTACTTTGTGACTTTTTCATGAAGTAATCTCGTTTCAATAAAATTATTCTTACTTTCATAAAATAAAAGAAGGAGAAAGTTTCGTAAACTTATATCTGAGCAGATGTGGATGGGCTTACGTGATTGCTTTCTGTGTTTTTTTTAATGGTAATTTTAGTTTGAAATTACACTTAATTAAGTTTAGCAAGTAGAAAGATGAAATGGGACTTTTTTCTGTTCTGATCTATAATAGTTTCCTTGGTTTTTATGTTTTTAAAGTTGAGATCTTAGTGTATTGTTTTCAATCTTGCCTATATGTGGAGAATAATCTTAGAATCCAAAATGATAATATACAACTGGTTCCTGTTCCCCACATTATTTGACATTGGTTTCTTTAGATTGTGGTGATTATTTTATAACATACTAGATCTTCCTTGGAAAAGATTTTTCCAAGTGAAATTATATGCTTTTATGATCCATGAATGGTGGAATCCTTTGGTCAACTTATTTACTCATGCTATGTTTTATCATTATTTTTTCTTCTCGAGTTCTATTTATCATTTTTTTAATATGGGAATAATTTTATTCTCTTTTTTTCAAAACGTTCTCTCTTTTCTGGGGCATTCAGGTACCTGAGACCTCTTGTTGCTGACGTGGTTGTTGTTGCCAAGTGCCATCTGAGTGCACTCTATAAACATGAGAAGGGGAAACTCTCTGCACAACTGGTCGACTTGCTGCAGTTCTATGAGAAATTTGAGATTAATGATCATGTTGGGACTCAACTGACAGATGATGAGGTGCTGCAGTCTCATTATGACTGCTTCCAATCTTTTCAACTGCTTGCATTTAAGAAGATCCCCAAGGTCCGTGTCTCAGCAGGCATTTATAAATGTTCTTAATTGAAAATGTCGCTGCTTGTGATGTTAATATTAAGGAACAATTAGTTGTTATCATTATTATTATTGTTATCACCATTATTGCTCCGATTATTGTTTAATTCAATTTGATAAATGTCTCAACTTTCTTTCCATTGGTGCTTGTAGTTGCGAGAACTTGCATTGGCTAACATTGGTGCAATTAACAAGCGGGCTGATCTCTCTAAGAAGTTGTCCGAGCTTTCTCCTACGGATTTGAGGGATTTGGTTTGCCACAAGGTTTGTAAATGAATGGTTGATTACACGTTGCCTTATGTTGATAGTCACTTTTGATCTCATGCCTAGGACCGGAATGAGTTCTTGTTGATCTTCATGTGGAGTTTGTTAGTGCTTCCTCTACTCTTGCACAACTGTTTACGCAAAGGTCATTTTTGTTGCTGTTGGCTCCCAAGAATTATCACTCTTTTACCTCTAAAATCACAAGTTGAAAATTCTACCATCGGTTAGCACAGTATTGAGAATAACTAGATGTATTTTTTATTTTAGGAGTGTGTGAGAAATTTGATAAGGTTTTCTTTTCTCTTTTTATTTTTTTTGGGGGTGGGTTGGGGAAGGGGGATGCAAATTAATAATATAATCTTTAATGTCTCTGCTGAGTGGTAAGTTGATTATAAGTACTTGTTTAAAGGAGGTTTGTGCAAGATCTGCTTTTCTTACACTCTTTAGTATGGGGGGCTCTATGTTTGTCTTCATTGAATCAAAAACTTTTGAGTTTGTTGTTGAGGAGGGGGGTTTTATCTACTTGTTACGTATTTTTGAGAGAGGCCGAAATTCCTTACGGTCTCTTTGTATGGGGAAGGAGAGTGCTTTGAGAATATTGTTTCATGTTGAGGAATTGCTTTTTAAGCAATCCCCAGGTCAGTTTGCTAGAACAGTGAGGGAGGGTGATAAAGTCTTCATTATGCAATTGGGGTCTAATGCTCATGGTTCTTTCTTGATGCTATCTGAATTATTTAGAGGCAGACGGAAAGGTTCCATAGTAATTCCAGAGGGGAAGCTGGGGAGTGGTTGGAGGGGCTTTGGAATCCATATGAGAAAGACGATTGCTCCCGTCCGTCAGGGCACCCTCAGTTGCAACAAAGATGTCTCCAAGGCCGTCATGGTGGCGGTGGAGAATCCATGGAAGAAACGTGGCGGCGTAGGAAAAAAAGGAAAGGAGATAATCCCGGAAATTTTTGAGAAGGTTATGGCTCAACTTAGGGCAGATATTTCGTGTGTCAGTAGCGGTATGGTGAGTAGTGTTATCAAAGATACGCTGACGCTGGATATCTGGTTGCGTGTTGAGCGTGGGAAGGAAGGCAATTGGGACGTGATCTCTTCTAAAGTTGGTGAGGTGGATTCTAACTCCTTTAAGCCTTCTGGGTCTAAGCTTGATGTTACGGTAATGCCTAAAGACAATGGGCTGAAGCCCAAGTTGCCTTCTTTGCCTAATGTCTATGGGCCGAAGCCCAGCCTAGCTGTTTGGAAGCCTACTGGTGTGAAACTTAATGGGCCTACCTCTAAGCCCAAAACCCAGCTACTAAAATACGTTATAAGACCAGAGGCGTGTCCCATAAAGGTTCTAACCTAGCCAAGAGTCTCAGGTAACGTTCCGTCGCAGCGTGCAATTGAATCTCCGTTGGTTCCGATGGTCACTTTGGGCTCGAAATCTTTCTTTCTGGCGCCAGATGTTCCAGGCGGGAGTGGGTATTGCGATCAGCCGTCGAGCTGGCTTACCCAGTCACCCACCATGTCAATATTGACAGTGGAAGTGGCCCAAGCCCCCGGCGAGCTGAGTTCGTCACCCTTAGCACCGATATGTGCTTCTTTGGAGCCGGCGGAGGCTATCATGCTGTCGTCTGGGGACCCGATGGAAAATCTGGAGGTGTTTCCATCTTCTCCGGCGGCGACAAAGGATGAAGATGAGGAGGTTTTGGGTTCGGAGGTAAGGGAGATGGTTCACGAATCTGGGGTTCTTCACTCTTGTCCCACTATTAGGCAATTGGTAGGTGACTTGGATAGATCATGGGGTAACTCCAAAGAGTGGATGCTTCAGTTGCGTGATGGTCGGCAATTAGTGCTTCCTCTGTCTCTATATCGATCTCCTGAGAGTGTTGGATTGCTCAGCCACGGAGGTAGAGATTGTAACAAGTGATGATTCTGTTATCAATGAAGGTCAGATGGGTAGCTGGGCAGAGGATTGTGGTGGGTTAGTAGATTCTTTGTCCGTTGTTACGGGGTCGGAGGAGGAGATGTGGGAATTTGATGAGAGGTCGATGACTTGGGAGAGGAGTGGCAAGCCTTTAGTTGTGGTACCTTTGGCACAAAAGTCCCTTTGGAGTTCGAGTATAATTCTGAGAAGAGGGTTGGGTGTCAGGAGACGGGTGATAGCAACCATTTATCTCAATGGGTATCCAACCAGATTAAGGCTTTTAGAAAATCAGTGGGCACGTCTTTGGAAGGTTTTGAGGAGCAAAAATCCCGCAAAAATTACGGGATTGTTATTAGCTATAGAGGCCAGGAAAAAGAATAAAAAGGTTCAGGCAGTTGATGATCATATGAAGCAGGGCAAGTCGGGGCAGAAAGGTCAGCGGGAGCTGAGAAATTTATTGACCTCTTTGAATCTGGAGGTTGATTCATCTAAATCAATAAATGCAAGTAAGGAGCGGGCTGTGGTGGTTAATCAATGAATTTGAAGATTATTTCTTGGAATGTAAGAGGGTTGAATGATCGGGAGAAACGGCTTCAGGTTCGAAACCTGATTAGGAATTGGGGGCCAGATGTTATTTGTCCTCAAGAAACTAAAATGGAGCTGATAACTAAGGCTGTGATTCGCAGCTTGTGGGGTGGTCATCATGTTGATTGGTCTTTTCTAGGCTCTTGTGGAGCTTCTGGAGGGGTGCTGCTGATTTGGGATACTTGGGTTGTGAATAAAGTGGAGGAAGCATTGGGGCGATTTTCGGTTTCTTGCAAATTCACATGCGTGTCTGATTAGTTTGTCTGGGCATATACTGGCGTTTATGGTCCTAATTCCTTGAGAGAGAGAGAAGGTCCTTATGGGAGGAATTATTTGGTTTGAGCAGTTGGTGGAATGTTCCATGGTGTGTGGGTGGTGATTTTAATGTGGTAAGATTCCCTTCTGAGCGCTTTGGTTTTTCCTCATTTACTGCTGCCATGCGAGTTTTCCAATTTCATTTCTGAGCAAGGCCTTATTGATATTCCGCTTCAAGGGGGTTCTTTCACTTGGTCTAATTCTCATGAAGTTGCTTCGAAGGCTAGGCTGGATAGTTTTTTTTTTTTCTGCAGATTGGGAGGATAAGTTTCCTTCTGTCCCTCAACGGCGCTTGTCTAGGTTGTTGTTTGATCACTTCCCGATTTTCCTTGAGGGTGGTTCCTTTCAGAGAGGCAGGAGGCCGTTTAGATTTAAGAATATGTGGCTTAAAGATGAGGGTTTTGTGGAGAGGGTGCGATCTTGGTGGGAATCTTATATTGTCCTAGGAGCTCTGAGTTTTTTTTTGGCCAATAAACTAAAACTCTTGAAAATTGATTTGAAAAAATGGAATGTGGAGGTTTTTGGAAATGTTGAAGGTCGGGTGAGAAATTTGTGGAAAGCTCTTAGTGTTTTAGAGTTGACGGAGGAAAGTCGAGTTTTGTTGGAGGAGGAAAGGTTGGAGTTGGAGAGAGTTCGAGGCGAATTAGAAAAAGTTACTTTGATGGAGGAAATCTGTTGGAGGCAGAAGTCTAGAGTCCTTGGTATTAGAAAGGGAGACAGGAATACCAAATTCTTTCATCGTATAGCTAACTCTCATAGGAGATTTAACTCCATTGATAGGCTTCTGGTGGATGGAGTATTGTCTTCAAATCCGGAGGCTATAGCAGGTGGTATTTCTCATTTTTATGGGCAACTTTATACTGAAAATGTGGCTCTTAGGCCTTTACTAGATGATGTGGAGTTCTCTTGTATCTCGGAGGAAGATGCCCTTTGGCTAGATAGGTCATTTGATGAGGATGAGGTGTTTGGGGTGATTAGTGAGTTCAAGAGTGATAAGGCTCCTAGCCCGGATGGCTTCTCCATGGCGTTCTTTCAGTCTTGCTGGTGTATTTTAAAGGCTGAAATTATGGCAGTATTTCAAAACTTTCATACTCAAGCTGTGTTTGAGAAGAGCCTTAATGCTTCTTTCCTTGCTCTTATTCCCAAAAAGGTGGATGCTGTGGAGATCAAGGATTTTCGGCCTATTAGTTTAGTTGGTGGGATTTATAAGATTATTTCTAAGGTGTTGGCCAATCAGCTTCGAAGGGTGGCTCATGGGCTTATTTCAAATTCTCAGAATGCTTTTGTGAAAGGAAGACAGATCTTGGATTCCTTTTTAATTGCTTCAAAATGTATTGATAGTAGATTGAAGACCTGGGTTCCAGGGGTGTTGTGTAAGTTGGATGTGGGGAAGGCATATGACCATGTGAATTGGGGTTTTTTAATGTATATGCTTCAGCGCTGTGGGTTTTCAGAGAAATGGAGAAAATGGATCATGTGTTGCATCTCAACTGTTAAATTCTCCATTTTGCTCAATGATAGTCCTAATTTCTTTGGTAGTTCTAGGGGGATTCGGCTAGGGGACCTCCTGTCTCCGTTGCTGTTTGATATTGTTATGGAGGCTTTGAGTTGTATGTTGGATGTGGCAGCTATTACTAGACAGGTCTCAGGCTTCTCTGTCGATAATACGGCTGGTAACTCGGTGATGGTGTCTCACCTATTATTTGCTGATGACACCCTTATTTTTTGTGATGCTGATCCTGCGCAAATAGCTAGTTTGAGGGCTATTTTGGCTAGATTTGAGGAGGTCTCAAGCTTAAGGATTAACTTGGAGAAATCTAAGTTGGTTCCTATTGGTGTGGTGCACAATATGGATGTTCTAGTGGGGATGTTAGGTTGTAGGCAATCCTCTCTTCCATTGAAATATTTGGGCCTTCCGTTAGGTGCTAAATTTAAGGAGTTGCCAATTTGGAATCCCATTTTGGAGAAGATGGAGAGGAGACTAGCTGGGTGAAAGAGGCTATATTTATCTAAGGGGAGTAAGGTAACTCTTATTAAAGTACTCTTTCCTCTTTACCTACTTATTTACTTTCCCTTCTGCCTTTACCTGGGAAGGTGGCTTATCGGATGAAGAAATTACAATGAGACTTTCTGTGGAGTGGTATTGGTGGTGAATCTAAACTTCATCTAGTCAATTGGGCGAAGGTTTGTAAGCCACTGCAGCTTGGAGGGTTAGGTATTAGATGCTTGAGGAGCTTTAATTCTGCCTTGTTAGGGAAATGGTTATGGAGGTATGGCATGGAGACCGATGCACTATGGAGGAGGGTCATTGAGGTGAAATATGGAAATGATTGGGATGGTTGGTGCATGAATAAGGTGACCAATGCTCATGGTATTAGCTTGTGGAGATACATTAGAAGTGATTGGCTGAATTTTTCTAAACTCCTTCAGTATGATGTGGGGGATGGTACTAGAGTGAAGTTTTGGAAGCATGTGTGGTGTGGAGATCGTATTCTCCAAGAGGTTTTTCCAGAACTTTATTGTATTAGTAGGACAAAGGATTCTTCAGTAGCGGAGGCTATGTGTTGGTCTGGTGGGAGGATTCTTTGGGATGCTAAATTCCGTCGTCCTTCACAAGATTAGGAGCAAGAATCCTTTGAGTTGTTTATGGATATGGTCTACTCTTCGACAGTGCGGGGGGTGGGTCCCAATCGGGTTTGTTGGAAGCCTGCTAGGAGTAGAGGTTTTGAGGTTAGAGGATTTTATCTGTCCCTCTACCCTCCTACCCTTTTATCCTTCCCTTGGAGAATGATATGGCAGTCGAAGGTTCCTCCAAGGGTAGCTTTCTTTTCTTGGTCTGCTTCCTTAGGTAAGATTACAGATAACCTTCGCAAAAGACGTGCTTGTTCTTGATTGGTGCTATATGTGTAAGAGTTGTGGGGAGTCAGTGGATCATCTTCTTTTTCATTGCCCCATAGCTTGTGAGTTGTGGTCGTTGGTGCTCTGTTTGTTTGGTATCCACTAGATTATGCCTCACAAGGTTATTGGGTTGTTTGAGTCTTGGCAGGATATGTTTGGTCGGCATCGTAACATAGATTTGTGGAGACTTGTGCCTCATTGCTTGTTACGGTGTATTTGGCGTGAAAGAAATGCTAAAAGCTTTGAGAGATGTGAACGCTCTATGTTAGAGATCAAGTCTTTTTTCTTACACACTCTCCTCGATTGGAGTGTGATCTTTTGTCATTTTTCTTGTTCTTCCCTTCTTGTTTTACTTGATCGTTGTAACCTTGGTCCTTGATTTGTGCCCCTTTAGTACATTCCCAATGTATTCGGGTTGGCTGTTTCTCTTTATTTAATAAAATTATCGTTACTTACCAAAAAAAAAGTACTTGTTAAGAAGAAGAAGTTCTGGGATTTACCCTGTGAAGGCCTTATCGTTAATGATTCTGCATGTAGTTTTGTAACTATATTAAAAATTTTTGGCTTTAACTGCCATTGGGTTTTAGAAATGAATTATATTTTAATAATTTTTTTTGTACATGAAAGTCCCTATATTGTCCCTTGCAGACTCAAGAGAAAGTTATTCTTCTGTAATTCTGTCTGGGGCAAACCTGGTATACTGATGCTGCCATTTACTTGTGTTGCACTAGTTTAAAATCATATCATAAAACCATTTGGCTGTAATATTCTTTCTTAATGTACTCTCCCCTCTCATGCTTTCTCCCTGTGTGTGTGAATATATTTACGTATAAAGATATTGTTTTAAAAACTGTATGATTTTTGGACACTAGCTGACATGATCCCTTTTGGCAGCTCAAACTGATCTTGGAGGAAGATCCCTGATCAGAAAGGGTTGATTTTCTTATTGAAGTCATGGTCTCCTTTTTTGAGAAACAACAATCTCAAAAAGAAGCCATAAATGCTCTCCCACTCTACCCGAATGAGCAAATTATGTGGGATGAAAGCCTTTTACCAAGCATAAATTACTCTGGCAAGGGTTGTCTAGCTCTTCCAAAACTTAATTTACAATTCTTAATGCTTCATGATTATCTTCTGTGAAATTTTAATCTCTTCTGTCTTGAATCAACATTTGAGATACGTGAGGATATTCAGGAAGCTGTACCACATCTCCTTGCCTACATCAATAATGAAGGAGAAACCGCTTTTCACGGTTGGTCAAGAATGGCTGTGCCAATTAAAGAATTTAAGATCACCGAGGTAAAACAACCAAACATTGGAGAAGTCAAGCCGTCATCTGTTACTGCAGATGTGACTTTTAGCATTTCCAGTTATAAAGCACAAATAAGATCAGAGTGGAATGCCCTTAAAGAGCACAATGTTCTGTTTTTACTTTCGATTCACCCTTCATTTGAGCCTCTAAGTGCTGAAGAAGCTGCCAAGGCAAGTGTGCCACAAAGGCTTGGACTTCAGTATGTGAGGGGATGTAGATTATTGAGGTTCGTAATGAGGAGGGAACTCTCATGAATGATTTCACAGGAAGAATTAAAAGAGATGAGTGGAAGGCTCCAAAAGGGGAACTGAGAACTGTAACCGTTGCTTTAGATACAGCGCAATACCACATGGATGTCAGCAATATTGCAGAGAAAGGTGCAGACGATGTTTACGGGACATTCAATATATTGATGAGGAGGAAGCCAAAAGAAAACAATTTCAAAGCAATTTTAGAATCTATAAGAGATCTTATGAATGAATATTTTATTGTTCCTGATTGGCTGCACAATGTATTTTTGGGCTATGGGAATCCTTCTGCAGCACAATGGACTAACATGCCTGATCTTTTGGAAATGGTAGATTTCAAAGATACTTTTCTTGATGCTGACCATTTGAAAGACAGTTTTCCGGATTATCAGGTTTGCTATTGTTTGCCTTTTCTTTTGATGTTTTATGTATAATTATGTGTTGAGTAAAAATAATGTCACTTAAAAACTATCTTTCCTTCTCTTCTTTTAGGTTTGTTTTATAAATCCAGATGGCAGCGAAAACTTGCAGCTGATGCCTCCTTTTCGAATTAGGCTTCCCAAGATGCAGAAAGGCGGTAGTCATGCACTTACTGGGAATAAGATATCTGGTGTTGATTCAGTAGATGGTGTCAATATTGAGGATACACTCATTGTTGAGGCATACACTCCTCCTGACCCAGGTCCTTATCCCCAAGATCAGCCAAAACAGAACTCAGTTAGATTTACACCTACACAGGTGCTATGCAATTATGTTTTTTCAATTGCACTGTATTAATTTTCATGCTTATTTGTGTTAAATCCTTTCTGATGATCCAAAGTCCTTTGCCTATTTATTGTAATCCTTATATAATTGGTACTTATCCCATTGGCCTCGTGAATTTAAGTTTGAATTGGCAAATTTGTTAACTAAATTGATCATTCAGTGGGCCTTTATATAATTATATGCAACTTATATCTCAGTTTAAACTTGATTATTGTGTTAGACAATAAAGTCATAGTTAGCTCTATACTGTCCTGTTCTAATTAGATTAATAGTAATATCTAAATAGGGACGATCAGATGGGGAAGAGAGGGCAATTCACCCCCTAAACATTTTTTTTGAAAAGAAACAGTACTGAACCACACTAACAGTTACTAGGGCTTATGAGAGGAACCTAGCTTAAGTATCCAACCCCAGGCTGTGTGAGTTTTCCCTTCTAACAGGAAAGAGAAATGAGAAGTAAGAAAGTAAATGGACTTTAATCTTCTCCTGGGCTGAATTTGCTCTCTCTTTTTATTGACTGAATTGGTCATCTGTTTATCATGGTTGTATGACTGAAGTTTCTGCTACCAGAGTTTTAGCTTTGAAATTCATCTTTATGTTCAAGCAATTTATGATTTAGACAAGGCATCTGATATTTTTTTTACTGATTAGAGACATTTTGGTTGTCTTTTGTGTTTATTTTACCTTGTGAAAGTGAATGATACATATGCAAGATTTTGGAATATCAAGGATTCTCATTGGATTTTCATATTGAGACTTGCGATCATTGATGGCTGGTATTGTGAATGGTCTTTAATATTGTGAATGGTACATATGCTAATTTCACTGGATGATATTATGCATGTAATCATTTTGAATACCCTTTCGTAGTATAGCCAATGGAGAAGGTACATAGACTAGCATACCTCTTCCAGCTCTATGTTGGAGCTAACTTGTTCAACTCCATGTTGATAATAAAATGCACAGACTCTTGGCTTGGAAGATATCTCTCTTTATTTTTGTTTTAGTTTCACACGTGGATGAAAAACATTATCCTGATACCTTTTTGTGTAAAGTGTAAATTGTGGGTTATATATGTGGTAAGTCATTTTCTGGATCCTCAAATCTTTGTTTCGATGATTGACTTCAATTTTTGTTGCAGTCTTGTGAGAATTTTGTGAATAAACTTATCTTTGTGCTACTTTGGAAAAATTATTCGACTTTAAAAAAAATATGCAACTGTAGTTTAGTTCTAGTGTTCTCATATTTTGCTTCTAGATTCATTTCAACATTGGTGCTGGTGTTTGTGTGAACATCATTACTTACATTTTCCATGTTTACATCTTTTTGAAAGTGTCACTAAGTATTTGTAGTGTTTTTTGTTGCACAGATTGGAGCAATCATCTCTGGTATTCAGCCTGGACTAACTATGGTTGTGGGTCCACCTGGTACGGGAAGAACTGATACAGCTGTGCAAATCCTGAATGTGCTTTATCACAATTGTCCTTCTCAGCGGACATTGATAATCACACATTCAAATCAGGCTTTGAATGACCTTTTTGAGAAGATAATGCAGGTACCACTTCAGGATGATAACTTTGCCCTTCCTATTCATTTGTATAGTGATTATGCTTGAGCTTGTAGTGTGTACGGTTCTTTGGCTACTAGTAGGACAGTTTTTAATGCATCTTCATGTTTATTGTTTTAGTGGGATGTACCCGCACGTTATCTACTCTGTCTTGGTCAAGGAGAACAAGAACTAGCAACTGATCTTGATTTTAGTAGGCAAGGCCGTGTGAATGCAATGCTTGTCCGACGGTTATAACTGATTGGTGAAGTGGAGAGGTTGGTTAGATCTCTTCAACTGCCTGAGGATGTAGGTTATCATGCGAAACTGCTGGATATTTCTGGTTGCTTCATGTATACTCACGCTGGGAACAATTCTTGGCGGCTTGTGCTGAGAATGAAGATAAACCAGCATTTGTTAAAGACTGCTTTCCCTTCAAGGAATTTTTCTCTGACACTCCACATCCAATTTTTATGGATGAGTCTTTTGAGAAAGACATGAGAGCAGCTAAGGGGTGCTTTCGTTATCTTAAGACCATGTTTCAAGAGCTTGAAGAGTGTAGGGCATTTGAATTGCTCAAGTCAATGGCTGATCAAGCAAATTATCTCATGACCAAGCAGGCAAAGATTGTTGCAATGACTTGCACTCATGCGGCACTCAAGAGGAAGGATTTTCTTCAGCTAGGTTTCAAGTATGACAACTTGTTGATGGAAGAAAGTGCCCAAATATTGGAGATTGAGACCTTCATTCCAATGTTGCTCCAGAGGCAAGAAGATGGTTATGCACGGCTTAAGCGCTGCATCCTGATTGGTGATCATCACCAGTTGCCTCCTGCCGTGAAGAACATGGCTTTCCAGAAGTATAGCCACATGGATCAGAGTCTATTTACAAGGTTTGTTCGTCTCGGCATTCCTTATATTGAGCTCAATGCCCAGGGTAGAGCCAGGCCAAGTATAGAGAAACTGTACAACTGGAGGTACAGAGATTTGGGTGACCTTCCTTACGTAAAGGAGGATGCTGTCTTCCATAGAGCAAATGCTGGATTCTCCTATGAGTATCAGTTAGTGGATGTGCCCGATTACCAAGGAAGAGGTGAAAGCGCCCCTTCCCCTTGGTTTTATCAAAACGAGGGAGAAGCTGAATATGTTGTCAGTGTCTATATGTACTTGCGTTTACTTGGGTACCCAGCAAATAAGATATCCATCTTGACAACTTACAATGGCCAGAAACTTTTGATCCGTGATGTTATCAATAGAAGATGTGTTCCATATGACTTCATTGGTCCACCCAGCAAGGTAAATTACTAAGCATACCCCTTTTACATTATAATTAGCAGGCATATCAAGTTTCAACAGTTAAATTGTGGGTCAGGATGTGTAAATTTTACATTTTTCGGGATGAACATGTGCTCTACCAAGAGCAGAGGCCTGGTTGGACTCTTCTAATTGATGGTTTCACTTTTTTAATATCCTGTGTGCATGTTAGACATGATTAACTACCCTAGCCATCCTTGTGTGAGGTTTTATTTTATTGTCATTGTTGCCTGGTTAGATGTTATTCTTCTAAAATATTAGTAGGACCGCACTATGTTATCATATTAATATGTTACTGTTTTCACTAATGTTTGTGTATAGGTTACAACTGTTGATAAGTTTCAAGGTCAGCAAAATGATTTTATATTGCTGTCTCTTGTGCGTACTCGCTTTGTTGGTCACCTTCATGATGTTAGAAGATTGGTTGTTGCCATGTCTCGTGCCCGACTTGGTTTGTATGTGTTTTGTCGCCGATCTCTGTTTGAACAATGCTATGAACTGCAGCCTACATTTCAAATTCTGCTTCAGAGACCTGATCGCCTTGCACTCAATCTAAATGAGATCACATCATATACAGAACGACATGTTGAAGACACTGGACCTGTCCATCTTGTCAGTGGTGTTGACGAGATGATTAGCATTTTTAACTGGAGGTATCAGGTATGTATGGCTTTCTTTTTCGGGTTTTAAATTTCTGTCCTCATTAGTGCATGATTGGTGCATCAATTTGGAAAGAAGTTTTGACTTTAGGTTATGCAGAAATGCTTTTAATTGCTTAAATTTGTATCACACTTGAATGTAATTTATATCCCCATCCACGCAGGATGATGGCTTAATCTGTTACCCTGGACCTTTTTCTTAACTTTTATTGTTTTGGTTACCCGTAATTGCACAATGGACTGAATTCTAAAGTTGAGACTTGTAATTTTCTTGATGTCAGGAACGATACATGAGTCATCAATTTGATCATTATATGACCTACTCAGGACAAAATGAACAACAAAATTCAATAACTGTGTTAGATGCCATGGACATCGATACACCTTCTGTGCAACATGAAAGCATCATGGAAGAGGATGCTAAGATAGATGGGGATGTTCTGCCTGCGAGTCATTCAAATGGGGAAGTAGATAAGGAAGCTAGTAAAAATGATGAAAATGATAGGCTACCTGAAAGCAATTCAAGTGAGGAAAATATGATGGAGTAGTGTAGTTAATAGTGCTTCTCACAGGTGTCCTCTTCTTTTGCTAATTTTAAATGATCTAGAGGTTCAGTTTTGTGTCAATCACAATCATGGCAACCACCCAATTCTTTTCCTAAAACTGAGGTATTAAGCTAATACTGCAAAGACTAGGTCTCAAGTCCTTCATTGGTGTTTAGGTGAAAAACTTGGAACTCAAAAAAATATGCCTGGAAGTTGTGAGACTTGACTACCGAAGAGCAAGCACGTCATGTGGCAGAAAGAAAAGACAGAAAGAAAAGATGCATGTTGCATATCAGAACATGTTTCAGCTGTACAGCCAAATTTGTTGAACATTTTTATATCCTGAGATAGGAAATTATCTATTCCTGCTGTCTATACCAAATACTAATTGTTAAGTCAAGCATCATGCAATTTTGGGCTTAGCTAATGTTGTTGCTAATTTAATTCAACTATGACTATACTTTTTTTCTTACTAATGGTGGAAAATGTTATCATTGTATACACTCATTTTGTACTGTTTGTGTGAGCGCCTTGTAAAAAAGTTTGAGATTTTAATGGTGGTTTAGATGATGAAATTAGATGGCTATATATTTGGCTACTCGCACTTGTTTTTTTTTTTTTTTTTTTTTAATATTTTTTTTAATGTCTAATCACACCCTTTATACTTTTAGGTTGATTTAATCTCATCTCTTTTAGCTATATTTTTGTATCAAATTACTAATGAAAGTGTCACGTAGTATTCAGTTGGTTTACTAATTAACGAATACGTGACATATGGGATATTTTTGCACAGTTGTCTTTTTATATTTAAAATCACTTTAAGAAAAATGTAAAATATAGAAAAATTCTTTAATTTATTTTAGAAACTAAAATGTATTTTTCCAGTCCAGGTTCACTTATTGGCATCCTCATTGGTTTATAATTCAAATAGATATTTTGTGAAATACTTCTTCTTCATCTTATTTATTTTCTTTCTTTTTTCCTCGGATAACCCAGGAGCATTCGGCCTCCTTTAAACCCCATCTTTCCTCATGTCTATGATAGTACATGTTCATTTGATTTGAATAGAGCTGATGATTTAGAATAAGATAGGTGTTGGGTAACACTTTACACCTTAGTAAAGTCTCACATCAAATACTAATGAAAAGAAGAAAATGTTAATATAACATAATTAGGTCTAAACTCAAATGCTGGAGCCCACATGAGTGTGCTTGAATCTCTTCACACTCAATGTTCTTAGCTATACAAAAGCTTACAAATACAAATTGTCACTTCCATAATGTTCTTAAGCATGAAAATGACCATTTATTTACAATTTTTATCAAATCTAGGTGCTAAGGCCCCAGTCTCTCCATTGCTCTTCATTGTATAATTGTACACACACGAGTTCGCAAAGATGTTTGATAGAGGTCCAAAGCTTACACCATGAGACATAAATCTTTGAATGTCTATAAACAAATAAATCAATTGAATGAACCAAACAATCACAGAGCACCTTCTGGTTGGAGAAAACATATTAGTAATTACTGTTACTAAAATCAAGAATTGCCTTGATTTTTCAAGGAACAGGAGCTGGGCAATCTTGGGTCAACAGCCAGCTTTCCCTGTCTCGTTCAGGCACCATTGTCTCAGCATATGACTATAAAATTCTTGATGTGAAAAAGTGAGTTGGACGCTTCCTATTGGTGACTGAAAGCAACCTTGGCAAGAGGAGTGACCTGCTAAGCCTATGAGCTGATTGTAGTTAGGAAGAGGAAAAACGTAAGTAGCAACATGTCTTCTGGCAACGACTTCAAATCTTCACGACCACCAACATTTCCAAAATCTCGAAGTCTTTATGAGCCTATATCCATCCGCAGGCAGTGTGTTTGATTCTTAGAAGCCCCATCCACCGGCAGGCAGTGTTTGCTGCATCTGATGATGTTAATTGAATTTAAACTAAGCATATGAAATGTAAAATAATTCATTCCTAAGTTGAAAATAAGAAATCATACAATATATCACCCCCGACCCTCACTTTAGTAAAATAAGAAAAATGGTGCATTTTCTGAAATGCATTGACAAATTCACTTTGGATGACGGATATTTATATTCAAATGCAATAAAAATTAACAATTTTTTATACTGTGTTGTAAGTATCGGATGGAATATAACTCAGCATTATCAAGCACCAAAATTTGCCAAGATTGGTCTGTAAAATTGAAGAAGAAATTCTTTTAACAAAACAAAGGATTTGTTCAGAATTGTTTTTCTAATTTTAAAATAATGATAAATCAGAGCACTGGTTTGAAACAAATGACCTAGCCCCTATTTTGTTCAGGATCTGTTCAGTATGGATTTTATTCATTCCATGACTTGCAAGCTCACATAGTTCTCATTAGAACTACCGCTTCAATTTTTTAAAATTCAACATAAGAATTGCACTTGTATATGCTTCTATTTGAAAATTAAAGGATTTTTACCTAGGACTAATCGGAAGAAGCATACAGGCAGATCTGTCCACAGCCAAATAAGGGCATTTGTTGGTGGTGAGCAAAGAAAGCCAGGACATTGGCCTTGTTCATGTGCTGCACAGAATAAAATATTAGGACTAGTGATGGTAAGGAAATGTTTTAGCGAGTACTACCAACAAGTTAAGATGATGCATATTATTTCTTAATCTTTTTGAAAAAAATAAACAAAAGAGAAAAAAGGAAAAAGATTCAAACGATTTGAAACTTGGAAATGCATAAATGAAGGGTTAGTCTAGTGGAAACTAGGATGGAGTACTTGGTGAGATTTGGAATGCTACCACCACCAATACTCTTTCGATGATATGATAAGTTTCTCCTGAATTTCCCAAGCTCCTCTTGTCAGCATATGGCAAGGTTTAGAAAATATAATTTGAATTCAAGAATAATGTGCAAAAGGAACAAAATTAATATCTTAAAACATTTGCTTGACATTTCACAAAGAAACAATGAAGTTGAAGAAATTTCAAGATCCTGGTTCATACTTGATTTTTTCCTGAAGGAAATTATTTCCTCTTAATCAAATTTCAATGCTGACAATGAGGACAACCAGTGGTTATTTTTTCCATTGCTCAATAAATGCTCTCAGGGCCAACCCCAGGCACCAGTAACAATAGAAGGTTAGGAAACTTTGAGAATAAATCTTGAAAACAAAAAATAAATAAATAAGCGGTAGTAAACCATTTGTAGAAATCTCAAAGAAAGAGGTTTGAATGCTTACCAAAAGTGTTGGTTGCCGAGAAAGTTTGAGTTGGTTGGCTGAAGTCACCCTGGATTTTGAAAGCAAGGTAATAATTTTCATATCACAAGCTTGAATCTCACAAGGCTATTTGTAGCATATTATATCTGGAAGCACGAAAGAAATACAAGTCAAATGGAAAACCAGGTAGAATTGTGTAGAAGCCTTGAAAAAAAATTAAAATATTAAAGAATGAAAAAAAGTTTAACAGCAAAATGCTAGTAGCAAGCTGAGAAAGTGACAACATTGACCAAAACAAAAAAAAAAGATTATTGATTCACGCAATTTCCTAATTAAATCATTGTATTTAAACTAAGTTTTGTGAAGTGTCAATTGATTTGGGATAGACATTAGCAATCTTAGGCAACACTTCCCTAGGGTCTGTCTGCCAAAATCATCATTGCAAAGGACAGTTTTAGAAATATAAGTTTTACATATCATACCTAAAACAAATGAACTTTCTGCATAAATGCAACATATTAGTCACTTTTCCTAATTAACTAATAGAAGCACACATAATCAAGCAGAAGAATTGCCGACCACTTCCTAATTTTGTATGGGCTTGTTCTTGTTTCAGCCTTTTAGGTGGTGACATGAGAGATACTTACTCATGTCAGTTAAGTTTGATATATCCAAAATAATGAAGGAAGGAATCTGGAAAGCCTTCTGATTCATTATAATTAACATCATTTAAATTTGACTATCCAAGAATTGAAGGTACTAAATCACTTTGAGAACTAGATGGTTTTAGTAGAACATTTATGTACCTGACTTTAATATTTAAATGATGCCATGTGAATGACGAAAACGGTGAGTGAGGACACGGTGTACACTTTTCAGCCGTATGATCACTTCATCATCAATTAACATTTTGAAAAAATAGGCATTTTTTGCTCCAATCTTTGCCCTTCTTCTAACGGGAACTACTCCTTCAACAAAGGACAACACCTAAAAAGTGCTTGATCTCAAGGCAGAATCAAATTATGACACTGTTCTTCAACCAGTCCTTCATCAAGTAGTAACACTTTTTCAGACATATTTATCAAAAAGTAAACTTATATATATATGTGTGTGTGTGTGTGTGTGTAATTGAACGGAACATACCTAACTGTACAACAACAACTTAGTTGATATGTATGCAGGGGATGTGATCAATCTTGTGTCACTTTTTTCCCTTCTGTTTTTGGCATCATTTCACCATCAAAGGAAATACAAGTACAATGACAACAAATTAATTCAATAAATGAATCATTTGAATGTGCACAGGTACAAGGAAAAGAATTAGTGGATAAGCTGAATACTAGAGAGCAACGGAAAATTACCAAAAAAGTATGAATTTAGGAATATTCGGAAGACATCCAAGTAAAAGCACATGGAAGATGATCAAGTTCTTGAGGTGTCATGAACTCACAATCACACTTGATATCCAATCAATTGCCTAAAGGATATCTTTTCTTTCAAATCTAGGAGCTGGAATTGGAACTATGAGGCACCATTCTCTACATTATTCTTCATTACAACACAGTACATAGGGCAGTTCAAACTTTAAAAAAACAGAACATGCTGGCAGGACAAACATAATTGCGGCTCATTGAAAGTAACTTTAGCTCTTCAAAATTGTTGATTGAAAGAGATGCATTTGGTAGGTCTATTATCATTCTATTCATCAATGGGATGATTTGAAGCAAATGTACCTTATGCTAATATTGTCAGAGGCTTAAAACTTTGCAGAGTTGACAAAGACTTTAAAAGCATTTATGATGATAGGTTCAAATTTTATGCCAACAAATGACAGGTTCAAAGTTTATACCAACAAACACAAATCAGTTGAACAAACCTAACAATCACAGAGCATCTCTAGACTTTGATTTGTCATGGAACAAGCATCTTAGCAATCTTGGGCCAGCTTTCCCCCCTACCTCTGGCACCATTGTCACACAATAGGGCATTTATAATTCTTGCTAGTGATGGTAGCTCCAACAGGTGAGGACGGCAAGAGCATTCATACGCTGAACCTTTTGAGCTCTTTCAAGTTAGGAAGAAAAAAAGAACCAAATGCCACATAGTGTGATTCAGCAGCTGTTAGAAGGTAAAGAAACAGCACTAGCTATCAACTGCCACATAGTTTACCTGAGATTAAACAGAATGCCAAACTGGCCAAGTCAAATCCCAATATTTCTTAAAATACTCTAAACTTATAAAAAAAAATGTATTATTCAACAAATACATATGCTGGAAAAATTGCATTACCTCAAAAGTATTTGTCTTGCACTTCAAAACTGCACAGTAGAAACGCAGTGAAAGTATAATGAGGCAAGAATAGCTCCAGCAAGAATGAGAGTAAATGATTCTTTGATTAAGAAAAGGATGAGATTTCGCAGTGACTTGAAAACATATCAGAGATTTAGAAATTTATTTACAATGCAAAAGGACCAGCAGCTAGCAGTGGCATAAATTGACAGCGGATGTGTGAGGCACATGTTATTTACAAGTAAATGTGACCCTGCAAAACAAAAGGCAATGAATGAGCATGTTGAAAATCACCTAGTTCAAAAAATATAGGTCAACTGTGGCATAATCTTGGGATCCAGAGCCTCTGGTTGAAAAACATCTAACAGCATCTCTTACATAGGTGTACCAAAAATATTTTTACTACTAGAAAGCTTTACTTTGTTCTGGAATATATATAGATAGATAAATTTGAACATTTTTCTGGATGCCGTGAAGTTTTTATATAAATTAATTTTCTTAAAAAAAACTAAAATGTCTAATACTAAAGTTGTGGTATCTATATCATGATATATGGTCTGTAGAGCATAGGATAAGGCATTTACAACCATAAATGACATACCTTGAACAAATAATTATAAAACCAATTTTTTATTTATTTAATACTATACATTATCCATTTGTTATTTTATCCTCTAAAACTTTAATCAAATAATTTGAAGGAACATTTTTTAATAATTTTTTTCTCAATTCAATAGGCAGATTGATTGGTAGTTTGCGGTTTGTTGATTGTTAAAAAATTCTTTTAACTTTTTAAATGAATGTGTTGATCAACAAATACATATGCTGGAAATTAGAATTACCTTAGTTTAAACATTCACAAAAGTCTTTCTCTTGTATTTCAGAAGTCCAGAGTAGAAATGTAGAGAACGTATAATGAGGCAAGATCATCTCCGGCAAGAATGAGAGTAAAGGATGAGTTTTTACGTGACTTGAAAACTAATCAGATATTTTGGAGGTTTTTTTTTTTTTTTTTTTTTTTGGAGAATTGACATTTAGGAAATCATAAACAATGCAGAAGGATCAGCAGCTAGCAGTGGCATGAAATTGACAGCGGGTGTGTAAGACACTTGTTATTTACAAGTAACACTGCAAAAGAAAAGGCAATGAAATGAGCATATATAACAATGTTGAAAATCACCTAGTTCAAATATTTCAACTGTAGCATGATCTAATGCTTCATCTATATATGTATATAGTTCTGTATGTTGGGGAGATTTTCTGTAATTTACAATTAAATAGCACACTAAAACTAAAACTAAACCTGTGGTTTATGATATATGGTCTATAGAGCTTATGATAAAGTGTTTATAAACATACTTTTAGGCTTTTAATGAAATATTCACCTATATATTAGAAAGTTAGATGAAATAAAATGATTTTGGTGAAAAAGATTTAAACTTTTCACTGTAGCTTGATGGGAATTAACGAAAATGAGAATTAGTACCTGGGCAGAAGCGTTCTTCGACTCATAGCTCAATCAAGATATGGATATTTTGGGGATTTGGGCAATCTTGACCCGGTCCTCCCCTGTCTCGTTTCCATACCGTTCTTTCAACAAACGGCAATCATAAATATGTAGCTCACAAAGAGAGGTAGGCAATACGTCTTCTAGTAAGCAGTCAAGATTATTGCAGCTCCAAATACGCAAGTTTTTAAGAGAGGCAAGGGGTTGAAACCCCTTATCATTGAGTGATTTTAGATTTGGTAGATAACCGATGGTGAAATCGGTAAGATTAGGAGGCAGCAACGCCTCCTCTGGAAAGGACTCCAATTCTTTGTGATGATTAGAAATTGCGAAACTTCTGAGAGAGTGAAGACCTTGCAATCCCAATTCCATGCGACGGGAAATGAGTTTCTCGCACTTGTGTATATCAAGACGTTCTAAGCTGGAGGGCAAACCTCCCTCGGGAAACAATTCCAGTTCTGGACACTCTCGCAGTACCAAATGCACGAGAGATGGGAGGAGGGTGTGCATCCCTTCAGGCAGTGACTTTAAGTTTCTGCACTTTGCGATTACAATCTGAGACAAATTTGGAGCGCACAGTCCTCCGCTGGGAAAGGAAACTAAATCAGGGCACCCACAGAATTCCAAGCGAAAGAGGGAAGCAAACTCTGGTAGAAATGACAAAATTGAATCACCGCCGCCCTCAATTCTCACACTTTTAAGTGATTGATAGTTATGATCACTTGGAATCTGTATTTTCCCCGTGCATAATAATTCATGGAGAGCTGGAGAGTTAGGAAGCAATGCAACAAGCTGCTCACACTCACAAATATCAAGTTTGATCAAAGAGGGAAGTGGAACAGGCAGACGCCCACTTAGCTTGGGACAATCATTAATATAAAGTTTTTGAAGACAAGAGAAAACTTCCCATTCAAATATAACCCACTCCAGCCACTCTGGCATATTTTGAAATGATAAACACTCAAGGGCTCTGAACGGGTTAATCGTATTCCCGTAGAACTCAGGGCCCACACTTGATATTTTTCCAAAACATTCAATTTGAAGGTTCTTGAGATCAGGTAGCTGTCCAAGCGGAGGCAAGGAGAAGCAATTATCACAATTACGAAGCTGTATGGACACTATTTTAGAGAATGACGAGTCTCCTAACCATTTTGGAAAACTTGTACCCTCATAATTAGTGATGGTAAGAGAATTCAAGTTTGTATGAGGACACAATTGCTCAAGCAAAATTCTTTCCTTTTCTGAATCTTCAGTGCCATGACGATATTTCCATTCCAACTCCAACTCAAATAAATCTTGCTTGTTCTTTAATATAACCTCCGTAGTGTCTTTATTAATGCATTGAACATTTTCCAAGTTCAACATAGACAATTTTCCAGAAAGATGCTGAAGCTCCCCCAACTCTTTAATATTGGACCCAACATCATGTTTGCCAACACCAAAAACATATAATTTTCTGAGATTTTTCATTTTGCCCATCTGAGGAGGCATCTCTTTCATCCTGGCTTTACTATTATCTAGGTGGCGCAAGTTGATTAGTTTACTCGTGTTGGCAGGCAACTTGGTGATGTACGACGACAATATCAAGGTTTGCAAATTATACAAGTTACATAAAGAATCGGGCAAGTCTTTGATACCAGTGTTACAAATGTTTAAATAACGTAGATGTATCAAGTTATCAACAGTAATTGGTAACTCCTTTATGCATGCACTATACAATGATAACACTCGTAAACACTTAAAATTCTGAAACAAATTAAGATCTATCTTCAGCACGTTTTTATATTTAAAAACATAAGTTGGTGAGTGGTTTTTTACCAAAAAGGTTCGCAAACCCTTAGCTTCTGAAGGGATCTCAAAATCCTTAGAGGCATAAAAGCCAGCTTTGTAATATGACAAATGACGTGTCCCTTCTGTTATTTCATTGGACTCATTACTCTCCTCCAATCGGAAACAAAATTTTCCACATATAGATTTTGCTAAGTCATTGATAAGATCATGCATTAAGAAACATGATTTAGACTTACTTGATTGTTGAAAAAATGACCTTGATACTAAATCATTAAAGTATTCTTCACCTATTTCTTCTAATTCTATATGCCTAGCTTCGTTGGGTTGCTGCAATAAACCTTCTGCCATCCACAAAAGGATCAACTCTTCCTTTTCAAATTCATAATCTTTTAAGAAAATTGAGCAATAAGCAAAGCATCGCTTCAAATGTGAAGGGATATAATGATAGCTTAGTCTTAATGCTGGAAAGATATTGGTTTTGGCATCTGGTAAATCCCAAATACGACTCTTCCAAATCTTAATCCAATCATTTTGATTAAAATTTGAACGCAATGAACCCCCAAGTGTTTTTGCAGCTAAGGGCAAGCCTCTACACTTTTCAACAATCTCTTTACCAATTTCCAATAGGCGTGGAAATTCATTGGGATTTCTATTTCCAAATGCAGAATGAACAAATATTTCCATACAATCCTCATTTGAGAGTTTATTTAGACAATAATGAGTTGAAACCGTGCATATTTTTGATGCAACTACTTCACTCCGTGTGGTAACAATGATCTTAACCTCTTGTGCCTCACATTTAAAAACTTTAAGGAAATTATCCCAAACAGCACAATTTTCATTCCAAACATCGTCTAAAACAACAAAAAATTTCTTCCCCTTCAAAATCTCTCTGATTTTAGTTTCCAATGAATCCAAGCATTGTAAGTTACTAGCAATACCATTGATCCTCTCAAGAATAGCTTTTAATATCTCAAGATTATCAAAATTTTCTGAAACACAAACCCATGCTTTGAGATCAAAATTCTTGTTAACTTTTTCATCATTGTATACAAACTGAGCGAGTGTTGTTTTACCCATCCCACCCATTCCCACTATGGGAACAACACATATCTTATCACTACTTGCAACATCTGATTCCCACAACTTAAATATTGCCTCTTTATCCATATCTCTACCAATCACATCACATGTTTCTGGGCAAGAAGTTTTTGTTTGTGAGGGTGGTGATGACAATTTTACTCCAACGGTATCCTTTTTCAGACTAAGAATACCCATTTGTTCTATTATAATATTCAAGTCTTCCAGAATCTTTTCTAACTTAGATGGTATTTCATTGTCAAATGAATCAACAAAAGCAGTGATGAAGTTCCGTACCTCACTAGCGCCAGTTTGAGACTCAGCTTGTAACTTGCACCGGAAGGCAATCTCATCTAGAAGGTCATCCGCATCATAAACAGCGCCTTGAAGATCGTCCAGCCACTCTTTCACATATGGGTTTGTATATTGCTTCTCCTCCGCATCAGCGAGCACCATAGTGGCAGACCTCAGCAACGTCTTCAACTTTTTTAGCGATACATCAATGTCTTTCCTTCCCTTGAGAAAGTCTCGGAAATCACGAGAAGCCAGTCGGTCAAACGCCACCTGAAGGAATGCAGAGAGAAATGCTCCACCCACCAAAGCCCCGGCCATGCTTTCTTCTTTGCAAAAGACGTGAGTGGTGAAAAACCAAAGGCAAGAGAAACAAGAGAGAGCGAGAGAGAAATGTGATCTGTGCAGGTGTTTTTTGTTTTGCAGAGACTCTCAAAATACTTCCTCTTTTGCTTTTACGGCGTGTAGTAGATATGTCCTTTACCACTTTATATTTGTGAATCAAATGTGAACATTGAATGAATAATTCCGCGTTGTGGTGGATCCCAGACATAGTAATAAGCGCCATAATTGAGAATTTGACGTATATATATGGCTCTTGTGCTATCAGTCTTTGGTGGTTCCTACCCACTAGTAAAAAGCTAGCGAGTGAAGGAATTTATCTAGTTAATTGAGTTTATTTTTGTGGGTTTATTATACAAAATTACAGTTATTTATTTTAAAAAATTGCCCTTAATAAATAAACTAAAGAAGCAATGGAAATAAGCTCATCCATCTTTGGTGTTATAAACTTATAATGGTTTGTGTTAGTCAAACCATTACAAATAAATCATCTTTTTTGAATCATTAGTTATAATGAAATTATTAGTAGTATATAAATTTAAAAAGATGCTAAACCAAATCCAAAAAAAAAAAATTGAATATAATTTTAATAGCTACTTTATTAATAACTTTAATATGATTTCATGGATTCCAGTTGGTTATGTGTCCTAATAATTTGACACACTTCAAATTTTAAAATTGTAATTGTCAACTTTTATTTATAAGAACAAGAAGTCATTTTTTATTTTTTATTTTTAGAATAAAAAAAACAATAAACTTACTGATGAAACAAGAAATTCACAATATCTTGTTCATAGTATAGAAAATAAATTTATAAATATTAAAGTAAAGTGTAAGTATGTACTATGTAGTCCAAATTTTGTAGGAAAAAGAGAGAAAAAAAAAAACTTATGAATATGTTATTTTATTAGGCTAAATTATTAAGTAACCTAATAATTTGTGTTAAAAACAAGTTTAACAACTTGTTAGATTCAAATAAAAGTACAAATTTTAACAAAAAATTTTCATTTTAAAGCATTTATTTATGTATCGTATGATACATTCGATTTTATGATACAATACACACACTATGTCATATGTTTATGAACACTTACGATTGCAATTTAGGTAGAAAACCAGGGGAGAATGGTTTACAAAGTGACAGATATAATGAATAATGTTACATGCACAAATTATCTTACAACATCATTATAAATTGTTAATTCTTATATGAGCCAACCACTAATATAACAATTTTACTAATTATATTAACCATCCACCACATTAGTTTTTTGTAAAAAAAATTATAAAATAAATTGTGTAACATGGTAGCTCACACTTTTTTAAAGTTTCATATTTGTCTTATTTTAAAAAATAAGAAGAAAATCATTTTTATTTGTTTTTAAAAACAAATAGATAGACACAAGAGACTGAATTTCACACACACACACATATATGGCTCTTTGTGCAGCTGTGCTGCCTATCAGCCTGTGTGATTCCTACCAACTACTAAAAAGTGAGTGAGACAGGAAAATTTATCTAGTTAGAGCATCTCCAGCAATTTCTCTATATTTTTATACTGTTTGAACAGTGAACAGCAACATTTACCTTTTACCTACCTACTTTTTCAAATAGGTCTTCTAACAAATTCTTTATTTTTTCTCTATCTCATTAAAATATTATTTCTTCATTCATTATTTATTCATTTTTTAACACACGTATCTCCATACCCCCATCCCCACTCCTTTACTTGCTAATTTTTTATTCAGTTTTATTCTTTTGCTAATGAACAGTAGCACATCAGGTTTGGAGAATGACTCTTCATTAGCAAAATTTTTTTTGAGTTTTAAAGAAGCTGTTGGAGAACTGTTTTATGGTTAGAACCTCTAAAATAAAGATGATTTTGTATTTATCGATGCTATTGGAGATGCTCTTAATTGAGTTTATTTTCGTCGGTTTATTGTTCAAAATTAGAGTTATACTTTTTAAAAACTGTACTTAACAAATAAAATAAAGAAGCAATGGAAATAAATCATCCAGCTCTGATCTTAGAATTGTTGGTCCTTGAGTTAGCATTGGAATGAGGTATCTTTTTCTGTAATTTCCGATAACAGAAAGGAGCAGTATAAAGATCAAAATCACAAGTCTTTTTTTTTTTTTTTTTTTGGTTGAAAGGATAGTAATGTAGAATGGTTGGTACTTGATAACCATTATTTCCATTGGGGTTACAATAATTGGGGCATCTTTTCTAGAAATGTTTGTAACTTTATGCGAAGAAAATCCGATGCGGGGTCAAGTTTTTGAGCTAGTGGAATGAACTTTACTTCCTAAAAGTAAATAAATAAATATAGTGGAAGTTGCTTACTTGTTTTTGAAAAAAGAAGATAAGAAAATGACAAATTTGACTAGTTGGAAGTAGGGGTGTCCACAGGTTGGTCCGGGTTGGATTTATGCCCAACCTGCAACCGACCCGCTTACATCGGGTGGACAATTGAACGACCCGCCGCCGACCTCGGGTCGAGTTGGATCAGTCTTCGGTGAATGACGGTCTGGTAAGTCGGCCTTGGTACTGAGGTAAACCACCAAATCTTCGTCAAATTGAAGCTCAAAACCACCACACAAGCCCAGATTTCAGAGAAAATCACAAGATCTAAGCAAAAATTGAAGCAAAAAGCACTATATCAAGCCCATATTTGAGCAAAAGCTCTACATCAAGCAAGAATCGAAGAAAAATTATAGCCTAGATCTATGCAAAATCGAAGCAAAAGCACCACATCAAGTCAAATCTAAGTGAAAATCGAGCAAAATCTTCATCTCACCGTCGAATCTAAGCAAGAAAACCAAAATCTTCACCAAATCTAAAGAGAAAACCAAGATATTCACCGAATCTAACCAAAAACTACCAAACTTCTCACCGGAATATCGATGACTCTGAACGGATTTGGGTAAAACCGGCATTCTTTCTTCGTTTTCGTCTGTCGGATCGAGTATATCGGGTTTTGAAGAAGAAACCCATCATCCGACCCGCCTAAATCGGTTTTTGGTGGCGGAGACTTGTCTTCGACCATCACCGGCGTCGGGTCGGCCAATTTTCAGGTCGGCTCGGGCGGTTTGTGCGGGTGGGTCGGTTTTTGGGTTCTGATGGACACCCCTAGTTGGAAGGGAGTTTAGTTCCCAAAAAAATCTGAGTGGTATGAAGTGTTTTTTTGTGGAAGGAACTATGAAGTTCACTTCCCATAAGTAAAAATTAAGAAATCGAGTGGAAGTTGTTTGATAAGGTTTTTTTTTTAATTTTATTTTTATATATAAGATAGAAATTCTACTTTAGTTTAATCTAAGTATATATATGTGTGAAACTCCCTCCTAGAAACTTGAATCCCGGCCTTTACCTTCCACACCTCACAAGCACTTATACTTGTAGAGTGACTATCGGCTATCAACTATCGTACTAAGGATGTGTGGTAGTTGTTCGATAAGATTGTTCATGAAAAAGAAGAAGATTGAAGAACCATAGGACTAACTGATTTTTTTATTATTGTATTTTTAAGTAATAAACAAAATGAATCAGATATGGCTATCTATTCATAAAAAATCAATCAAAATAAATAATCCTTTAGGGAAAAAGGAAATGAGTTTGTTGAGTTTCAATAATCTTATCAACACTGGATAACACCAATCATACGTTCTCCAAAGATAATGTGAATTTTTATAGTTAATTTTCATTGTCCAACATAATGTGAATAACCCCAAATGATTTGATTCATTATCTCTATCAAGACGGATTGACCTGTTTTGACACAACTAAACTCGTTTAACTTATATAAATAAAATTCATTTCTTTCCAATATAAATTACAATTTAAACATAGAATTGAATAATTAGTTGTGGTGTTTAGTTCTCCATTGAAATTTGAAACTCTAAGACCCCTTTCCCTTTCACCAAAAAAAATGAAAAAGGTCTCATTCCATATTATCTTTTTTAGATTTGTATTTATAAATTTTGGTGGAAACTCTTGTAATAAGAACTTTTAGATTTTATACTATAATTATATGAATAAAAAGTTGAGTAGAATTTATATTCTAATAATAATTATAATTTATGTGCATACAAAATATAAAAATATATTAATCACTTTGGGTTATATTCTTTACATGTGTTGTATTGGTGACAACCCAAGACAATACATTTATCTTAATACTAATCGCAAACCTACACTACGCATGGAAAAATTTGACGATTTTTTTTTTTAAAGTAAAAAATGAGAATAATAAATGAGGCTTATAAGGGTTAGTTCCAAACTATTCTTAAAATGATTTAATTATTTTCTAACAAAGTATAGTTGATACAATATATTAAATTTGCAAAATTAAGCTATCAATATTTTTTATTTAAAAGTGTTTTAATTTTTGTAATTTTTTTTTTCAAAAAAATATAATGTATTTTATATTCAATTATTATATAAGATTAGATATTTTGTAAATAATGTAATGCAATGTAATGTAATGTGTGGTTGAAGTTTACTTCTAGTGCTCTTTACACATAATTTATCTTTTATACTTCTTAAATAATATAAAAAAAGATATTATACTTAAATCTTCCACTTATATTAGGAGGGTAAAAAAATCATCTTTGCTTTTAGGTCGTGCGCAATAAAGGTCCTTTACCACTTATGCGTGTGAATCAGATGTGAACTATTGAATTGATTTTACTGGGATGATGAATAATTGCGTGTGACGGTGGCTCCCAGACACAGTCATTGTGCCATTTCTAGGAAGCACAATAATTGAAAATTTGACATTAGAAAATGGCTCTTTCTTTTGCAGCTGTGCTATCAGTTGTGGTGGTTCCCACTTTCTACCAACTGCCATAAAATGAGTGAGTTAGAGAAGGTGTTTGGTAGAGTAATTTGAGATGAGATTTTTATAGTTTTTTTATATATTTTTTTTGTAATTTTTTGAAATATGTTTAGGTAAAAAATGTGTGAAAATATATGAAATGTTGTTTAAAATGTGAAAATGTAATTTCTCTAGTTAATTGAGTTTATCTTCATTGTTTTGTTATACAAAATGTCGGTTATAAACTTACCAAACTTACATGTTAGCATGTTAGAATGGTTGGTGTTACTCAAACCATTGTATTCTTTTGGTTTAGCATTCCTGTAATGTTTGTACCTGCAAAAGAAGAAAGAAAGACTCTAATGTTTACTTTAATACGTTAACGGATTACTTAAGTGCAATTTTTAACCAACTATTTTATAAAAGATTTTATGAATAAAGAAAAAAATAATTAATATTTTGATAATTTTTTCTATTTTTTTATAGAAGTTATGCCAATTTTTTTTAAAATAGTTGATTAATAATTGTTCTAAAAGTATTAGTTGATTGTATCTTTAACTTATGTCGGCTGGTGAGTTATGTTGTTGATTGGCGACAGTAAAAATAAATAAATAAGGACAAAAAAAGACAAAAGATTTACCTCTAATTTTCCTTTGAGTGTTTACTTTGAGTAAGACTTAGGTATAGTATTTAGATACTATTTATTAGGTTCTTTTTTTAAGATTTTGTCATTTGAATTTTTTCTCATGGGATGAAAGTGTATTTTTTAGTTAAGTAGTCATATGATTAATCTCAAAAGAAGAACCTAAGAAACAACACCTAAAGTATTGTAATTAAGTTTTGTTAGTTTACTTTTGAAAAAGTGAATTTGATTTATAATTCAACTTTGTCGAACCAAGAGAGTGTGAGAGAGAAATGTGATCTGTGAAGTTGTTTTTTTGTTTTGCCGAAACTCTCAAAATACTTCCTCATTTGCTTTTAATGCGTGTAGCCGAAAGGCCCTTTACTACTCTATAGGTGTGAATCAAATGTGAACCATTGAATTGATTTCGATGAATAATTGTGCATTATGGTGGATCCCAGACACGGTAATAAGCACAATAATTGAGAAAGAATTTGACATATATGGCTCTTTGTGCCTATCAGTCTGTGTAGTTCCTACCAGCTACTAAAATGTGAGTGACAGGAAAATTTATCTAGTCAATTGAGTTTATTTTCGTGGGTTTATTATACAAAATTACAATTATTCATTTTAAAAAAAAGTGTACTTAACAAATAAACTAAAGAAGCAGTGGAAATAATCTCATCCAGCTTTGATCTTAGAATGGTTGGTGTTAGTCAAACCATTATATCCTTGGGTTAGCATTGGAGCGAGGTGTCTCTTTTTCTGTAATTTCTGATAATAGAAAGGAGCAGTAGAAAGATCATAATCAACAAGTAGAATGGTTGGTGTGCTTTACTCAAACCATTATTTTCCTTGAGGTTACAATTGAATTGGGGCGTCTTTTCTTGTATTTTTTGTAACTTTATATGAAGAAAATTCAATGCGGGTCAAGTGTTTTTTTTGCAGCCAGTGAAAGGAACTTTACTTCCTAAAAATAAATAGTAAATCTAGTGGAAGTTGCTCCATGCTTGCTTGTTTCTGAAAATGAAGATAACAAAAGAAAAAGACAAATTTGACTAGTTGATATGAAGTTTAGTTCCCAAAAATATCTGAGTGGAATGAAGGGGAAATTTGGTGGGTCATTACGTAATGTTTGTAACTTTTTTCTGTGGAAGTAAAGTCAAGGAACAACGAAGTTTGAGTCTCAAAAGTTGATTGCTAAAAGAGAAGACGAAAGAGGGACCATAGGACAGCTAATTTTAATGGGGTGATTGAATTGCGCGTTGTGGTAGATACCACACAGTTATTGCGTCTTCCAAGAGGCACGATAAAATCTGGCTTCTAATTTGTAAAGTTGCTTTCCTTTTTAATAGCTGATGTGACATTATAATTTAAGGTTTTTGCCGGTAGATTAATGACATTTTATAATATAAGTTATTGGGTAAAAAATTAAATGGTTGAGATTAAATTCTACGTGTTAGAGTACTTTAAAGAATTCTAAAAATCTTGATCCGACTAAGAGATGTAAGGCTTAGGCGGTTGGGTAGGAGGATTTAAATTACTGTTCTCAGTTTTTAAGTGCTAAAAGTTGTGAATGTTACACATTCTTGGCATAATAATCAATTCACAAGTACAAATTCTTGTGAATTGGGAAATAAAGATTGTGAATCATGTTTCTAGGAGAGAGTTTCATACACATATATATGCACTTAATATTCAAGTAACAGTTTTGAATGACATAGTTATAATTAATTTCAATATTATAAGACCCACAAGATGTTGACAAATACATTAAAAAAAAATTACACTTTTGTTAAAAAAAAAAAATACTTATGCAAAACACAGGAGTGTGTGATTTCAATTTTTTTTTCCAAAAATGCTATAAAAATACGGTATCAAACACAATTTTTTATATTATAATACTCAAAAAATATATATATATTTTTAAAAAATTACTATACTTTTTAATTCCAATTTCCAAAACAAACAAGCTTAGGGACCTAAGTGAACACTAAATACCTCATCACATCACACCTCAAATAAATTAATAAATCATTAAATAGTTATAGGCTGAAGCCGCTGAACTATTTAAGAACTTTGGCTCAGTGTAAGAAATGGGCGTTTTGTGGTATTTGTAACTATTTTCTGTGGAAGGAAGTCAAGTAGTATCAAGTTTAGGATCCAAAAGTAAAAATCAAGAAATCGAGTGGAAGTTGATTGCTAAAAATGAAGATGAAAGAGATAGGACAGCTGGTTTTAATGGGGTGGCTGAATTGTGCGTTGTGGTAGATCCCACACAAATATTGGTCTTCCAAAAGGCACATTACTATCTAACTTGTAAAGTTGTTTTCCTTTTTAACAGCTGATATAACATTATCATTTAAGGCTTTTCTCGGTGGATTAATAACATTTTATAACATAAGTTATTGGTTATCTAATTGAATGGTCCAGATTAAATGAACTCTCCTATCAAAAAAAAAAAAAAAAAACAAAACAAAACAAAACAAAAACAAAAACAAAAACGAACTCTGTGTGGTAGAGTTTTCTAAAGTGCTCTAAAAATCTTGATCCGTCTAAGAAATGTAAGGCTTAGGCGCATTTGGTAGAAAGATTTAAATTACAATTCTCAGTTTTTAAGTGCTAAAAATTGTGATTGTTATACACTTTAGGTGTAATAATCACTCTACAAATACAAATTCTTATTGGTTGGAGAATAAAGGTTGTAATTCATGTCTTTAGGAGGAGGTTTTACACACCCCAACACATTTTTTTTTTTTTTTTTTTTTTGAGAAGCCACACACACATATATATATACACTTAGTTTTCAAGTAACAGTTTTGAATGACATAGTTATAATTTATTTCAAAATCGTGGGACCCACAAGATGTTGAAAAATATGTAAAACACACATTTGTTAAAATAAAATAAAATAAAATAAAAAACTTATGCAAAACACTTGAGTGTGTGATTTCAGTTTTTTTCAAAGAAGTTATAAAAATATGGTATCAAACACAATTTTTTACATTATGAATACTCCAAATATACTCTTTAAAAAAAAAATTACCATACTTTTTAATTCCAAATTACTACCAAACCAAACGGGCTTAAGGACCTAGATATTATGGAGTGAATACTAAATACCTCATCACATCACACCCCAAATGAATTAATAAATCAATAAATAGTCATAGGCTGAACTATTTAAGAACTTGGGCTCAATGTAAGAAATGAGCCGATCGTGAGCTTTATTTGGATCACTGGAGTTCAATGGTCCATTAAGAGAATGACTTGATGATCCATTCAATTTGGTTGACGAAGGATTGCGAGTTTTTGTAAGCTATTGCGTCTTGATTTGGAATGTTTCTATTTGTCTATGGTGTTTCCTACCAACTTCTGGAATCAAATCAGAGTCGTTCAATCTTTTTTTCAGGTTTATGTTTCTCCTAGCCTTGGAATCTTGTTTTTTCAATTTGAATTTGGGTATTTTATGAACCCAACGGAGTAAGAACATTTCTAAGGGAAAGAAATTGATAATAACATTCATGAAACTTGCTTCTTCTCTTTTTTTTTTTTTTTCTTTTTTTTTTTTTTTTTTTTTTTTTTTTTTTTTTTTTTTTTTTTTTTTTAGGGTGGTACTTTGAGAGACAGTAATGGGACATGGGTTACAGGTTTTGGTAGAGCTATTAAGAGTCACGATTAGTATGATGGCTAAAATTTGGGTTCTTGTTAGAGATTGTCTCACCAAGGCTAAATTGAGATTAATATCTTTGTAACATAACTTCAGGGATCCCACAAGCTTTGTACATAAGAAGAGAGAGGGATGAGATTAGTGTCTTTATAAGGATAATAAGGTTGGTCGAGCAATAGAGAGGTCTTTTGAGCAATGGGCTGCCAAAGTGATGGCAAGAATATAGCAACAAATTAACAAAATTTACGATAGTTTTGATGGACTTTGTTGTCACCCTCCGATTAACTATTTTATTTTTATATTTTTAATTGAGTACAAATTTAGTTTAATCATGGACAAGGACATGTATTGGTAAAACAAAAACATCAATAACAGCAAGAACAGTGACTGACTCATTTGCTTTGGAGTGTTCAAATTATGAGTTTGATATTGTTGAATGTTCAAATATACTTGGGATGGCCTATGGGCTTAAAATGCTTCTCTTCTCTATCTCTTTTTCCTCAAAATCAGTTAGGTTGGCAAGGAAGGTTCTAGATTGGGTTGTGACTAGTTAGTGTTTAAATATGGATCAGATTGTGCGATTGTTGATTTTTCAATCGGTTGGGTCAAGACCCGCAATATTAATACAGTAGGCTATCCTTTAGTGTTTACATTGTATAAAGCCCATTTGTTTTGCCCAGTCCAGTACAACGTTCTCCTCCTATAAACCCCATCTATGATACGAATAAGATCAATCTCAAGGATTTAATTATCTTTTATTTAGATGTTGATATAACATATTCATTTGATTTGAAATAGTTTAGATGTTTTAGAATAAAAAAGGTCTACATAGTGTAGAAGTTAAAAATCTCCTATGGAAATGAGTAGATTACTCCATAATACTAGAAAAGTACTTTAAAAATATGAAATTAGAAAAAATTAAGGATTCAAGAATTTGACTACAAATTTTGAACTCTAATTTAATTTAACTATTTTATTGAAGAATAATGTGAATATGATGATTTAGTCCAAGTAAGATCTTTTTTTCCTTTTTTTTTAGAAGGGGGACCTTAGGTTCAATGCATAAGAGAAAAAGGCTAAAAATGCATCCCTGTGCATAGAAGATAATTTTCGCTTATTGAGAGAAAAAGGCTAAAAATGCATCCCTGTGCATAGGAGATAATTTTCGCTTATTGAGAGGGCATGTTGACTCTCATTGTCTACTTTACAAATGTTGTTCTTTAATCAAATGCTCCAAAAATATATAATAAGGTGCATCTTTTAGCAAATTGAAATTGATTATAATTCATCATTATATTTAAATGGGTTAAAAGTTTGGTTAAATAATTAAATATCTTAATTTTTAAAATGACAATTCCTAATATTTCAAAATGAATTGGTCAACCAATAGGAGCAAAAGAATTTGAAAAATGTCTCTGACAAAGTTTGGCTACATTTTTTTTTTTTAATGGGATGACTACAAATTTAGTTGTAGTCTAAGGTTACAGTCAAAAATAAGAAAATAAATGTGTTCCTATCATGTAAATTGAACATTATAGAAATACATGTTATCTTTCTATTCCTATTGTAGCCAAACTTTGTCTGTAACTCAATACCTCCTTTTATAGCACCCTAACAAAATAATTAAAAAAAAAAAACACTCAATACCTCCTCTCCAAGAGTAGCTCGAAGAGCTTCATATTGAGGAAAAGATCTAATAGTTTGCAACTGCCACTTTGTAAAGCCCATGGTTTGGAAAATGATACTTCATTAATGTTAGAATCATTCATATTTATTATTTAATGGGCTTCAAACCACTTTTGGGCCTAATATTCCCTACAGTAAATTTGGAACAATCCTCCAATTCAACTTCTTTAACCGACCATGCCACATCATCAATAACGGCCATAACAGAATTTTCCTGATGTTGAGAAGGGCAATGCCAACGCTATTTATTTTTCCCACAAGATTCATACTATTTTGAGCTATTAATATAAATCGGTTTTTTGGACATGTATTTTCCTAAATATACAAGTTCCAATTATACATGTTGTAGTATTTTAAATTTTCCTAAAAATTCAAAGTTGCCAAACACCATAGAATTCAATTTCAAGTCTCTAATTTTCAATTCCAACCATAAGCTATATAATTTAACCTTCATTATGTCAAGAGTCCCGCAACTCAACTAGTATTCTTAGTATTTCTAATAAAGACGTCCCATGTGCATTTGATGAATTTGTTTCCTTCAAAAAATTTTGTTTATTGTGTAACAATATAATTATACGCAAATTTTTAAAAATATTGTACTTAAAAAATAAGCAAAATAAAATATGAAAATAAGTTCATCCAACCTAGTATTAAGTTGATCCAATAAGTTCTCAATATTGGGTGTTCAAGGTCCTTATAATCTCATCAAACCTTTTTTTTTTTTTTTTAAATATAAATCTAAAATTTCATTCAACAAAGCAAATAAAGAGTTTTTTCTTCAAGTATACCAAACAAATTCGAAGAGTTATTACAACAAACTTAAGTACATTACTATTAACAAAGTTAACTAACTTAGCTAAAGCATGCGATACTGCATTTTTAAAATATTGTTGTGGGATAATGATGATCGTATTGCTTGGTTGGACTTGGTGTAACTCAAACGGTATTTCCTTGGGTTAGCATTGGGAAGTAAATTCAATCTGGGTCAAGTTTTTTAAGAAACTACGTTTGGGCTTTAGGTCCACTTAGAGCTCACTTTTAGAACGAACTTGTCTTCCTTTTTTTTTCTTATTCGAAGATGACTATGAGCCCATTTATATTATATTTTGGAATTTTTATAGCTCTTTATGTTTTAGCCCCAAAGAATTAATATATGATACATCATTAAATAGTACTGATAGGCTGAACTGTTCAAGAACTTGGGCCGAGTCTAGGAATGAGTAATATACAAAGGGCTTTTAGTTGGATCAATGGAACTGCATGGTTTGTTAAGGAAATTGCTTAAAATCCCATTAAAATAATGTGAAATACACGACCCAATAAAGGAAGAAATAGGGACGAGATTAGTATCTTTGAGTGGTGTTTATTACACACAAACATACACAAGCAAAATTTTCATTGAAAGTCACTATATTCAAGTGTGTGCAAGTGTGTAGGTAACAACAATTACCCATCTTTGTGAGGATAATAAGAAACTGAGAGGTCTTGGAGATAGGGAGCTACCAAAGTGATGGCAAACCACAACAAAATCTACAAGAATTTAGATAAAGGAGTTTGTCCCCCCCCCCCCCCCCCCCACCCCCCCCTCCAATGTGAAACAAAATCTTCTATATTCAAATTTTACTTTAAAAAAAATAAAAATAAAAGTTTCAAGTTGGGAACAACTTTCATGCATTGCAAAACAAAATTTGTTTCAAATAAAAAAAGATTAGTAGCTTTGTCTAAATCTAAAGACGGGAGAAAAATAGTTCAAAATTCCTACAGCAAGAGATTTTGAAGTTCCTTTAAAAAGACTACTTATATTTGAGAAGAAAAACCCCAATATCTCACATGCAACATCTTGCAACATAAATTAGATAACTCAAACTTGATAATACTCCATTATCGTATCTATTTTTGTAAAATAAAATAATTTGAGCTCATTATGATCTCTAAAACACGTACTATTGAAATTCAAATCACTACGAAAATTGGCACTTCCCTATAGCTGTGCCTTCAAACCGCATAGTATTTTTAAGTCTTCAACTCATATTAATTTCAAAGGAAACATTAGGCTTTCCTATGCTTTAATAAAAACTAAAAGAAGCCCATGAAGCTAATTGACAAGAAAACTGCCAATCATCATGTATGAGCACAATATAGAATCCGTAACACATGGAACTTAAGTAGTACTAGTAATAAGCTAAATGCATGATAACATTGGAGAGTACAACAAGAGAAAACAAATTAAGCCATATTTTTGGATCATGTGGAGCAATTGCCGGGTCTACTGTTGTAAGAAGCCGTAAATGTGTTGCACATTTTGTGTTGGAAACCTCTGAAAGAGTTTGCAAATATTTTAAAAATAATCATTGGTTGGAAGTCAAAATCTTATACCAAGAAACATAAATTAATTGAACAAAGTTGACAACCACAGAGCACCTTCTTGTTGGGCAGGAAAACCTACTAGTCTGGTACTGATATGGGAGAGCCTTAAGACTAACTTTGATCCTTCAAGGAACAAGGCTTAAGCAATTTTGTGCTAGTAGCAAGATTTACATGTTTCTGTATTTCAAGAACCATTGTCTCAACATAAAATTCTTGATGTACAAAAGGGAATTGGGAAACTTCTGTTGGTGAGCACAGCAATGACATAAAGAGTGTTGAGACTTTTGAGCCATCTGGAGTGGAAGAAAACAACCAAAAATAGCACTTTGTCCTCAAGGGATGACTTCACATCTTCACGTCCACCACCAATTTCAAAATGTCAAATAGTCTTTGCAAGCCCATCATTGTGAGATTGTTGCATCTGGAGATCAAACTGGATTTAAAACTAGGCATATGAAATATACAAATTTTCCTTCTCTATATGGTAAATGGAATGCATCAGTTTTTGCTTGTGATAAATGCACCCTAGATGATGGATTTCTAAATTCATAATTTATTGTAATCAACAAGAGAGGATTAGATCCAATGGAGTATAATATCCCATAAATGGCTAGGAAATTTTTCTAGCAACAAAGGATGTACTCAAATTCTTCTCTATTTCTATAATGATGACAATCAACTCAGTGGTTTAAAGTATATGAGCTAATGCCATTTAGTTCCATAATCCCTTCAGAATGGATTTTGATCTTGGCCTTGACAATGTGTTGTACAAAAAGAATTAAAAGGATAGGTGATGGTCAGGAAAATGGTTCACGAGTACCAACAAAAAAGAAAACTAATGCTGATCCTTGTCTTTTTGGCATGTACCTGGCTGTAAAATGAAATTTTGTATTTGATAAACAACTTGGTTGTGCAACAGCAATATACTCCATGCACATAGTGGGTCTGCAAAACTAGAGTAAGCATCCACAACTAAGAAGAATACAAGAATTAAAGAAATGTGAGGCAATTGTTAAATACATGACAACAATCAAAGCATACTATATTGGATTGTGTAGAATATATACCTGACTGTAGCATTCAATTGATGCGGCAAGCCTACAGTTTTGTGAATGACAGAAGCTATTGGAGATAGGGTTAGCTGACCATAGCTCTCAATATCGATCATGTCATTGTCTCTGGTAATGTGTAAGTGGTATTGCATCCTCTCTTTCCGGACAACTAATGGGGCTAACATACAGACTCTAGAGGTCCTTGTCGATGAGGTCTTGAATCTTATGTTTAAGGTAATAGCAATCATAAGTCCAATGTGCCTTTCCTTGCATATGGAATTTACATCAAGTATTTGGATCACATCGTGTCAGTAATGGACTTGTCGGAGCCTTAGGTGGCACTTGAGTAATGAGTCCTGCTGAGATTAAATCTGGATGTTTTAAGATTATAAGAGACCGACATTAGTAACTTAGCTAGCAGAGCCAATTTCTTCCATAGAAGTTTATATTAATGTTTTGTATGCTATGAATCAATAAATAATATATTTGCTTTTCAATATAGAGGCTAAGATTTTAAGCTACTTTGGCTAAAATTCCCTCATCAGAGATGGGGTTCATGATTCTCATTGTAGAAAAAAGAAGAAGAAGAAGAAGTGAGTTGGAGTAACTAACAATAAGATCATTGTCCAAAGCCCCAATTTGTTGATGAAACTTGGATTAGAATCCGGTCACAGTTCTGCAGTATATCAACAATAAACGCTGAGGTCAATGGCCATAGGCAAAAATAATGAGAATACAAATGAATAGATCTATGAAATATTCAATACAAAATGAAAAAATATGTATATTTTGGTCATGGAGCACCTAGATAGATTTATATCTCTATTACATTTAGAGTATCAGCTAATTAATTCTTCCAACTACTCCCTTTTGAATCACCATGTCAGTTGCTAAACTCAAAACTGAATTAAATAGATCTTGGAGACAAGCCCTACATAAGCAACATTCTGAGAAGTTTCTCAATTTTTACATTATTGTGATCAATGATAATTAGCAATGAATTATGATCATTATGAAGATCATAGTCAAAAGCCTCAAAGTTTCTAAGGGAACTTTTATCAGGATCTACCAAAGATATTATAAATGCACAATCCCTATGGTTCATAACAACTCCCATCTTGGCCTTGACTATTTAATTAAACCCAGAAAAAAAAAATCAAGTTGGAAGTGCAGTGATAGATGGAGTACCAAGTTAGCTTTGGAGTGTTGCCACTGTTAATACTCCTTTAACAATACTTTTTCTCTTGAATTTCCTAACCTCACTTCTCTCACCAAGCAAACAACGAGTCCTACAAAATATAAATGGAAATCAACACCTATGTGCAATAGGAACAACAATATAATTGCTGGAAAGTCCTTTGATATTTCACATAGAAAATAATCAAGCTATAGACATTTCAAGATCATGATTCATACTCGACTGGCTTGAATGAAAATTTCTTTTAATCAAATTTTAGTGATAAAAATGAGGACCACCTGTGGCCATTCTTGTCATTGCTCTTGGGAGTCTTGTATGGAAAAAAGTAAACACAAGCTCTTAGGGCCAACTTGCAGCTTCAGCAAATATAGAAGCTTAGGAAACTTCTGTGAAGAAATATTGAAAGAGGGATGGGGTGGTGCAGCTACTTGCAGAAATATTGATGGGAAGATGAAGTTAAAATATTTACAGTAAGTATTGGGTGCGGTCCGTGTGGAGGGAGATGGGTAGGTTGGCTATAGTCACCCTCGAATTTAAAAGCAAGGTAATAATTTTCAAAATCACAAACTGAAATCTAACATGGCTATTTGCAGCATATTGTTGTTTGAAGATCATGTAGAATAGTGCAGCACCCCTTGAAAATAAATTAAGAAAGAAAAGTAAAGAAAATATTAAAAATCAAATGGATTCAGAATTGTCTTTCATTCCAAGGCTTAACTTGTATCCAAGAGTATAAGATTTGCTTGGAGTTCGTGTTGGGATTAGTGCCCTTAAATCATATTATATGATGCTATGTATGATATTATGCATGACTTAATATTATGATTAATAAATTTGTTTTATTATTATCTAAAATAATGATAACATGAATATTCGGACATTATCATATAGTCCATGAGATGCATAGGATGTGATTTATGTGAAAAGTCACAGAAGATATAAATCACAAGTTCTTTGTAAACTCAGAATTTTAGTTCGTAGTGGTCATGAAATTGGGCATTTCATCTGCGAAGACTATAACATGTCAACTAAGATGATTTGTCTTGATCATGAAAGTGGTGACTTCTAGTTGATATGTTGATATGTTTTAAGAGTTAAGACATATTGAACTGGACCGCTGTGAGATTTATTATTCTCTTAACGACTGTCAATTGAATAATAAATCCCACGACTTCTATTTGCATGAACTCTTAATCCTGAGAGAATAATGGACATGATCATGAAGTATAGGTTATTTTGATATATCAGGAATGTGATCTAAAGTAACGGTCAAAAAATCAGTATGTTGGACAGTCACATTTAGTGTTGATGGAACATATATTCTCAAGATGAAATTCATAGTCTTTTAACGGAGATACAAAATATTCCCTTGAAATAAGTTTAATGGGTTTGTTATTCAGAATGTTAGGCCTAACTACTTTAGTAAATAGTTACTAAAGTGTATATTTATAAAATTAGATTTCATAAATATATGATGAATAACTTAAAGGATTAACCAGGTACTCAAAGATTAATATGTAGTAATTTACAAAGTGGTAGTCTACTTTCATGACTTTGTATTACTACGAATATTTTATGAAGGAGTTGTATGTACAATAAAGTCTTGGGATATAATTTATTAATAAGGCCTAGAGTGCAATTATATTTATATAGTGGTATTAAATATAATTAATGGTAACTTTGGACTTGTCAAGAGTTGACAGAAAAGCCCAAGGTCCATTGGAGCTAGTGTCTTATTTGTTCCCTTTTGGTCCCACTCCAAGCCACATACAAAAGCCTAATTGGAAAAGCCCAAAAGGTTAGCCCAATTAGATAATCAATTATAAGGAGAGAAACATATAAAATTTTGTAACAACTAACAAGGATATGAAATGGTATGTATGTAAGTGTTGGATACTCCCTCATTCTCTCTAGAACAAACACATATAACTGATTGAGAGATCACACATCTTGGGCACAAGTGGAATTGGAGTGAAGATTAAAAGTGTTCCCGAGTACTTCTGATCTTTGTTTTGAAATTCACTGCACCAAGGTACACTCTCTTGATTCTATATTCTAAAACTTACATAATGCATGTTATCAATTGCGAATGGGGTAGATCTGATAATTTTTCGCTGCGCATGTTTTGTACAAATATGCGATACAAACATGTTATTTCCATCGGTTCACCCCAGAAATATAGCCATCCCTACCTCCTCATGCCAATCCCATGAACATTTTAAAAGTTGAACAGCAATTGTAGGTTCAACTGTGCAAACCTATACCGGAGCCGACAAGACCGACTGGTGCTGACCTTTCCGCACCGCCACTACCACCGACCGATAGAGCCGATGCCGGCGATCGGAACGCGAAGGGACATCCGATGCTGGTGCGGTGCAGTCGTCGGAGCTGCAAATCCCTCACCGATGGGTGCCAAACCGAACTGATATAGGTAAATAGTTTAATAGTTTTTGAAACTTCTGGATACGGCGTTGTTTACTGAGTATGGATTTTGATTTTTTTTACTAAAACGTTGTCATATTGAGTATTATTAAAAAAAAAAAAAAAAACCGCACACACACACACACACACAAAACGGCACCATTTGGTTCTAGGTTTTCAGATTTCTCTCCCTATAAATACAATCTATTCTCTCTTTCTATTCTCTCTCATAAGACTTAACTCTCTCTCTCTCGCTCTTGCTCTCGTCTCTCGTCGGACTGATGACTCGTGTCTGAGCTCGCACCGGCTCATCGCGGACAGGCGCCCATAGTCACCGGCAAGCCATCTTTGTGTCTTGGGTATCTTGTTATTTTTTTGGTTGTTTGTAGTACGAACTTTACATGCTGGCTGCTAGGTTTGTGTTTCTTTGTGAATGTTTGCCTTACATGGTAACATGGGTTTGTGTTTCTTGTTATTCTTTGTGTCCCGGGTTTGTGTTTCTTTTTATTTTACATGTTGCAAAGTACAAACATTGTACTCTGTTTTATGAGAAAACAGTCAAAACACGTTCTCGATTTGTTGATAAGGTGAATGGTAAAGGTGATAAGGTATTAGACATTTAGTTAGCATTCCGATTTAACTTTATTAAGTGCGGTGAGGGTGAATGGGTGACCCCAGACCCACCGACTCTATTTTCTCCACTTTAATGAGTTTCTCTGTTTTTGACTTTATAGTTTATATTGCGAGGTAAAAACTAAAATGTAAAACATAAAACAAAAGGTTGAGATAGTTTAAAAAAAAAAATTTAAATTGATCTGAAGATTTTAGAATCCCAACAGAACAAGAGTCCATGAAAATACAAACCTCAAAACCTCATATAAATAAAAGAATAAACTCAATCTAACCGGTCCAATTAATAACAGAATCCCTTTTCTTCTTCTTCTTTTTTAATGGTAAAGCAGGTGAATACTGATTCAGTATTACTAAATAGTGTGTCTAAAGAAATGTTAAAACCGACCAAACCGCAATGCTATAGGTCAAAAAACCGACCATAATCGATATGCATCGGTTTTAATTATGAAAAAAACAGAGCCGTATCGATTCGGTAACAAATTTGAGAAAAAACCGAGCCGACCGAACTGCACACACCCCTAATTGCAGGTAGTGTGCTGATAAATCCATAACATTCACCAAAAAACCAAGGATTATTGATAGTCAAGCAAATGCTTAATTTAGTAGTAACCAAAAATAAAAGTCAGAATTTTCTATGAATCATTTGAAATTCCTAGGATGCCAAGTTAAAAAGTTCAACCTAAACTTTATTTTGTGAAGGCTGTCAACTTTGTCTATACTTTGTCTGCCACAATCATTGTTTAATCCCTAAATAATGAACAAGCTTATTCTGCAATGGACCACAATAATGCCTTCTTGCAAAAGAAAAGGAGAATAAATAACAATCATGGTTTTATAGTTCATAAACAAATTATTTCAAATAAATAATAAACCAATAAATGCAACAAATCATTTAATCAGATTTTTAGAAGCCCACACGTGACCCACCTCCTCTCAAGTCTGAACCACACAAATATATATATATATATATATATATATAGAAATGATATGTTTACAATATTTTCACAACATTTTTATAATAAATCTTAAATGGCAGGTTGTTACTGGTTGTTATTATTGGGACAAAAAAGTAATCTTAGTGTTAGGTTCAAATTTGAACCAATAACAACTAACCACCTATGATTTGTTATGAAAATATTATAAAAATATTGTATACGTAACATCTCATATATATATATATATATATATATAGCTGAAACCTCTAAAACTCCCACAATTTTTTCAGTAACCATAATATTTAAAAAAAACATTAAAGCAAAATAAAGCTTTTCTAAAAGACGGTAAACTTTTCTCCCCTAACGCTCCTTCCTCAGTCCCACCCTCCATCCAAAGATACACCACTTCTTCCAGGATTTTTTTTTTGAAAATAATCAAATCTCTCGAGCTATTTTATTAGTTAGGCAAGGTTTGAAACTATTTTGCTATCTAACAAATTGAGTCTGTTAGACTCAATTTTGCCATTTAAAATTGCACTTGGAAATCGAGTGTGAGACACTCGATTTCCAAACTCGAGTGTGAAAGACTCGATTTCCAAGTCCAATTTCAAAGGGCAAAATTGAGTCTAATAGACTCAATTTGTTAGATACCAAAATAGTTTTAAACCTTGCCTAACTAATAAAATAGTTTGAGTTTTATAGTTATTTTAAAAAAAAAATCCCTTCTTCCGTCAAAAACACAAATTCCTCAGTCAAAACCCACCATTCCCAAAAACCAATAAAGATCTCCTTCCTTAGACCCACGGCAAAGCCCACCTTCCATCCAAAGAACACCACTCTTACCACCAAAAACACAGATTCCTCAATCAAAACCACCATGCCCACAAACCAACAAAGATTGTCTTTGGCCAATCCCCTTCTACTCCCTCCAAAATGCAGACCCACCAACAACCGCGAGCCACAAACCACCGCAGACCCTCCAACAATCACAAGCCATAAACCACCCACATGCAAACTCAACAACCCACAAACGCCACTGAGGACAACGCACCCCAACCCAGCCCATTGAAATTGGCCCATCAACTATGTCGATTGGCTATACACCATCACACCCAGCCCAGCCCAGTCGGCAATACACCATCACACCCAACCCACCCATCAAAACCGGCACAAAGGTAACTAAGTTTGGTTAGAAATCAGTGTTTTTCTCATTTATTTTTGTAGATAAGTTTTGGTAATCAAATTTGTTTAGAAATCTGTAACTATAAACAAATTTAAATAGGACTCTATAACCAAAAATATATACCCGTACTCATAATATATTTCATTATTTAGTTATATATATTATGCGTTATACTAAATGGTTGATTTTCATGTTGGTATTTCTCTTCCATTCTCTGTTGAATATATTTCATTATTTAGCTAATTTGAGTTTGTAGAGAAATTCAAGTTTGGGTTTGAGAATATCTGCTTATTCATGGCTGTATTTTGATTGAAATCAGAGAAGCACCCAACACCCGTGGCAGAACAATCCCACTTGAACGGTTGCCGTAGTCCCTACCATTAAGTGAATTCTACCACAGGTCCATCTGTGGCAGAGGGTATGGCTGCCTTTTCAGTTGTCATCATTGGCCACTTGGCCTCACCAGGTCTATCTCTATCTCTCTTCAAATTTAGACTCTCCGTTCTTTAAATTTTTTCCCTTTACAAGATAAATTTTTATGGTGGAATGCTTGTGATTAAGATGACTGATATTTAGGTAATTGTTATTTGAAGCTTGGTTTTATGTTTAGTTTAATTGTTTCATCTCAAGACTTCCATTGTTTTTATTACTTCTTTATTTGATTTAAGAGTAGCATCTACATTTTTGTGGGGTTTTGTTTGATCCTTATTTTTTAGTTATACTAAGGCTTGTATGTTTAATTTTGGTATAACCATGGAAGCTAAGATCCATAGCTATCAGCCTACTACTGACTTTTATTTTTTGCTTTCTGCCATGCACATCGAAGGACCAAGTCCATAGAGTTTAGAAGCTATCTACAAATTCCGGCAATAGCAAAGTGCATAAGTGAAAAGGTAGAGCTATGTTTTTACTTCTTCCATATCTATTTTTGAAGTATATTTTGTGAGACTTCATTGTGATTCAAGCTGATATATTGATTATTTAATCTAATAGGCAAATAGTGGGTTATTTTTCATTGTTACCAGGAAAAGGATTAAGAAGGTTACTTATTGATAAAACTAAATAAATGACTAACAGGGTTGAAGGGGTGATTGATACATGATTGCATGTCATAACACTGAAGATATGGCCCTAGGTAGTACATTGGAGAATTTAAAATCCATTGCATAATATTTATCTGCAATTGAATGTCCAAGCTATTTGATTACATTTACAAAAACTGAAAATTATACCTTTTCATTAGGCCTATTAAAGGAACCATTTTATTTTTCTTAAATGGGTATTTCTATTTTGTTTTAGTGTTATTGTTGCGAACTTAAAACCTCTGGTATGGTTGCACATTGTGTTCAGAACAGTATTACTCCAAAAGCATTACCAGTAAAGTTTTCAATTTCTTTTTAAAACTCTCCATTGTTTCCTCAAACATTCTGTCTCTGCAGCGCTGCCCTTATTATGAATGCTCCTCTGCAGGCTTCATTCAAAATACAAAACAGCAAACATTAGGTGCAGAGAGAGAAATCCGAGGGATTTTTCCATCGTCAGCCAGTTTCCCTACACTTTCTGGCTTCAAGCCACCATTATACCTCCAGAAACATTACTGATAAAGTTTTTTAATTTTGTTTTAAAAATTTGCTGGTAAAAATATGATTTAGGTTTTGGTATTTCAATTTAGGGTTTAGATTTGTGTTTCTTTTGGTAGATTAGCCTGGGAGCATTCGTTTGTATGATAAATCTTCAATAACTTATGATTTTGATTGACACTATATTTTTAAATGGTTGTAATCATTTTTATTTATGCTAAGTAATTTTTTTTATTTTAGCTTTGATAATGAACTAGATGTGGGTTGTTTTATGTGGAATCTTATAGTGGGTTGTATCTGAAATTGTGACTTGCATATGAGTTTATTTGATTTTGATTGGCCCTTGATAAGATTTTTCTAAGTAAGAAAGTTTTTATTTTTTGACTAATTGCAATAGTTCTTACTTAAACTGTTCAAATATATAGTTTTGTTAATTAACTGGTCCGATATATATGTCTATAATGGATAAATGTGATAGTTATTACACTGTTTGAATCTATAGTTTTTTGATGTCTCTGTTTCTCCATTACTTTCTTTGGGGCTTGATTTAATTTTTATTTGATTTAAAGTTTGGTTGGGTGTGCTGTTGGGATATGAGTTGCATTACAACATAGTTCTTACCAATTTAAACTCTGCTCTTGCAATATGCCTTAATGGCTCTCCTTTTTTTTTTTTTTTTGGTAGATTACTTCATGCTTCCTAAATTTCATTCGAAGTAATTGTTGACTGATTGATATTTTTAGGCAACATGTAAAACCCAAAAATATGGAATCATTGATTCATTGAAAATTATTAATGCAGAAAGACTGATTGCACAATTTTTATGAACATTTTCTATCAAATGTAAAATAGCATATATAGCCACCAAACACTCTATAGCTGACATGAAAAACAAACTAAATTTTTTTTCCAACATAAGACAATATGCAGAGGCCGAAATTCAGTGCCACCAAAATTAAGCCTTTAATAGAATGGAATGGAAAGCTCTGTTTGTATAGAGGATAGAATGAAGGAGATGATGGTCATATTACTTGAAATTGATTTACTTAGTATTGGGTTTCTTCCTTTTAAGACTTGTATGAGCTTTATTTTAGAATTGCTTGAATTAGTGTAGGATATCTGTGGCTGTCAATACATGAGGTGAAATTAGCCTAATAGGCAGTTTGCCTAGCTACAGGCTATTTGATTAACATGGGCTTTAGGAGATGATGACTAAAAGAAATTGACCATTAACCCAGATTTTTGGGTGCAAATTGGTTACATATGCATAACAAAAACAAAACTAAAGAATGTGTGTTAAAAAGGTGACCATCATAGTAAAACAAGCATATATGGGGTCTGTGAGATAAACCTCTAATGTTCTTTGCCGATTCTAGTACTTAGGACACTAGTTGCCTCAGTTGTTGCAACTTCAAGTTGAGAGATCTGTTTTGCCGATTTAGTCCATGAACTTCTTGCTTGAGATTTCTAATTTCCTGATTAAGTCTATCCTCATGGAAGTACAATATCCAATTTGTCTTTGTATAATTTCATGATTTTTGAATTTAATGTAAGAAACAATCACTTCCAAGTGATTCTGAATTGCAAAAGATCAAAATGATTTGTTTTTATAATATTCCTTAAGAATGTTTATTTTTTTGGCAGCATGTAAAAACCAAAAATATGGGGCCTTGCATGTCCATGAGAAAGGTTCTTAGAAATAGAAGTTATGAAATCAATGATTCCATCAGAAGTTCATCCTCTTGGGGTAAGTTTCTGTGTCTAAGCCTTTTAAAGTGATACTATATTGTTCTATCCCGTACACATCCATGACTTATATTTGCTACCAAAAGGAAAAAAAAAAGCTTTAAGTGGATAAGCATGGATGAGTGAAGGTAAAACTTCTTTGTTAATGCTTAAGACAATAACATGAAGAAGTGTATTTAGCATTTTTGCACACTGTTTGTGTAACTTCTTTTCTTTTTTCCAGTACAGTTTTCTTTTTTATTATGTTAGTTGGTTTCTCAATTCTAAGAAACTCTTTTTTTTCCCTTTGGTTTCTCAACTCCCCTAAAAGTGTTCAAAGAAATGCTTGAACAGAACTTTTCATCACCATATTTGATTGGATTGGTGTTAATTGCTTGCTTTCTAATTTTTTGGGGTGCATATACTTTAAATTTGTAGAATTTTAATATTTTGACTATTTTCAGTTCAACTAAACTAAGGAGGTTGCAATCAGATTATAACATATAATTTAGCAAATATAAATATTCATTAGGTTAGTTGTAATCAGATATAATATATAGTTAAGCAACTAAGAGATCAATTTAGTCCAGTATTAAAAGATTAAATGCAAATCATATTCATTTTAAAATATAATGTTATAGCGGCAATATAACCCATGCATTACAAGGTTTGTCACATTTTACACTTAGAAAAAGTAATGCAGCAAAATGGTTGAAATCATGACGAATCCAATCCGATTTTAAATTTATTAAGAGATTAGTAAGGACTCTAAAATATTCACATATTCAATGGCCCACCACTACAACCAATGGATCAAATAGATAATTGGATTGCTAGGATACTATTGATGCTACATCTTGTGCTACACTATCTATAGAGGTTTGCTTTGGTATTTCAGGTTTTGCAGCTGAATCTAGGCATGTACATTCATTCGTTTTACAAGTTTTTGAAAAAAACGATTGTATGTGTAAGTACGAGTATGGTGGAAGATATGAAGCATTCATTTTTAACAATTTTTTTTTTCTATATTATTTTCATGAATAAAAGGCAATAGAACAACTTAAGTTTATATACACTACACAATCTGTTTGAGAAATTTTGGCTCTTTCTTTGTATTCAATATTTGAAGTTAGGGTAGGTAGATTAGTAGATATATAGTTTAGTGATCTAGGGAGGTGGATGAAAATTGTAAGTGACTAAGACACTTGGAAGATTCTTTCAAACATTGTGCTTTCAACAGGGGTGAATAATTGGTTGCCATACATAGATCTGAACTTGGAAATTGGTGCTGAAATATGTTCGAAGAACTTCATCTTTGAGACTTATTTAAGTTTTTATGTCGCTCCTCTTTCAGATAATGATTCAAAGTAGTTGATTCTTCAAGTGATTTTTATTTGAAACTGATGTAAATTACTTATAGTTTTTGATAACGTTTTAGAGAAAAAGAATGATTTAACTTTTACTTTTAGTTTTAATATAGAGCTATATTCCATTTGCAATGAGATGCTGACTCAAATTCCATTGATGACTTACATTAGTCCTCTCTCTATACTTGTCATCAATAATTTATTTATGGAATGTGTTCCATATTATCATTTGACCCTTTTCAAGTTTTATACAAGTAATTTCCATTATTAGCAAGTATGCAGCCATGAAATGCAACAATGACTTTTGTTCACGAGCTACAATGCCACTTGGGTTGATTACTTAATGGACAAAATAGTCTCTTATTGGTTCTTTTAGGCTTTTTTATTGTGAGGTTGATTAATTATGTTTATATTTAACTATCTTGTGCATCGCACGGGTTAGCGACTAGTTTTGTAAATATCTCTCCCTCTTGGCCGACTAGTTAAGGGCTCTCCCTTATTTCTTTTTCTTTCACACTTACACACAAATACACACACATCCCTCTATCTCTCTCACTCTCACTCTCCCACCGGTGCATCACACCACCATTTCCTCCACCATTACTTTCCGGTGGGATTTACCAGAAAACTCCATAGCAACCTCCATTATCTCAAATTTTAAAGGTAAAAATCCTAACTATTTTGGTAGCTTTTCATGTTGTTGTAAGATTTCTTTTTAATCGAAGCTACTTGAGTAATATACACGTGATTGAGTATATGGGTTTTGATTTGGTGGACTCATTTGTTAAATGGTTAAGGGTTTTTTTTACAAATGGTGATCATTTGGGTTCCTTGAGCAATCATTGGGTTGATTTTTGGAAGTGTTTCTTTGCATTTTGAATGGCTTTGGCATGTGTGGATGTGAGTGTAGTGTTAACTTTGAACTTTGTTTAAGGTATGTAAGCATGTGGTTATTGCATGACAAATGTTTGATAAATTACCTCAATGAGTTATGAAATTGTATTTGCGTGAGTTTGTGGTTGTGATAATTCTTTATATGACTATTCTTTTGTATGTATTACACTTGCCTAATTTTTATTATGGCTTGATCTTATTATTTAGTAACCAAAAGGAATTCATGAGACTAGCTACCTCCATTTTTTAAAGTGATGTGTGTTTTTTTCTCTAATGAATGCACATTATTTGCAGTAGGGAAATAAAATGCTATGGTTGTTTATAACCCTATGAGTTTCTTGTATGCTTGTGTGGTTCCGGTTTGGGAAAGGGGTACTTCTCTTAGAATGGGCAAGCTAGGCTTTAGGGCCTTTGGTTTGATTTTAGGGGGTCGTTTCGATTTATGAAATTAAGTGAAATAGTACCTTGTGATAGGCCCAATTCTTAATAGGCTTGATCCTAATGTTTCTAGGTTCCAAGATTCTTGGTGATGGACCTAGTGATTGGATTGGTTGATTACGAGATGCCCGTTTGAGGTAAAATCAGTTGGTCTTTTGAGGTAAGTGGCTTCTTAATGAGATTTTTTTAAAAGAATCATTATTGCACTTAAGTATTTTATGGTTAAACCCATTTTAGAGTGTTGTTCATAGTTTTCCTAAAACAGACTATTCGAACTATTCTGTTAATAAATTATGGAAAACGCATGAAACATTGAAAGTGCATCATATTTGATATTGTACATGGGGAAATGCATGAATTATTGGCATGGAAAGACAAGCGTCTTTGATCTCATCATTTGATAATGTATTTCATGTATTTATGGTGTTTTTTGGAAATACTAAAAGATGTTTTATCTTAAATTGTATTAATTGGGAAGTTATACAAAATCTTTTTGACAAGGAGTGATTTCAAAGAATTTGAGAAATTTGTAGAAATCTTGGCTATTGAATTATATTATGAAACTGCTTGGAAGTAAAATATGTTTTTTGAATACATAAAACTTATGAGCTTTCTATGTGGGTTTGCCATAGTGCTATGTTACTGGTGATTACCTAGTCTTTGTGACGATGTCTGTGTGATGTGTGATTGCCCTGTCTTTGTGATGACAAGCCATGTTAGAGCCTCCCACTTTGCATGACGTAGGTAAATCCTTAAATGTGTGGGTAAGGTCACTGCCCATAGGGCCAAAAGATCATATGCAAAAGGGGTACTGTGTGACACGTCATTCCTTGTTTCCCGTAGGGGAAGAGGTAAATCTTTGAGTGAGTGGGTGAGGCTAGGTAGGGCCAATAGACCACATGCAAAAGAGGTACTAGATGGCGCGTTATTCCTTGCTGCCCATAGGGCTGATAGACCACATGCCAAAAGAGGTACATATCATGCAATTCTGTTTGGGTTCTAACATGTCTGTGGCAGTATGATGTCTTGGTGACATTTGCGTCTTTGTGGCACCTTGTCATGTGGCCTTGTTTTTGGTTTTGAAATAGCATTGGACATTGTTTATGACTCACAGTAAACATTATGTAGTTTCATGGTTATTTTGGGAAGTTTGGACCCATATTATTTTAATCATTCTCATCATGTTTTTATTGAAATTGATTTTTTAGAAAATAAGTAGTAATTCTCAAATTATTGCATGTTTTGTAATGTGCTCGTTGTCGTTAAACTTGCATTTCTCCCACCCCATTAATTATGCTACTTACTGGGCTTTAGCTTATCCTACTCTCTCACAATTTTACAAACTGGAAAGCATGGACACAGTAGTTAGGCTGCCGTGTTTGTGTCCAACACCCTCTGTCGTGGTGGCTTGGTGGATATGGTAACCATGCTAACTGTAGGCGGCAGATCTCTATAAATTTACCAGAGAGAGAGATAGAAACTAATCTGTTTGTTTTCATTTTTTTTGTTTTTTTGTTTTTTGGTCTTGAGATAAAAAGAAACTAATTCGTTCTCTAAAGAAGAAAGAAAGACGTGTGGCACTGGGGCTATAGATGGGGTGTAGGTGGGGAAATTAATTGGGTTTGCCAAAAAGAAAGAGTGTGGCTATAAATGGGGGTAGGTGGGAAAATTAATCAAGTGTTTTTTCTTTCAAAGAATGTATAGATAGATTGACATGTATCCCTGCCATACTTGTGTCTTACTTTTTCAAAAATTGATATGTTGCCGTACCGTATCCGCACTTGTATCCGGGTAGGTGCTTCCTAGTTTATAGATCAATTAGCTATACCTCGAGTATGGAGCTTATTTATTGGGGGTGATTGGAGTTCTATGAAAAATTAGGAGATTTGTGCTATAAATAGTTGGTAACTCAACTTGTTAAATTTAGAGGCCATAGCTAATCCTATTGGAGGTTAGGCTTGAGGTTTGTTAGCCCTAGGCGTGGTGGGTCTAGATTTTTTGGTTGAGGTTACGTATTCTAGGAAGGATTGTAACCTTGTGTTAATTCATATGGAGTTTTGAAATAGTTTATGTATAATTGGAGGCACATGATTCAATTGTAGCATTTGTAATTGTGTTATAGAGCTTTGACTTATATTGTGGAGAGTTCAAAATGTTTACTTATCTTTATCATAAGGAAGGGGGGAAAAAATTCCTTACCATTTGTTTTGATGGTTCTTTTTCTCATGATTTGGACCTATTTGGGTTCAGGTCGTGACAGACACTTCCACAAAGCTGTGCCTTCAGACAGTTAGCTTGAAAACCAAAAAAGACACTCGTCTTTCTGGAGAGGATTTCATATCTTCACTTCCGCCACCAAATCCAAAGTCTCAAAGAAAGATATAGTCTTATCAAGCCCAACGCAGTGATTTTGTTGCCTCTGATGATGAAAGTTGGATTATACTGGACGTATGAATGTGTTAATATATGCCTAATGTTAAGATAAACAGAATGTCCCTCACGATCGTTATAGATTCACACCATATGATGAATTTTTACGTTCAATTGTTTTGAAAATAAATAAGAGTTAGATTTAGTGGGATAACTTTGATTATCCAATACTAAAGGTAATAAATAAATTCGACAACTAGCTAGCTAGTCTTTGCAGAACATGTGGATGAAGAAAACAGCGGATGATGAATCACTAGTCTATACTTTTGGCTCAGATGGACTCTTAATAATTGATTGATATGCAAGGGAAGTGAGTAATATTTTGCTATTTTTTTTCCTTCTTCATATGGTACCATTCCTTCAAAAATGGAGATACTCAATGATGCTCAGTAAAGAAAATTAGGTAGGCAGCCCATCTTTTGGCAGGCATTTACTTGAGCTCGATGAAGAAACTGATAATGGCAATGTGCTTTAGCTAATCCTTTATTAAGTGTAAATTTTTTTTCAGAACATGCATATTTATCCAAAAATAAACTTGAAAATAAACATAAATAAAACAAACAGAAGCAGCTGAATTCAACAAAGTACCTGACTGTAAAACAAGGGCTTGTTCCACATTGGAATTTTAGCTCATACAATGACTTCGTTGCTCATATGTATGTAAAGGATGTGAGCAATCTTGTACCGCTATTTCCCTTCTTTGGTATTGTTTCAAAAATGGACATACAAGTAAAAAGACAACAAATTAATAAAAAATAATTAATGGCCTTAAAACACACATGGAACAAAATTACAGAAATTAAAATCAAATCTATCTATATATTACTAAAAGCTGAAGCGTGACATTCAATGTTGCTATGCTCACGTTAAGCCACATCAGCAGCCATGTCATCATTTTTTTTTCCCAATTTTTTTTAATATATTTTTTAAACATTTTCTCATTTAAGGTGACTTAAAAACTCCATTATTTAAAAATTAAAATATTTTTTAACCATTATTTTTATTATTAATTTTTCAAAACTCTTTCTCCCTTTTACCTCTTCATCTCCTCACTCATTTCTACCTTAATATCATTCTTTCTCTACCTTTTTATCTTCCTTTATTTTGACTTTTCATATTCTCAAATTTTACTATAAATTTGACATTTTCTTTTTCTTTCTATGCATAGTTTTCTCACACAAAAAAGGTTACCTATCTCTCTCTCTCTCTCTCTCTCTCAATTTGTTTTTCATTTTTTGTTTGATTTATTTTTATTTTTATTGCATCAATTCTTTTGGTTGATGATTTTTTTGTGTTAATTAGAATTCTACTTTGAGTTGATGCAATTTAGTTTTGTGTTTTCAGTTGTTATCTTTTATATTCTCTTTGATTAAATATTATCCTACTACATTATACATATAGTATATAATAATATAATGTTATTTATTACATATCATCTATATATTCTATATCTATATATTACTAAAAGCTGAAGCGTAGCATTTAATGTTGTTACGTTCACGTTGAGCCACATCAGCAGCCATGTCATCATTTTTTGTTTCCAATTATTTTATATATTTTTAAACATTTTCTCATTTAAGGTGACTTAAAAACTCCATTATTTAAAAATTAAAATATCTTTTAACCATTATTTTTATTATTAATTTTCCAAAACTCTCACTCCCTTTTACCTTTTCATCTCCTCACTCCTTTCTACCTTAATATCATTCTTTCTCTACCTTTTTATCTTCCTTTATTTTGACTCTTCATATTCTCAAATCTTACTATAATTTGACATTTTCATTTTCATTTTATGCATAGTTTTCTCACACAAAAAATGTTACCTCTCTCTCTCTCTCTCTCTCAATTTGTTTTTCATTTTTTATTTGATTTTTTTTTTATTTTTATTGCATCAATTCTTTAGGTTGATGAAGTTTTGTGTTAATTAGAATTCTACTTTGTCTATATATATTACTAAAAGCTGAAGCGTAGCATTTAATGTTGTTACGTTCACGTTGAGCCACATCAGCAGCCATGTCATCATTTTTTGTTTCCAATTATTTTATATATTTTTAAACATTTTCTCATTTAAGGTGACTTAAAAACTCCATTATTTAAAAATTAAAATATCTTTTAACCATTATTTTTATTATTAATTTTTCAAAACTCTCACTCCCTTTTACCTTTTCATCTCCTCACTCCTTTCTACCTTAATATCATTCTTTCTCTACCTTTTTATCTTCCTTTATTTTGACTCTTCATATTCTCAAATCTTACTATAATTTGACATTTTCATTTTCATTTTATGCATAGTTTTCTCACACAAAAAATGTTACCTCTCTCTCTCTCTCTCTCTCAATTTGTTTTTCATTTTTTATTTGATTTTTTTTTTTTATTTTTATTGCATCAATTCTTTAGGTTGATGAAGTTTTGTGTTAATTAGAATTCTACTTTGGGTTGATGCAATTTAGTTTTGTGTTTTCAGTTGTTATCTTTTATATTCTCTTTGATTAAATATTATACTGTATTATACATATAGTATATAATAATATAATGTTATTGTATTACATAGAATGGCTTGGAATATTTGATGTTTGTTGCTATATATTTTATTTTTACTTTTTATTCCTCTCATCTTATTTCATTCAACATTTAAATCCTGTCACATCCTTTAAACTATTAAATTATGCAGCACAAATCAAGAAAATGGCTATACACAAACCTGCATTCCTTTACCATACATTGGGAGAATTAATATATTTGTGTGATATTATATAATTTATAATTTAGATAGTACCTTTTGAATGTGTCTAGACCTATAGATTGAGCAATTTGTAGACTTAAAAGGCTATTAAGAATGAACTTTTTGAATCAAGTCTAAAAAAATATGAACTACTATATCATTTAGAAAAAAACTTTTATCATAGATACATTAATATTTTTTTTGCCGCAAATTTAAATCACACAAACTTAATAATTTTATATTATGTGTTAGCATTGTCTCTGCCTTTTCTTCTTCTTTTTCTCAAAAATATTATGTATCATCTTTTAAGGATGCCAACAATATTGATCATATGAGAAAAGCTATGTAAAATATTGAGAAAAGAAATGTTTTATATTACAATCTACTAAAAATGTTTTTTTTTTTAATATTTAAACATTTCTATTTTTCATACCATTGACATATTTTACAACTATCACATGTGTTAACTAAAGTCTTAATATTCTTAAGTTGTTTTGGCAAAAAGGAAAAAAAAAAAAAAGTTGTCACAAAAGATGAGTTCATGTAAAGTTTTCCGCAAAATGAAATATTTGTTTTGTAAGGCCACCAAACTTGATAATTTGCTAATGATGAAACCATTCGCAACAATATTTGTGTAGTTATATAGTTCCAATTAAAACAATTTTATATACTTTTAGTCTTCAAAAAACACACATCTACAAGTGGTTAAACGTTCATCTTGGGTAGTTTTAACTTTTCATATAATTTTACCTTTACATATTTATCTATTTTAACTTAGATATTTTTTTCAAAAAAAAAAAACATTAATTTAGATATTTATAAGTAAACAATTAAATAATGATTCATGAATAATCAAAAAAAAAAATTTATCTATACATATTTCTCTTGTGCGGTCATTGTAACTTTACATATAATGTTGCATTTATATATTCATCTACTTTAATTTAGATGTTTATAACTTAATAATGAAATCTATAAATACGGTAATTAAAACAATCATATTTCTACAATTCAAAAAGTCCAATTTCTTTTTTTCAATAAAAGGCCTTTTACATTTCCATGGAATCATTTTTAAATTTCTTTTTTATAAAACCTTTGACATATTACTAACCTAACCACTTCATACATTAAAAAAAATTTAAGGCTCATTATTACTTCCGTTAATATATTATTGATATCTTAATTGATTGAGGAATAAAATAAAGATGGCTATAGGATATTGAAAACTTTATAGTGCAATAAAAGCAACCATTACAATCAACAATTAAATATAATAATACAAAATTTAAACTTAAAAAACTAATCAAACTCTAACTAGGGAAATTATATATATATATATATATATATATAATCATTATCTTCATATACCATGACTTAAAAAAATTTAATGAATAGTTCTACCTCTTATTTAAAAATGTCTATGTTATGCAAATCATCAACCAATAAATATATGATAATGGTAAAAAACGTTATAGACAATATTATGAAAAATATGATACAACTATTTAAAAAAAAAAAAAACTTTTTGTAAATTCTAGGGACTAAAATAGTATTTTATCTAAAAAGTTATCATGCGCAACGTGCGGGTCTGCAACTAGTAAGAAGAATACTCGAGCAAACATTTAAGCAAACTCACATAAAAATAGATAAAATTTTAGAGATCACAATCATAATTGATTTCCCATAAATGGCCTTAAGGATATGCTTCCAGTCAAATCTAGGAGCTGAAACTGGAGCAATAAGGCATAATTCTCTTTTCTGCTCTTCAATACATCAAGGTACATATGGCAAATTGAAACTTGAACTAAATAGACGATGCTCATAGTGTTGGCCTCAACATTTTTCCCATTTTGTGTCTAAAAACCTGCATAAGAGTTGACAAAGATTTATAAATCATTTATGATTACCAGTCCAAAGTTTAAACTAATAAAAGAAAAATCAATTGAAGAAATCTAACAACAAAGGACATATTAGTAATGACATGAGAGTGCCCTGAGATTGGCCTTAATCTTTCATAGAACAAGTACCTGAGAAATCTTGGGCCAATTCCAGAGTATTAAAGAGAGAGAGAGAGAGAGAGAGAGAATTTGAGAAAGTTCCTCTCCACAAATGAGCAGTGTGTTTCATCTGCTATAAGAAGGTAAATAAGTAGCTCTATCTTTCAACTTACCCAATGTCAACCTGAGATTAAATAGCATGCCATAGTGCGCAGGTCAAATCACAATATTATTTAAAATACTATTTACTTAATAAACAAATGTGAAATATGTTGGAAAAAGTGCATTACTTAGGATGATCATTCCTAGAAAAGTCTGCCTTTTGCACTTCAAAAGTTCAAAGTAGATATGTATTGAACCTATAATAAGGAGAGAGCAATCCATTAGGATGCAACCTACTGGTAGGAGGCTTGGATGAGCTGTAGATCCAAACATCCTGGGTTTAAATCTCCACAAAAAATTCCTTTGGATTACTTGATACACAATTATGGTGGGTAGGGTTGTGCATCCGTGGTTTACTCTTCAAAGGTGAGTTCCAAGGGCCTACCTTTTTGAGGTCTCACATCATCACAAAAAAGAAAAGAAAAGAAAAGAAAAGAAAAAGAGGCAAGAGCAGATCCATTAAGAATGAGAGTAAAGAATGAGTTTTTATAGTGACTTGAAAACACATCAGATAGGAGTTCATACATGATCCAAAAGGACCAGCAGCTAGCAGTGGCATGAAATTGATAGTAGTTGTGTGGGCAGTTGTTATTGACAACTAAAAGTGACACTGCAAAAGAAAAGACAATGAAATTAACATATATCCCTATAGAAAAAAAAAATTCTATGGTTTTTTTTTCCCTCCTCTATTCAGTAAACATATTGATGAGTAGTTTGAGATAGTTGTTTTTTAGTATGCCCGCCTTTTTTTGTTTTTTTTATCAAGAACATTTTCTTTGTGGGAAGATGAATTTTCTCCAAATGTAGCATAGACATTTTTATTTCTCTCTTTCATTGGTAGTATTATCATAAAAAAATAGATGATATATAATGGATATGGGTCAAATATTGTAATATATTGATGAAGCTATTTTTAGAGGAGTTTAAAAAAAAAAAAAAAACTTTGAAAAGAAATACATACAAAACTCTGACCTAGCTTCATGGGCATTGATGAAATTGAGCAAATATTCAAAAGAAAAGTTACACGTTAGTGTAGAATAATACCTGTTGTCTGATCATGTCAATCAATCTCTATATAGGGGATGTGAGCAATCTTGAGCCAGTCTTTCCCTATTTCTTTTTCACACTGTTGATTCAACAAAGGGCAACCAAAGATTTGTAGCACAGAAAGAGAGGTGGGTAGGCCTTGTTCCAGTAAGCATTGGAGTTTATCGCAGGACCAAATCGTCAAGCTTTGAAGAGAGGTGAGGTGTTGAAACCCCTTACCATTTAGTGATTTCAGAATTGGAAAACTTGAGATGCTGAAATTGGTAAGAGTAGGAGGGAGTAACGCCTCCTCAGGAAAGGACTCCAATTCTTCACATTTACTCCAAATTATGAAATCTCTTAAAGAGTGAAGAGCTTGCAATCCCCACTCCTTGCGAAAGGAAATGAGTTTTTCACAATACTGGATTGTAAGTGTTTTTATATTGGAGGGCAAACCATCCTTAGGAAATGAATCCAATTCTGGACACTTGTACAATTGCAAAGATGAAAGAGATGGGAGGAGGGTGACCATTCCTTCGGGTAGTGACTTTAACTTTTTGCAACTAAAGACCTCAATCTCTGTCAATTTTTGAGCACATATTCCTCCACTAAGAAAAGATACAAAAGTTGGGCATCTAGAGATTTTCAAATAAGTGAGAGAAGTAAGATCTATATGAGATCCTGTTGATGCTGAAAAAGATTCAAGGTTCTTACAATTAAAAATTTTGATAAATTTGAGTTTAGGGAAAAATTGTAATGGAAATGACCAAAGTGAATCACAGCCACCAATCATGATCATACTTTCAAGTGATGGATAGTAACAATCACTTGGCAACTGTATTTTCCCATCAAAGTACAATTCATGGAGAGCAGGAGCCCAAGGGAACAAAGCAACAAGTTGCTTACATTCTCTAATTTCAAGTTTGGTCAAAGAGGGAAGTTGATTGGGCAAATTCTTGCTTAGCTTGGGGCAATAACTTATATGAAGCCATTGAAGACAAGAGAAAACTTCATCTTCAAATATAATCCATTCCTGCCACTCTCACATATTCTTAAAGCTTAAATACTTAAGGGATCTGAACGGTTTAATTGTAGAAGAATCATTCCCATAGAACTCATGACCCACACCTAATAATCTATCAAAACCTTCAATTTTAAGTTCCTTGAGGGCATGCAGTTGTCCAAATGGAGGCAAGCAGAAGCAATACTTGCAATTCCTTAGCACTATGGAAACCATGTTAGAGAATGAACAATCTCCTAACCAATTTGGAAAGCTTGTGCCCTCATAATGTTCAATGGTGAGAGAATTCAATTTTGTATGTGGACACAATTGCTTAAGCACATTTCTTTCCTTTTCTGAATCTTCAGTGCCATGACCATGTTCCCATTTCAACTCTAACTTAGATAGATCCTGCTTATCCTTTAATATAACCTCCATAGTATCTTTATTAATGCAATGAACATTTTCTAAGTTCAATATAGACAGTTTTCCCGAAAGGTGTTGAAGCTCTCCCAATTCGCTAATGCTAGACCCATCATGTTTTCCCACCACAAAAATAGGTAATTTTATGAGATTCTTCATTTTACCCATTTGTGGTGGCATCTTTTTCATTTTACTTTCACTATTATTCAAATGGCGCAAGTTGATTAGTTTACCCATATTGGTCGGCAACTCAGTAATGTATGGTGACAATATCAAGGTCTGCAAATTATACAAGTTACATAAAGAATTAGGTAAGTGTTTGATTCTAGTGTTACGAATGTTTAAATAACATAGATGTTTCAAGTTCCCAATAGAAACTGGCAACTCTCTTATGTTTTTACCAGAAAATGATAACAGTCGTAAGCACTTAAATTTCTGAAACAAATCAAGATCTATCATCTTCACTATGTCCTTATATTCACACCACATACATGATAACCATCTTTCTCCTAAGAATGTTCTCAAGCCTTTAGCCTTAGAAGGGATCTCAAATTTCTTAGAGGCATCAATGTTAGCTCTACAATATGACAAATGACGTGTCTTTTTTGTTACTCCATTGGGCTCATCATTCTCCAACCTCAAACAAAATTCCCCAGATATAGATTTTGCCAAGTCATTAATAAGATCATGCATCAAGAAATGTGATTTAGACTTATTTGATTGTTGGAAAAATGACCTTGATACTAGATCATTAAAGTATTCATCACCTATTTCTTCAGGTTCCATACTCCTATCTTCTTTGGGTTGCTGCAATAAACCTTCTGCCATCCATAACAAGATCAACTCTTCCTTTTTAAATTCATGATCTTTTGGGAAAATTGAGCAGTAAGCAAAGCATCGCTTCAAATGCGATGAAAGGTACTGATAGCTCAATCTTAAAGTTGGGAGGATATTAGTTTTAGCTTCTGGTAAATCCCATATATGGCTCTTCAAAATCTTTTTCCAATGTGTTGGGTTTTGATTCGAACGCAATGAACCCCCAACTGTTTTTATAGCTAAAGGTAGGCCTCTACACTTTTTGACAATTTGTTTGCCAATAACCTCTAGGTCTGCACAAAACTTTCCATTTCCAAATGCATGTTGTACAAATAAATCCCAACTCCTGTCATTTGACAATTCCTTTAGACAATGATGAGTTGGTACCGTGCATAATTTTGATGCAACTCTTTCACTCCGTGTGGTAACAATGATCTTTACTTCTTGTGCCCCACATTTAAAGACTTTAAGAAACTCATCCCACTCATTATAATTCTCATTCCACACATCATCTAAAACAAGAAAAAATTTCTTCCCTGCCAAAGTCTTTCTAATTTCAATTTGCAATGAATTCAAGTTTTGAAAGTCATTAGCGGACCTGACCTCCTCAAGAATAGTTTTAAATATTTTAAAACTATCAAAATTCACTGAAACGCAAACCCATGCTTTGAGGTCAAATATCTCATTTACTCTGCTATCATTATATATAAACCGAGCGAGAGTTGTTTTACCAATACCACCCATACCCTTTATGGGCACAACACATATCTCATCGCTACTTGCATCATTTGATTGCCACAACTCAAATATGGCTTCTTTATCCATATCTCTACCCAACACATCACATTTTTCTTGGCAAGAAGTTGTTGTTCGTGATGATGATAATGGTACCCCACTAGCAACCTCTCTCAGACGGAGGACACCTATTTGTTCTATTATAATTTTTAATTTTGCCAGAACCTTTTCTAGCTTTGATGGTATCCCTTCGTCAAATGAAATAAAAGCAGTGATGGAATTCCATACCTTACTAGTGCCGGTTTGAGATTGTGCTCGTAAATTATATTGCAAGTCTTCATAGGCAATCTCATCGAGAAGGTCTTCTGCATCATGAACAGCATCATTAAGCTCGTCCAGCCACTCTTTCACAGCTGGATTTGTAATTTGCTTCTCCTCCGCATCAACGAGCACTGCATTAGCAGACAGCAGGAACATCTTCAACTTCTGTAGTGATTCATCATTGAGTTTCCTTTCCATGAAATAGTTGACCATGCCAGAAGAAGCTATTCTTTCAAATACCGCGTGAAAGATTGCAGAGAGAGCTGCTTCTACCACCATGGTCTCAGCCATGCTTTATTCCTAGCGAAAGGCGTGAGTGGTGAAAAACCAAGGCAAGAGAATGCAAACAAGAGAACCACAAGTGAGAGAGAGAATGTTTTCTGTGAAAGTGTTTTGCAACTCTCAAAATACTTATTAACGTTTAAGGAATTTTCCCCTTTTGAGTGTTTAAAACGTTTAGAAAAATTCATAGTTTATCTCTTTTAACATAAAAATATACTTTTTTATTTTTATTTTACATACTCATTTTTCAAAACACCTTATATCAGATTATTTATTTTACATTACATTTTATTAATTTTTTTTTATTTTTAAAATTGTTTTTCTTTTTTCACACACAATAATCATCGTCCGCTTTCTTCCTTCATCCTTGAGATATGTAAAGAAAGAATAAGAAACTAAATTCAAAATGAATAAATATACACAATATAACAACCATGTATTATTACACAATTTTGCATGACTCGATGTAGGTGAATTTTGGGCTTGGTTGGATAAAATGTGATAAATTTTCTATTATATAAGCATTAATACGAGTGCTCTAACAACATAAACTTACATTGTAAACACACAAAATGTTTACAACTATACATTTTGTGTGTCTACTGTATAAGTTTACCTTGCTAGTATAATGTAATCATAAAAAAGTTTTTTGATTTATCATTTAACATGCATGTATCATCTCTATGTGGACTATTAAAAAAGTCCTTAGCATCTTCCTCACGTCTCTTTTACGGTGTGTTGTGATAGAGATGATACCACTAAAAGTCAATCTGTCTCTGGAAAAATTTTCAAGATATTTCCTGTCTTTCACAAGTTTCTTTTATCTCTAGAAGCTTAGTGAAGGACTGTCGGTAAGAGAATAGACTGTTTAAGGTCGGTGCTGTGCTCATTTGGTGTGTGAAACAAAGAAAGTCTTCCGACTATCATTGCCTAGATGACCAAAGCCATTAAAGTCAAATGAATATTCTATAGAATCACAACAATTGCTCACCTAGTATCCAATTGGAAATGAAAGGTAGATGTAAAAGTGATAACTAGTTATACCTAATATGTATAGTTGTAAAAAATGATGTAATAAATGTTGTGACATTTGAATAGAGAAATGTTATGGTCACAATATGTTTACAACACTTTTACGACAACTCTTAAATAACAAGTTAATACTGATGGTTACTTGTAGAAAAAAAGAAGTAATTGCGATGAATTCAAACTAGTACCAACTTACCAACTATAATATTTATAAAAAAATATTGTAATCACAATACGGCAATAGCACTTCTCATTACAATAACCCGTAAGACTATGAACCTGAGAAATGTCACATCCAAGTCATCTTCATGATAATGCAGCGAGCTATTACTGGTCAGTAACAATGCCTACCAGATAAGATATTTGACACTCTGCATATGTACCTTCCACCTCACCCGTATGGCCCACCAAAATTTCGCATTAGTATTGTTTCTTGCTTTGCTGAGTAGCTACATTATCAGTGATTTTCTTTTTCTTTTTTCTCAGTCAACTATCACCCTTTTGAGTCCGATATCCCATGCCAGTCCAAGCCATGTAGATCAGCAGCAAAAGGGTCCTCAATGTGTTCACCTCGGGCCTTCAAAAGAAGGGTGGTTTTTTTTTTTTTTTTTTTTTTTTTTTTCGTTCAATTTATTTACTGCCTTTGGCTTGGTGAATCAAAAATTAGTTTGCACTGAAGTATTTTAGCCTTTGAATTGGTTAAAAAAAAGGGATTTTTTTTTTTCAATTCAAACCAAGCCCTTTCAACTCTCGCTGTATTTTTGTTTTTATGCGTGTGCGACAAACATAGCAATAGTAGATGAATTGTTCAAACCCTTCCATTAATTTTGGTCTAATAAAAAGCACTATCCCATCCATATTCACATGAATTAATATTTAAAATATTAATTAATTTGTGCAATTGATAATTATGTTCTTGTTGGGGAGATTAACACCTTGGGAGCCTCCAATTGAATGATTAATATAACATATAGGGACACTACTTGACCCAATGGTTTGGGACTAATTATGTTATATTAACCACTTACCCTTCTTGTTCTTATTCAATATAGGACTTTACTCACACATGCATAAAAAATAGTTTTAAACTCAATAAAACATGACATTGGTGGGAAAAATAAGTTGTCTCAATATATTATTTATCTTGAGCTCAAGTTTATTCCGATCAAATGGTCAGATTTTTGGTCAAAACAAGGTCAAGTTCAAGTTAACCACACTCAAACTTGTGGGAAGTGTTTGAAAATGTATATTTTGACATAAAATGATGAAATTTAGTGGTTTAATTAAATTTTGACTTTGTTAGATTATTGGTTAAATAAGACAAAGTTTAGTTGACAAAGGGCATTTGGTAAGTTTGATTGCCGAACCATAAATCAAACAACTTTATGTTAACAACACCTTTCACTTACGACATTCATGAAAATGAATGAGGTGCGGGCAGCAGACGGGAATAACAAGACTCTATGGCTTAACAAGTTCCTTCCCCACCAAAACCCTTACTCGGGCCTCGACAGGGTGAGAGTTCAACATCCTTGTGATCCAAATGTGGAAAATAGAATTTTTATTATTTTTAAATGAAATTGTGGTTTTTGTATATAAAATAAGGGTAGACAAAATATGGTATCGACAACTAGGTAATAGGTAGTAATAGATGGATAATAGTAAGAGAAAGTGAAGAAACAAACTTGATATAATTGAAAAGTTTAAAACCCAACGTAACTAACCCACTAAAACTAAAAGCTTCACTCCAAAACCAATTGCAAACTGGTTAAATAGAGATATGATTGTAAATTTATACAAGCTCTATTTTCAATCCTTTCATTTTTAATCTCAACCATACAAAAAAGTCTTCCATCTTTCCACTTTTCCACCCTCTCAACCAAACACAAACGAGAGAAACTAAAATATTTTATATTTTCTCACTTTTACATCCTCCCAACCAAATAGACCTTTAGTGCAACATATGATATGGAAGAAATTATTAGGTCCACAGGAGGACTACTGACGTGGTTCTCCTTAGTCCTTCCAACCAATAAAACACTGCCACTTATGCAAATGTGACATCATCTAATGATTTTTTATATTTTTTATTTCTTGTACTAATTACAAAGTTGATTTACACATTTACATAGATGACATTGTTTTATTAGTTAGGAGGACCAATTCAGTAGTTGTCCTAGTAGACTTAATAATTTATTTATAGAGTGAAAGACCTGTTGGGCTTTAACTGTGAAATTTGACTTGATGACAAAAAGTCTTGCATGTGGGTCCCATCAATTTCATTTTTATTACCCATTTTCCATTTAAATTAGTTCTCTAAGAAATGAAAACTCAAAAATGTTGTTTTCATTTTCTTAACTCATTCTCACTTTTTGGATGATGAATTATGAAAATTGAGTTAAAAAACCTAAACCAAACAATATTTGACATGGTGGGGCCTACATAAAACAAGAAATGGATTATAAAAATTGAATGAAATGGAGTGAACCAAATAGGCTCTTAGACATTGCACATTAGCTTTTTGAATTTTATCCAAAATAATAGATCAAGTTGAAGCTCACGGTTGTGAAGAAAAGTTGTACCTAGAAAAGATGAAAAAAAATTGGGATAAGAAAAAACAAGAGAAACTTTACCCCTATTTTGAGTAAAAATGATAGTTTTTATTAGGACAAAGTTTGACTCCAACACCCACTAAAAAAATTTACATGATTACATATTTTGAAATCTAACCGTTAGATTGCATATTATTTATGTTTTTAACACGTATGTCAAATTTCATGCCAATTGGATATTTTTGATTCATAAACTTATTTTTTATGCATAATCTTAAATTACAAAATAACTTGAAATTTGAAATTTTTTTTTTGATAATATAGCTATTGATTTTTTTTTTCTTAAAATTTTGCAAGAATGAATTATATGAAAAGAAAATGTAATCTAATAGTGAATTTGTCAATATTCACATCTAATAAAAAATTATTGAGTGGAGTTAGAGCCAAACTTTGTCCATTTTATTATTCTAGGAACTTAAAAAATGATGTAGAACAGACAACAATGGCCTTTTTGGAATAGTAAGGGCGCCTAAAATCATAACGCAAGGCAAACGGCACTACTCGAAGTTAGAATTGCATAAAATTTGGAGCCCCTTGATTTTGGTGAATTTCTTCATTTACACCTCGAAAATAGTGATTTTGCGGTCTTTAATAATTTATGTTTCTTTCATAAGTTTTTGCTCAAAGATAAAAAATAAGGTCTTGCTTTGTTTTGGTTTATGGTTTTGCTTTTAACTCAATTTTGTCATTTTTGGTAAATCTCGGTATTTTGCCACCTAATTTCGTGATTAGTGCAAATTAGGGTTTTGGATGGTTTCCTAATTGTCCTAAGGTTTTGTCTTTTTAGTATTTATTTGAATTCAGATTATTATTAATAAAAATTCTAACTTTGTTTATTGTTTTTTTTAGTGGATTCTAGATCTATCACCTTGTGGATTCAAGAGATCCCTCGTAAATTTGAGGTTTACTACGAGAAACGGGTGTGTTTTCTTCAAGCTTATGTGACATCATAAATCTTGTACATTGGTTTCAACTTTCAAGTAAAGACTCCCCCCCACCCCCACCTTCTTCTTCTTCTTCTTCTTTTTTTTTTTTTTTTTTTTTTTTTTTTTTTTTTTTTTTTTTGAGAAAGAAGACCTTCCCCCTTTTTCTTTTTTTCTTTTTTTGATAAACAAGACCTTCCCCCTTTGATTGTTTACTTTGGACAACAGTGAATTTGACTTATCATTCAACTTTGTGAGCCATGTTATTATTTTGCTTACTAGCAACAGTAATGCTATGCTAAGCATGACAATCGTTCATACAATTTTCTTATAACTTATGGCACGCTAAATTAATATTAGATTTACGTTATTTTTTACATGGATTGCGTATTATTATTATTATTATTATTATTATTATTATTATTATTATTATTATTATTACTAGTCTAATGGATGAGTTTCAGGAAAAAAAAAAAGAAAAAGAAAAAAGCGACGTTGTATTATTTATTAGTTTTTTGTGGGAAGAAATAAGAAACATAATGTTGCATCTCTAATTTAGTTTGTGTTGTATAATGTATTTATAGGTATATACACGATAGGTTGCAACATATATACCAACAGGTGCCTATTTGTTGGGTTAAAATAAATTGACCCCGATTAATTGATTCAATTATCCAAGTTGATTAATTAGCTCAAATTACATGCAAATCGTGGAGGCACCAACAAATCACCAAATAAAATAATGCAGCGAAAATTAAATTAACATGGTGATTTGTTGACAAATGGGGAAACTCTTTCGAAAGGCAAAAACCTTATCGGGTAAATTTAAGGTCACCACTCCCAAGAATCCACTAATTAATAATCAAGCGGTTACAAGTATAAGGAATCTTACCACTACCCTAACCTATTCCAAAATACCAACCTATAGTTGAACCTTTGCTCCAATACCCAATTGGACTTGATCTTGTAATAGTCTTCTCTCCTTTGTTGCACAAATCTCCAATTTGCAACTAACTCCTTTGCACGAATTTTAGTACGTAACTAACTCCATAGCAACCCTTTGATTGTTGTAGTTGATTTGCAACAACTTCACATAGAAACGCCAATAAGATCTTCAATGTTGGTGCTAGAGAATTTGCTTGGTTACAGAACCCAAAAGCGTACAAGAAACGTAGCAAGAACTCTTTCTTTTGTAGGAGGAGGCTAGGGTTTCAAAAGGAAAACCTTATGAAACTTTATAGGGTTCGGGTTTTCTTTCTCCACCTTTTTATTTAAATAGGAGCTTAATGGGCCTTGTAAATAGGCTATCCTATTCCAATTAGGTTTATACAAACCTTGGGCTTTCCTAGTCCTATAAGGATTATGCAAACTGATAAACAAATAGCCTTTAGGAATCAAAACATTGCAGGCTATATCAGAAATCCCATAAGCTTGATAGATTGACAGGTATCGAGATTTAATAAATCTTGATAGATCAACAGGTATCGAGGAGGTATTGGGACATGCTGATTTGGTTTTTCATGAGTAGTTCTTGAGTAATCTTCATATCTTCAATGTAATCACTTGTAATGATCATCTTGAACCTACTTATATTTACTCAAATACAAGTAAAGTGCGTTTTGTCAAAGAATATGTCAATTACATAAAAATATGAACCTAAAACCATTGAAATGTCATAACCATTTAAATTGGATATATCAAAAGGTGCCTATTGAAAGGTCATAACTCTTTTATATTTGATATATGTTAAAGGTGCTTATTGAACAAAAATGTGCCTATTGGCCGAAAATGTGCCTATTGACCGAAAATGTGCCTATTGAATTAAAAGGAGTCTATTGAAGGGTCAAAATTAATTCTTTGGATATAAATAGTAGTTCATATTCATTTGGTAATTTCTTCTCAACTTATTCTCTTTTATCTTTTTTAGAAACATAAGAAATCTATGGGTCTTCTCCAAAATTACTATTTGTAAGTTGGTTTTTTAAAATAAAAAAAAATAGTGAAAATGTCCAGGAATCAAGCCACGCCAACGGTAACAACAATAATACTAAATGATTTCTTCATTTGGTAACTTCTTCTCAGCTTCTTCTTTTTCATATTTCTTAGAAATATAAGAAACTTATGAGTTTTCTCCAAAATTGCTCTTTGTAAGTTGGTTTTTTTTTTTCCCTCTGTTGTTAAATAGTGAAAAAGTCTAGGAATCAAGCCACACCAATAGTAGTAACAATAATATTGAACGATTTCTTCACATGCCTTACGAATGCTATTCTACTCAAATTTCACATTCTCTTCCCTATGCATTACCGATGCTTCTCCTCTCAATGGCATTTTTTTTAATATATACATCTTGTGTGAAATGGTGAGTTGACACATTCATGAGCACTATAATTGAGAATTTGACATGGAAGGCTCTTGTGCAGTTGTGCTATCGTTCTATGGTTATTCCTACCAACTAGTAAACGTGAGCAAGTGAAGGACTTTATCTAGTTAATTGAGTTAATTTTCGTGTGTTTATTATAAAAAATTACAGTTATTCATTTTAAAAAATTGTACTTAACAAATAAACTAAAGAAGCAATGGAAATAAATTCATCCATCTTTGGTGTTAGAATGGTTTGTGAGTCAAACCATTAGGTCATCTTTTTTTGACTCATTAGTTATAATGAGATTATTTGTAGTATATAAATATATAAAGATGCTAAACCAAATCCGAAAAAATTAAATATAATTTTAATAGCTACTTTATTATTAATATCTTTAATATGATTTCATGGATTCTAGTTGGTTACATGTCCTAATAATTTGACACATTTCAGATTTTAAAATTGTAACTGTCAACTTTTATTTATAAGATCAAAAAATCTTTTTTTATAAAAAATTTTAGATTCAAAAAGAACAATAAACTTACTGGCGAAAAAAAAATTTACAATATTTCTACACGTTCGACAACGAGAATTCCCATTAGACAATGCAACTGCAGCTTAAAAAAAAAAAAAAAACACTCAAAAGTTAAAACACCTTTGCAATGGTTTATGATGATGCCGAAAATCACCCTCAGTGAGCCGCAGGGTCTTCGCGCGTTCCAGGTAGACCTGCACGGGTAGAAAGAACCTCAAAGGGAAGTACCGGTGTGGTACCGGCCAACGACCCTCCGACGGTCAAGTTAGTATTGCTCACAACTCCAGAGTGCTAGAGTCGGGGTAGAAACATGCGTACCTTTTTCATGAGGGCCGAGGGTATTTATAGTGGTGTAGAGTTGGGACTTTGGCGTGTCGGAGGAGATAACCTCTGATCGGAGCCATGCCCTAAAGCGTGTTCTTTACGGAATTCTTTCCTCACTGGAGCCACTTCCTATTGCGTGGAGCGTAAGATATCTATCTCAGCGTTTGGCGTGCCCGATAAGGCATGTCTGTAACACCCCAAACCCATACCAAGGATTTGGATGCATAACCTGTCTTAGAAATAATCAACAATAATATAATGGAACAGAGCGTAATAATTATCCTCAAATAAACATCTATCCATCATCATATTTCCTTATAAATTCGTAAAACACAAAATCCTCCACAATAAAGTCTATAAATACAATCTCAAAATAGTTCCACAATGTTAAACTCATTGTCCTGAAGAAATTTTATCAAAACAATTCACCAACTAATAAAGCTCCAAACGAAGTCATCAATCTAAGGCTCCACTGATCTACCACCAAAAGACACTCCATATCTCTAATCTGAAAGGGTGAAAAAAAAAGGGTGAGCTAGTGGCTCAATAAGAGACTACATAACATGAGGATGTCTTCCAAAACAAAACATTAGTATCATTGACAAAATATAGTCTTCACGATACATTTACAGATAGTTTAAACAGTAATATAATATATTCTATAAAACTGTTAAAATAAAACATTTCACTATAACGCTATAATCATTAATAAAATAATAACTACGTTAATATGCCAATATGCACCAAATAGGTGGAAACAATTTATTATGAAAAATAAACAATTTTCCACTTACACAGATCAGTAGCAACAAAACAGTGGTTCAATATGGAAAATATTAGTCAAACACAGACGAAAGCTGCTAAACACTCGGTGGGTGATTCCCATGGGAACAATAACACTAACCTCAAAGAGGCAACCCTAGCTCCAAAGAGCAACAATAACACTGCACCACACCACACTAACACTACTTCGGCCGAAGACCAACACTTAACCCTGTGTTGGCAAAGGTTGCAGACTGTCTAGTTGACCGTTTGAAACATTCTTGACATATATAGATTCATAATAATATACAATAAATAATAAAATTTGAGTATGTATAAAGCACTAACAATGGTATAAGTTTTTGAACTTCACTTTTGCAATTATGTATATATATATAAATATATTTTTACAAAAAATGTATATATATGTATATATATATATATATATATATACGTCTTGAGAGACGTCATGTGCTGTAGTCTACTTACCTCTAGTTGCTAACCCAAGCTTCACTTTAATCGCACGAAACGACGTCAACTAGAACCTAAATAAAAATTAAATAACTCAATGAGGGCAGATTTTGAATAATCACAAAGTCCTTTGATAAAACAATTCCTCAGCCACTAAGAAGATTGGCAAAATTAAAATTTAACATCTCCTTCTAATAAACCCCCACCTATTCTAGATTATAAATGCAAAGTATACCCTAAACTAACACCTAATATACTTATATATATAAATAACCACACGTAGACCATCTGATATACCTATATCTTTCTATTGCATGAGATGCTACTCCACGAATATCAATGAAGTTCAAATTCAAGATTAAATAGTGCATGTATAACATAATGCTTCCATGATAACTTTATTCCTATGCAACGGCTAATATAATAACTCTAAAAATTGAACCATCAAGAGACAAAGTCTCCCCTTAATCAAGGAATGTCCAGCGAAAATAATAAGGCTGCCTAGATTGATGATTACCTCAAAAATCAAAGTAACGTTGCTGGCTGCTAGAGTCCAACGAAATCAGATAGGCTTGCACAAATCAAAGTTTACTTCAATACCAATATAAGGTTTGCTGGCTGCCCCCTGAAGTGCACGACCTCCAATCTTTTCAAATGAGAAACCCTAACTCTAGTCTTAATATTTATACGCTAATCACTGCTTCTTTTTATTTATTTATTTTTTATTATTTCACTCTTGCCTTTCACGTAGGAAACCCTAACTTTCAGCTTTACACGTTAAAATTGTTCCCTACATTGGCTGGAAAAATAAACTCATAATAAGGTTATTTACATAGGCTAGGACTCTAAAGAATTCCAATAACACTAAAACTCCTAATCCAACTAGGTTTTAATCTCTCACCCTTATCCTTAACTGATAAGGAGACCAAAAGTTAAATTTAAATAAACCACAAAATAATTATTCACGTTACCCCTTATTATTATTATTATTATTATTATTATTATTATTATTATTATTATAGAAATCATAATATAAAAATAATATCTCCTCCAAATAAAATTAAGCAATTCGTCAAAATCCACTCTAGAAGCAGATAAATTAAATTTTAAGTGAGACGGGTGTTACAATGTCAGTCCTTTTAGCTTTCTCCCGTCACTCGTTCACTCCGTCGGCGCGTGGATGACGCCGTCAAAGCCAGCTGGAGACGCGGTCGGGTATGATGAATGGAGCAGTGCCGTCACCCCTACCGTGCTGTCACCCACTCCAGTGGGCGACGGCGCCTTCAAGGGCGACGACACCTTCAAGTGGTATTTTCCCCATCAGTTCCCCAGAGGCTTATAAACCCTTGGTGGGGGCGCCTCCCAAGCGATGTGGGACTCAGTGGTAACTCCCCTCGTGGTAACTCCCAAAGTCCCCTCCATTGCCCATAGAGGATAAAATGCTTGGGGCCTGGCTCCCCCCTGCATATATAAACTTGCTGATGACTGCGGCCCCTCGTGGTACCCAAACGCATCATCAGAAAAGCGCCTTTTTTGGGTGGGAGGGCGAACCATCACCCTCGAAGGTTTATAACCGTGCGGGTTGCCTGGCTCCGCAGCGGCTTATCCCACTAGACGCGAGGGTCTGTGCCACAGGTGATTCCTGGGCCCCACGTCAGCGGGCGCTCCCACATGCGTCTTGGCCACAGGGCTGGTACATGTGTACCACTATCACACATGTACAAGTGATGGTACACCAAGGGTCGCCCCAGAGGCTTATAAACCCTTGGTGGGGGCGCCTCCTAAGCGATGTGGGACTCAGTGGTAACTCCCCTCGTGGTAACTCCCAAAGTCCCCTCCATTGCCCATAGAGGATAAAATGCTTGGGGTCTGGCTCCCTCCTGCATATATAAACTTGCTGATGACTGCGGCCCCTCGTGGTACCCAAACGCATCATCAGAAAAGCGCCTTTTTTGGGTGGGAGGGCGAACCATCACCCTCGAAGGTTTATAACCGTGCAGGTTGCCTGGCTCCGCAGCGGCTTATCCCACTAGACGCGAGGGTCTGTGCCACAGGTGATTCCTGGGCCCCACGTCAGCGGGCGCTCCCACATGCGTCTTGGCCACAGGGCTGGTACATGTGTACCACTATCACACATGTACAAGTGATGGTACACCAAGGGTCGCCCCAGAGGCTTATAAACCCTTGGTGGGGGCGCCTCCCAAGCGATGTGGGACTCAGTGGTAACTCCCCTCGTGGTAACTCCCAAAGTCCCCTCCATTGCCCATAGAGGATAAAATGCTTGGGGCCTGGCTCCCCCCTGCATATATAAACTTGCTGATGACTGCGGCCCCTCGTGGTACCCAAACGCATCATCAGTTTATGTATCACTATAGCTAATAATAAAGGATGCTAGAATAACGTCTATTATCTAACAATAGATGTTACGATAGCATCATGCAAATATTAAAATCTCTCTCTCTCTCTCTCTCTCTCTCTCTCTCTCTCTCTCTCTCTCTCTCTCTCTCTCTCTCTCTCTCTCTCTCTCTCTCCTTAGTGGCTGGTATATTATTTGAATGTGTTTGGAATATATTATTTCAATATCTTAGGAATTCAAAATAAAGAATGACATGAATGATGTGTTGTAAAAATGGTTATGTAAAATAAATAAAGTTAGTTTTGGTAATGGAATTTTTTTTTAATAAGTTAATGAGAATGCTTTAACAAAATTCCAATCAGCCCATTTTAAGATAAATAAATGTTATGATTTTAAGATATGCTTTCACATATTTTCAGAAAATAAGTAAAGGGAAAAAAAGATGAAAAATCTGTAAGGAGTGAGGTCAGTGAGCTAACATGTCCCACCCACAGTCTAACCCATAATTATGCTAAACCTTAGTTTCTCTCATTGCGCTAGTAATATCAGACACTGTCTCACAAATATAATACTTTTTTGTTTTTGCAAGTTATTGTAAATGAGTGTGTCAAAATAGGTTGATTTGCTTTAAGACGAGTAATAATTGGATTAATTTTGTGCTGTCTTGCTTGACCTGCAACTAACCTAAAACAACTTGATTCATTATCCCTATCAAGATGGTGTTGACACCCGACCTCGATTGGCTAGCGTAAAGAATGCCGCCTCCGTGCCTTCGTTCGACCACCCGTCGTTGCGACAGCTCCCGCATGCACGGGGCCTCGTTGGAGGGCCCCTCTCGATGATCGGTGTGTGTGTGTGTGTGTGTGTGTGGAGTTTTGGGTGCTTTCTCTCTCGGTGGAGGAAGGTAGGTCTATCTTTGGCGTTATGGCAGGAAGCTAGGCCAATTTTTAGGTGATTACTAAAGGTGAGTAGAGTCGCCACCAATCATTGGGTAATTCTAAGGTGTGATTGGTCACCTGTTTCTAATTGATTTTATTACCAATCCTAGGCTAAGAAAAAGGGCATTTTTCCTAATCTAATGTGGATGATAAAAAATCTTGATTCTTAGGTCCAGAACTTTGGTAATATGTGGGGAAGGTGTTAGGCACCCCACAATGCTTATCCAAGGACAATCATTTGTTTTGATAAAATCTTAATTTTCAGAAATTGGCAGTCGGCATTGGCTAGCGGGACTTTGCATGCATGGGGGCTTTAAGGTTTGGCTTTTGAAAGGGCATGGTCCCAATCTATGCTTTCCTATGGCATTCGAGCCGAGTACCAGATTTGCCTTAGGTGACATGGACAATGATGATCACACCAAAAAGGGGGAGCAAGTATATATACATACATCATGCACAATGTAAGCATATAGAGTAGGAAAGTAAATGCCTACATCCTTAGAGCATAACCCAAAATATAAATGACAAAAGATAAATAGGGGTCGCCATACTCTAGAGATGAGGACGAATGATACACGGCATAATATACTTAATACAAACTATCTAAGAGAGAAAGGAAGGAGGAAGGAAGGGGTTTAAAAGAGTACATAACCAAAGGAAAATGCTAAACTCCTAAATCTACTGAACATTGCTGCTTGGCTTATACTGACATGTTCGCATCCGCGCCCTTTAGACTTGTGCCTGGGAGACCGTGTCCTAGCTCCATACGTCTTTGCTCCATGTGTGTATATGCAAAGGTAAAGACAAGAAGCCAGCAGACAAGCAATGGAAGGAAAAGACGCAAATAGTATATGAAAAGGCATAAAGCGGATAAGCATGATAGACATGGCAAACATAGAAACAAGGATGCGAGCAAACAAAAAATAAGGCAAACAAGCAAGATAGCAAGCAAAAGGCAGTGTCCGCAAGGGACAAATGTGGGTTTGGATAAGATGTCCATAGCTTCATTGTGTTGAAGTATGGACGACACACTAGCAAGCAAGACTTATGCATGGACATGTAAGCAAGTGTGTAAAGATACATAGAAAGCCAACGAGTGGCACAAACAAGCATGGTAAGTATATCATCGCACAGAGCAGAAAGGAGGAAAGGTGTGCATGAAGCAACTGGCATCGTGGCGATGCATCCCCAATGGTTACATCCAGACAAGGCCTTATGGGCGTCGGACGTAACCACACAACCACAAACCCGCAAAGGGCATCAAGCGTGGCAAAACCTAGAACAAGAGAGGCTAACACAAACATAAAGCATAGAGGCAAGCAAGCATAGACATACAAATAAGAATGATTCAAACCCTTTGATGTGGGCCAAGATGTAAGGACAATGACAAAGACCATAGGGTCTAGATCGGGTCCGAACTGATAGGCCAAAACTCAAGAAAGAAAGACAAAAGGGCTACAATAGCACATGGCATGACAAACATAGCCTAGATTTAGGCACACAAACATGGTATGGAGCGCACAAGCACATGAAAGATAGCATAAAGTATGTAGAGAACATAGATCCAAGCACATAGGCATGTGAAAACATAGATCTAGACATATAGGTATAGAAACATACATGTAAACACGTAGGAACTTCGCACATAGACATGGAAGAAAATGAATCCAAGCATATAAGCACATGAAGACTCAGATCTAAACATATAGCATGGAAATAAACATATAGACACATAGATCCAGGCAAGGCATAGCCTAACAACATCATACAAGCATATGAACATGTAACCCTAACATCAACATAGAACAAAAAGAGGCACAAAACATAGGAAAACATGGCATAGAGCCCTAAGCATGTAGATCTAAACATATGACCATGTGGGAACATGGATCAAAGCACGAAACATGGCATAAGACATAGCAACAAAGAGATTTAAGCTAGAAACACAAATAAAGCAAGAAACATGCTAAAGAAGCAATAAATCATGTTATTCAAGCAAAAAAGAGCAAGATAAATACTAGAAAAAGATTTAAAAGGTTATGGGTGTGAATAGTAGCTAGAAAGCTACATTCACACCCCTAAACCCCAAATCCAAGATGTAGAACCATGAGAAGAAGATCGGGTATAAGAACAATACTTTGTATTTTTGGTGAAGAGAGAAGCATCAAGAAGTTTTGATGTGTTTTTTGTGTTTGGAAGAGAGGAAAAAAGGCTCAGAAATCATCCAGGTGGAGAGCAAAAACCCAGAAAAGTGGTCTCGTCCTTTGGTCTAAAGGTACCTAGGGCCTTTTATAACCCAATGCATTTTTTGAGGCGACGGCCCTTCAAGGGCCACCACCTTCAAAAGGTCTCAGATCTGGTTGATCTTGACACATCTAGAAAGATATTGATTTTAAGTTTCTAAAAAGGTATAGAACTCAAAAATCCAACAGTCGGATCAAAAGTTATGGCTCCGGGAAGTTAGTGGTGCATCAATCAGTGCGTTAACCTGATTTTTGTGATATCTCGGCCGTTCTAACTCCGATTTTGACCCATGAATAGTTGTTGGAATGAGAACTTGATAATCTTTGCAATGACATTAGTTATAACTCGTTTCGATAGCCAGATCAAAATTAGAGTTTTTAGGCCCACCCAAAGTCAACTTCGAGTCAAACTTGGTCAAAGTGACTAAAAATCTTCGAGAAGCTTGGGTTTGATGAAAAACTATGACAGGTGTTATTTTTTGAGGATTTTGACCTTGTTTCACCTTTGGTCAACCTAGGGTTGACCAATGGAATTTTGGTCATTTTGGTTGAAAAATGTACTTTGACCGTTCCGGTGTCCAAACGGGTTACGCCGCGTCATTATTTATGTTCTCGTGACCTCATAGAGAGAAAATTATATTTTTGGATTTTTCGGGATCTGGCATGCAAATTGAGGGCGGACAAAATACAGTATCAACAAACAAATTGACCTATTTTGTCACAATTTAACTCGTTTAACCCATATATATACATATATACATGTCATTTCTTTCCAATATAAATTTTAATTTAAATATAGAATTATATATTTATTTTTGGTGATGAATTCTTCATTGAAATTTGAAACTCTAAAACCACTTTCACTTTCACCAAGAATAATGAAAAAAAAAAAAAAAGGCTCATTTCATTTGATCTTTTATAGATTTGTATTTATAAAAAATTAGATAAAGTTTAGCTACGATATTGATTGTAGTCGAAAGTTACAACCTTACTCAATATTTTTTTATTAGGGGTGAATTTTGACAAATTTACCATTGGATTACATCTTATTCTTTTAACCTCCATGCTTGCAAAATTTCTAGAAAATCAAAGATCAATAGCTATGTCATCAGTAAATTATTTAAATTGCAAGTTTTTGTAATTTGAAATTATGCATAAAATATAAGCTTATAGATCATATAGTAAATAATATCTGATTGACACAAAATTTGGCATGTGTATTAAGAGAGTAAAGAAAATGCAATTCAACGATTAGATGTTCAAAATATATAGTAATTTTGTATTTTATTGAGTAAGTACAACCAATTTTGTAGCTAAATTTTATCCTTATATATTTGGTGGAAAGTTATGAGATTATAATAGGAGCTTTTAGATCTTATACTATAATTATAGAAATAAAATTTGAGTAGAATTTATATTTTAATAATAATTATAATTTATCTACTTAAAAAAAAAATATGTTAATCATTTTGGGTTATATTCTTTAAATGAGTTGACATGTGTCGTATTTGTGACAATATATATATTAAAATGATTTGATTATTTTCTAACAAAGTATAATTAATGCAATATATTAGATTTTCTAAATTAAGTTATATATATTTGTTATTTGAAAGTTTTTTAAATTTTGTAATTTTTTTTCCAAGGAAACATAATGCATTTTACTTTCAATTGTTATATAAGGCGAGCTAGATATTTTGTAAATAATGTATTGTGTAGTAGAAATTTGTTTATAGTGCTCCTTACAAATGATTTATTCTTAGCTGTTAAGGCATGCAGCAGAAAGGTCCATTACCAATGACATGGCTTATCTCTAATGAATTAGTATATTGAATACATTAGGATGCAGATAGTATACATTTTAACGTGTCTAGTGAATATTGGACATAAGTTAAACCCCTTTACCACTATATTTGTGAGTCAAATGTGCACCATTAAATTGAATTCAATGGGGGTGAATAAATAATTGCGTGTAGTGGTGTGCATACATGGTCATTGTGCCTTTTCCAGGAAGCACAATAATTGAAAATTTGACATTAGAAATGGCTCTTCTTTTGCAGCTATGCTATCAGTTGTGGTGGTTCCAACTTCATACCAACTACTATAAAGAACAATCATTAAGAGTGGATGTCATAGGTTGAAACTCTCTAAAAAGAAAAAATTCGTAGGTTTATTATACAAAATTTCAGTTATACATTTTAAAAAATTGTACTTAACAAATTAACTTACTAACTTAGACGTTAGCATGTTAGAATGGTTGGTCTTACTCAAACCATTCTATTACTGTAATGTTTGTAACTCTATGTGAAGTAAATTCAAATGGGGTTAAGTTTTTCAGTGAAGGAAGTTTACTACAAAAAATAAAATAAAAATAAAATTGAGCACAGCTAGCAGAAGTGAATTACCTGCAAAAGAAGAAAAAAAACGAGGGATAAGAAAAAACCGACACTAGTGTTTACATTTGAGAGAGTGAATTTGATTTATGATTCAACTTTGTTGGCTAATGACTTATTTTGGTGACTAGCAACAACAATAAAAGAAGAGAGATAAAGAAAAGACAAAGACTTTATTACCTTTGTTAGGTGAGAGGCATTTTCCTTTTCCCCTTTGAGTGTTTGCCTTTGATAAAGGCTTATTAGCAACACTAATGCTAAGCCACAATAATTTTTACAATTTTTACATTACTCATGGTATGCTAAATTATGATTGGGGTAAATATTTTTATATGAATTGATTATTGATATTACATCACAGCATCATACATCAAGGATTGTGAACAAAATTAAGAAAATTATATTGTCTTAAACTAGCAAAAGCAAAATAATTTTGAAAAGCTATGTGTCAAGAGCTGCACTATACTTCTAACACTAACATAAATTAATACCTTCAGAACTCAAAGAGTTCAAATTTTGAACTCTAGTTTAATCTAACCATTTGATTTAGGATTAATGTGAATATGATAATTTAGTCCAAGTAATATCAATACATTGGAGAAAGTGGCTTTGAGGAGAAAGTATTTCCCATGCACATCAGATTTTCACTTGATCTTGAATGCTGACGCACAATCATATTGTCTACACTACCTGTTGTTGTCTTTTAATCAAATGCTCCAGAAATATAAATAGGTGCATCTTTTAGCCGAGTGAAATTGATTATGATTCATCTTTGTCATCTAGTGGAAGTACATTTCAACATATTAGAATATGGTTAAATAATTAAATTCTACATTTCTTAATGGTATAAATGTTTGGGATAATCGGCTTATGTGCTCTAGATTGCTCTTACTCTGGGTCTTATTCTGTTGAGAGTTCATCAAATACTTGGGATGGCTATTGTAATTGAAACTCTACTCTTCTCTTTTCTCTATTTTTCTTTCTCAAACGAGTCCAGTCAGGGAAGGAAGGTTTTGAAAATTGGGGTTTTTTTTTTTTTTTTCAAATATGGATCAAGCTAGATGAACCGTAAAAGGTTACACAGAACAACCATCATTCGTTCTCTTCCTTCAGTATCAAGATACGTTAAAAAAAGAATAAAAAATAAAATACAAAATGAATAGTACCAATGTAAATTTACACATAACAACCATGTATTTTTTTTTTTTACATAATTTTATATAGCTTGATGTTGGTGAATTTTAAGTTTTATTAGTTAAAATATGATACTTTTTTTATAATACGAGTCCTGATTCCACTACAAATTCCAAAATGTAACAAAAAGTTTTTGCAAGCCCCTCGTAGTGATTGGCTTATGTTATCTAGATTGTTCATATATACTATGGGCTAGAAACTTTTGAAAGTTCAGAAATACTTGGGATTGCTTATGGGCTTTGAAAATTGAAACGCTTCTCATCACTTCTCTTTCGTTTCCTCAAATGGGTTGAATCGGGTCGCGAAAGAAAGGTTCTAGATTGAGTTGTGTGTTTTTAATATGAATCAGGCTGTGTGATTGTTGGTTTTTCAATGGGCTGGATTAGGTCAAGGCTGTGGATCCAACCCTTGTGTCTAACTCTAACTTGTCCTCTCTCTCTCGACCACAAGGCAAAAGCCTATGGTCTAGCTTCTGGCTATCAAGATGTGTAGCCAATCACTACCATCATTCACTCTTTTGGATCGAGGTTCCTTTGGACTGCATTAAAACCCATTAGCCTTTCTAAAGAGACCAAACCCATACTAAAGAAAATTCTAAGAAAAACTTTGAAGTCCTTGCTTTTACTAATAAATGCATGATCTACAATATTAACACAGTAAGCTATATCTTTCAGTGTTTAAGTAGTATAAAGCTCACATGTTTTGCCCAAATAAATACAACATTTTCTTTCTACAAATCCCAAATCTATGATTATATATGATTGGGAATTAATCTCAATGATTTAAGTATCTTTTATTTGTATATTACATATTCATTTGATTTAAATAGTGTAAACCTTTTAGAATAAGATAGGTGTAAGATAGTGTAGAAGTTAGAAATCTCCAATTGAACCTGACAATTCTATTAGATAACACACAATAACATCTCAGTGTCGGTAATAAAACATGTGGTTACCTCTTTGTTTAGTACAACTCCACGTCCAATTCTGTTTGGTGCAATGAATGCTTAGCTTTGCAAAAAGCCTCAAAACTCTTCAAGTTAAGCTTTACAAATGCAATATATCGCAATTGAAGCTAAAGTTATTGTAATAATTTTTTCAGAATAGAACGAATTTGTTTTCCATTTTTGTTTTTCTTTATTGGGTTGTGACTATGAGCCCATTTGTATATTAATTTTTTGAATTGTTATATCTTTTTATATTTTAGCCTTCAAGGAATTAATACCTTGTCACAGTCACACCCTAACAAATCAATATATCATCATTAAATAGTGATAGGTTGAACTGTTCCAGAACTTGGCTGAGTGTAAGAATGGATGATACAATATGGGCTTTTGGGCAGCTTCTAGTTAAATCTGTGGAGCCCCATGGTCATTAAAGAAACTGCTTGAAGGCCCATTAAAAGATTAACCTTTTCTCTTTTCCAACTGGGACAAGTATTAATAGCTTTGGCTAAATCAAAAGATGGGGAAAAAATAGTTTGGAATTCTTACAACAAAAGAATTGAAGTTCTTCAAAAAGACTACCTAACGTTCTTATATTTGAGAATAAAGACCCAAATATCTCTCACTTGCAACATAAATTGGATAACTCATACAACATTGTCGGATCTATTTGTGTAAAATAAATTGCTTTGATCTCATTATGAGCTCTAAAACATGTAGTATTGAAATTCAATTCACTAAGCAAATTGGCACTTCTCTAAAGCTGTGCCTTCAAACCGCTTAGTATTTTTAAATCTTGAATTGGTATTAATTTCGAAGGAAACATTAGGCATTCCTATGCTTTATTAAAAACTAAAAGAAGCCTACGAAGCTAACTGACAAGACAACTGCCAATCACCTTAGATGAGCACAATATAGATACCATAACATATGGAACTTAATTAGTACTAGAAATAAGCTAAATACATGATAGCATCAAGGGATATTTTTGGAAGAAGCCATATCAAACCAGGCGAGTAAATTGGATCATGTGGAGTAATTGCCTGGTATACTGTTGTTAGAAGCCGCAAATATGTTCCACATTTTGTGTCTGAAACCTGTGAAAGAGTTTGCAAATATTTTAAAAATAATCATTGATTGGAAGTCAGAATCTTATACCAAGAAACATAATTAATTGAAAAAAGCTGACAACCACAAAGCACCTTCTTGTTGGGGGAAAACCTATTAGTCTGGTACTGATATGGGAGAGCCTCAAGATTGACTTTGATCCTTCAAGGAACAAGACTTGAGCATTTTTGTGGTAGTAGCCAGATTTTCCATCTTTCTCTATTTCAGCCACCATTGCATCGGCATTGGACAATATAAAGTTCTTGATGTACAAAAGGGAATTGGGAAGCTTCTGCGGGTGAGGACAGCAACGACATCAAGAGTGCTGAGTCTTTTGAGCCATCTGGAGTGGAAGCAAAAATCCAAAAAATAGCACTCTGTCCTCAAGAGATGACTTCTCATCTTCACGTCCGCACCAATTTCAAAATGTCAAATAAAGTCTTTGCAAGCCCATCACAGTGAGATTGTTGCATCTGGTGATGAAAACTAGATTTAAAACTAGGCATATGAAATATACAATTTTCATTCCCTATATTGCAAAATGGAATGCATCAGTTTTTGCTTATTATAAATACACCCTGGATGATGGATTTTTAAATAAAAACATTATTTTTATCAACAAGAGAGGATTAGATCCAATGGAGCATAATATTCCAAAAATGGCTAGTAAATTTTTCTAGGAACAAAGGATGTACAATTCTTCTCTAGTTCTATTATAATGACAATCAGCTCAATGGTTTAAAGTATAAGAATTAATGCCATTTAATTCCAAAATCCATTCAGAATGGATTGTGATCTTGGCCTTGACAATATGTTGTACAGAGAATTAAAAGGATAGGTGATGGTCAGGAATATATTTAACGAGTACCAACAAAAAAGAGAACCAATGCTGATCCATGTCTTTTTGGCATGTACCTGGCTGTAAAATGAAATTTTGTATTTGATAAACAACTTGGTTGTGTAACAGCAACATACTCCTTGCATGTAGTGGGTCTGCAAAACCAGTCGAAGCATCCGCAAGTAAGAAGAATCCAAGAATTAAAGAAATGTGAAGCAATTGTTAAATCAAAGCATACTCAACTGGATTGTGCAGAATATATACCTGACTGTAACATTCATTTGATGTAGCAAGCCTACAGTTTTTTGAATGGCAGAAGGTATTGGAGATAGGGTTAGCTGGCGATAACTCTCAATATCGACCATGTCATTGTCTCTGGTACTGTGTTAGCGGTCTTGCAGCAACTTTATGCATCCCCTCTTTCTAGACGACTGATAAGACTAGCATATGGACGTCAGAGGTCCTGGTCAATGAGGTCCGGAATCTTATGTTTAAGGTAATGGCAACCATAAGTCCAATGTCCCCTTCCTTGCATATGGTATTCACATCGAGCATTCGGATCATACCATGTCGGTAATGGGCTTGGCGGAGCCTTAGGTGGCACTGGAGTAATGAGTCTTGCTGAGATCAAATTTGGATGTTTTAAGATAATAAGAGACTTACATTAGTAACTTAGCTAGCAGAGCCAATTTCTTCCATAGAAGTTTCTGTTAATGTTTTATATGTTGTGAATCAATAAATAATATATTTCTTTTCCAATATAGAGGCTGAAATTTTAAGCTACTTTGGCTAAAGTTCCCTTATTGGAGATGGGGTTCATGATTCTCATTGTTGAAAAAAAAAAAAGAAAGAAAAAAGAAGTGAGTTGGAGTAACTAACAATAAGATCATTGTCCATAGCTACAAATTTGTTGAGGAAACTTGGATCAGAGTTTGGCGACAGTTCTGCAAGACATCAAAAATAAATGCTAAGACCAGTGGCTTTAGGAGAAAATAATGAGAATACAAACAAGTAGATCGGTGTAATATTCAATACAAAATGGAAAAATATGTATATTTTGGTCATGGACCTCCCAGATAAATTTATATCTCTATTACATTTAGAGTATTAGGTAATTTTATCAGGTAATTTATCTTTATTACATTTAGTGGCAAAAATCAAACTATATTAAACAGATCATGGCAACAAGCCCTACATAAGCAACATTCTGAGAAGTTTCTCAATTTTCACATCATTGTGATCAATGATAATTAGCAATGAATTATGGTAATTATGAAGATCATGGTCAAAAGCCCCAAAGTTGTTGAGAGAACTTTTATCAGGATCTACCAAAGATATTATAAATGCACAACCCCTGTGGTTCATAACAACTCCCATCCTTTCCAACATAGCACAACCCCCCCCCCCCCCAAAAACAAGAAAAAATTTTCAAGAACTGGATCAGAGCAATCCTGCTATAAAGGTTTTAACATGTAGTCAAGAGTTTTTTGTGAAACTCCTACCTGTCCTTTACTATTTAATTAAATCTAGAAAAAAAAATGGTATGAACTTGGAAGTGCAATGATGTAGGGATAGATGGAGTACCTGGTTAGCTTTGGAGTGCTGCCACTGTTAGAACTCCTTTAACAATACTTCTTCTCCTGAATTTCCTAACCTTACTTCTCTCACCAAGCAAACAACAAGTCCTACAAAATATAAAGGGAAATCAACACCTATGTGCAATAGGAACAACAGTATAATTGCAGAAAAGTCCCTTGATATTCTCATAGAAAATAATCAAGTTGTAGACATTTCAAGATCATGATTCATACTCGATTGGCTTGAAGGACATATTCTTTTAATCAAATTTCAGTGCTAAAAATGAGGACCACCTGTGGTCATTCTTGCCATGGCTCTTGGGAGTCTTGTCTGGAAAAAAAGGTAAACACAAGCCCTCAAGGCCAACCTATAGCTTCAGCAAGTACAAAAGCTTAGGAAAATTCTCTGTAGAAAATTAGAAATATCGAAAGAAGGATGAGGTGGTGCAGCTGCTTGCTGAAATATTGATAGGAAGATGAGGTTAAATACTTACAGGAAGTATTGGGTGTGGTCCGTGCAGAGGGAGGTTGGGTAGGCTGGCTGCAGTCACCCTGGAATTTTAAGCAAGGTAATAATTTTCAAAATCACAAACTGAAATCTCATATGGCTATTGACAGCATATTGTTGTCTGAAAACATGTAGAATAGTGCAGCACCCCTTGAAAATAAATTAAGAAAGAAAAGTAAAGAAAATAATAAAAATCAAAGCAGATTCAGAATTGTCTTTCATTCCAAGGCATAACTTGTATCCATGAACTTAAGATTCGCCTGGTGTTCGCTCCCAGAAATATAGCCATCCCTACTTCCTTATGCTAATCCCATGAACATTATAAAAGTCAAACAGCAATTGCTGGTAGTCAGTTGATAAATCCATAACATTCACAAAAAAACCAAGGATTATCAATAGTCAAGCAAATGCTTAATTCAGTAGTAACCAAAAAACAAAGTCAGAACAAACTATTAATTGTTTGAAATTCCCAGGGTGCCAAGTTAAATAATTGTCTAAGTAATGAACAAGCTTATTCTACAATGGACCACATTAATGCCTCTTCCTGGGACTGGTCAATAAAATGTTATTTCTGCAAAAGAAAAAGAGAATAAATAACAATCATGGTTCTATCGTTCACTAAAAAATTATTTCAAATAAATAATAAACTAATAAATGCATCAAATCACTTATTCTGTATCTAGCTGTCCCATGTTACATCATTCCATAATTTTTCCAATGAATAGGGAAGATGAAAGCTGAACTTTTTTTTTTTTGGGTTATATTGTGATACAAAATTTGTTTGGAATTAAGGTTTAGTTGACTTCAGTATTAATAACAAAAGCAAAAAATTCAACTCCAGGGAACATTCTAGTGAATCTAAAAGAAATGCAGGGCAAGAAATGAGTTGAGAAAAAATATTGGCCTGACCAAAAATAAGAGGCATAAATGCATAATTAAATAACTAAAACCAAGGAAATAGAATTTTTTTTCTAATACAAAATAATCTTCTTGTTATTTCATAAATGAACAGATTATTGTGAGAGAAAAATTCTCTCTCAAAAAACATGTTTCTACTGCTTCTTGAAGCACATTTCAGTTATGGTAACCAAATCAATATGACAATTTGCCAGTTTCTGTACAACAAGTACTTACCAAACTGTAATATTATGTTGCTGCATGTGAATAAAGAAAACAAGTGATGAGGACTTTGTCTACACTTTCGGTTTCATATGATCATCATCGATTAATGTGATGGGGAAGTGAGCAATCTTGCTCCATTCTTTTCCCCTCAACTCATTGCAGCACTGTTCAATCCTCAGTGTGGCAGCCCATCTCTCTAGATAACATGTACTTGAGCTCAAGGCAGAAAGTGATTGTCGCACCATTCCTCAGCCAATCCTTTATTAAGTGAAAAAATTTTCAGATATATTTATCAAAAAAATAAACATACAAATAAATATAAATGTAATCAAACTAAAATGGGTAGAGTGCAACACTACAACACATTACCTGACTATAAAACAGGGGTGTGGGTCACAATTGATATCTATCAATTCATAAAAGATATGTTTTCAGTCAAATTGAGAAGCTGAAATTGGAGCTACGAGGCATCGTACTGCATTTCACAACATTACACCACTGTATATACAGTCCAAATATGAAGTAAACAGAACATGCTAATAGGACAGATGTCATTGCAGCTCATCGGATGTAATTTAGCAATCTAGAAGTTTTGATTGCAGGAGGCTTACTTGGTTTTGTATACTATTTTCTGAGGCCTCAACATTCACACATTTTGTGTCTGAAAACCTGCAGAAGAATTGATGAAGATTTAAAAATCATTTATGATTGCAGGCCCAAAGTTTATTACCCACAAACACAAATCAATTAAACAAACCTAACAACCACAGAACATCTCTACCTTTAAAAAGCATATTAATAATTGCTGGTAATGATATGAGTGTGCCAATTGGACTTGATTTGTCATGTAAAAGCACCAGACTTTGATCAGTTCTCTTCCTCTGCCTCTGGCACCATTGTCTCAACAAGAGTGGTCATGTGCTGAGCCTTTTGAGCTCTCTTAAGTTTGAAAAGAGAACAAAGAACCAAAGGCAGCAACCTGTCCTTTGGAGAGGACTTCACATCTTCCCATTCACCAAAACTTCCCAAAACTCAAAGGGAGAGTCTGAGGTCCAGACATGTGGAGTGGGTTATAACTGCCATTAGCAGGTATTGAAGCAGCGCTAGCTTTGAACTGCCCCAGTGTCTTACCTGAGATTAAATAGCTAGCCATATTACCAAGTGAAATCATAATGTAACTTAAAATACTCTAAGCTTACAATATGAATTAGCTTATCGACAAATAAATATGATGGAGAAACTGTACTACCTAAGGTTAAATCAATCCTTCTTTGTACTTCAAAAGTTCAAACTAAAAATGTAATGAATGTATAATAGAGGTAAAAGCAGCTCCAACACGAATGAGAGCAAGGACTTTACAGTGACTTGAAAACATTTCACATATTTCACAGTTCATACACAACACAAAAGGATCAGCAGCTAGCAGTGGCATGAAATTGATGGTAGGTGTGTCATTTGTTATCGACAGCAGAAAATGACACTGCAATATAAAAGGCAACTGTATGAGAATCTCTTAGTTCATGAGAATTTAACTGTAGCAAGATCCAAAACATTTTTACCAGCATCTCTTTCATAAGTGTACCAAAAATATTTACATTTCTACAAAGGTTTACTTTGATATTTATTATTTATTAAACAAATTTTTAAAAAAATCTAAGCCTCATTCTAAATGGTTTGAAGTTTATCTATAATTCAAAAAAAGAAAAAAGAATAAAAAGAAGACGACTGTGGAATCTTGATGATTAGGCCCTGTGATACCTTTATAAACATAAATGACATATTAAAAATAAATTAGGGGTAGTTACACCAGTGTTGTTAAAAGCGCGCTTAAGCGCAAAGCGCAAAGCACAGAACCCTTGGGGCTTTTTTCCTCTAAAGCGAAGCTCCCTCCCAAAAGCACGCTTTAAGCGCGCTTTTTTGAGCTTTTTTATTAAGCGCAAAGCGCGCTTTTTTGAGCTTTTTGAATATTTTTTTAAAAAAATCCTAATTTGATTTTTAGCCATTAGATCTAAATATGTTTGATATAAGCCATTGATTTAATATATAAACACTAATAGTATGGTGTGCTACCATACACCTAAGCACATCTTTTTAGATATTTCTAAACTTTTAACCACAACCACACAATCAAACACATATAAACACACCATCAGACACTCCCAGCCCCACAACCACACAATCAAACACATACAAACAAACCATCAGACACTCCCAGCCCCACTCCCAACCCCACTGCTCCCTCCCAATCACAGTGCTCTCTCGGTATCAAGCTCAAAGATTCAAAGGTACGTCTCTCTCTCTCTCTCTCTCTCTCTCTCTCTCTCTCTCTCTCTCTCTTATATTCTTCCTTTTTAAACCTTTCTTTTTTACTCTTTTTGAAACCCAGTCATCAATCTTCTTCTGTTCCTCTTCCTCTTTCTCTCTTTTTTTCCCCTCATTCTGAAACCCACGACAGTCACATAGCTCCTCTTTCTTCTTTTGTTTTTTTCTTTTCTTAAACCTATTCCACTCTCTCTCTTCTCATTTTGAAACCCACGACCCAGTCGCACAGATCCTCTGTTTCTCCTTCTTCTTCTTCTTTTTTTTAGAAAACCAATATACTTTTTCCCTTGTTATGAAACCCAAAGCTCCTCTCTTTCTTAGTTGGGTCATTCATGAAAAAATAAATAAACATGTATGAATGTTTATTTATTTATATGTGGTAATTGTTTAGTAACTTTAGTTACTTTAATAGATGTCAACATAGCACTTAGACTCATATTGAATTTTTCTTAAATTTATTAAGTGATTAAATTATTAACTAATGTTAGTAATTAGTTATAGGGCATTAAAGCATTATGGCTACTGGAGATTCAAATTCAAGAAAAGACATTGCATGGAAGTATGCGTATCTAGCTAATCAAAACAATAAAAATGATTTAACTTGCAAATTCTGTGGGAAAGTTGCAAAAGGAGGGGCTTGTAGACTTAAGCAACACTTGGTTAGAGGTTATAGAGCTATTGTTGGCTGTCAAAAGTGCCCTAAACATGTGAAGGAAGAAGTTAATCAATATATGCTGAGGAAAAAAACAGAAAAAGAGCAAGTAAATTTGACAGCTGAATTTGATGATGTGGCTTTTGATGAAGAAGAGGATGAGGTTGCTGAAGTTGATGCTCGCGGCAAACGAGTGCAAAATGTAGGTGGTAGTGGCACTAGCAAAAAAAAAAAGAAACCAAGGCATGTAGGTCCTATGGATGCATTTGTCTCTCCTCCTAAATCAGCACTAATGGGAAAGAGTGGAAAGGGGGTCCAAACAACAATTAATGATGCTTACAAGAAAGAGTTAAGAGAAAAGGCTTGTGTTGATATAGCAAGGTGGATGTATGAAGCAGCAATTCCATTCAATGCTGTTAATTATGATAGTTTCAATGCTGCAATTCAATCCATTGGACAATATGGAATTGGTATGAAGCCCCCAAGTTACCATGAAGTGAGAGTTCCTTTATTGAAAAAGGAAGTGGTCCACACCAATGATATAATGAAGAGCCATAGAGAAGAATGGGCAAGAACTGGATGTTCCATTATGTATGATGGATGGAAAGATAAAAGTCATAGATCTTTGATAAATTTTTTGGTGAATTGCTCTAAGGGAAGCATGTTTATCGAGTCTATTGATGCGTCTTCATATATGAAGACTAGAGAAAGGATGTTTCAACTACTTGATAGCATGGTGGAGAAAATTGGAGAAGACAAAGTTGTACAAGTTATAAGTGATAATGACTCAAGTTATGTGATGGCAGGTAAGAAGTTATATATAGAACTATATATCTTAATCTCATGAAATTAGAAAATAGAATTCATATTTTATTTTTATTTTTTTCTTAATTGTTACTAATTTTCATACTTATATTTTTACATTATTAGGACGATTATTGGAGGCAAAAAGACCTCATTTGTATTGGACCCCATGTGCTGCCCATTCTTTGGATTTGATGTTGGAAGACATTGCAAAGCTTCCTACAATCATGAGAACAATAAAAAGGGCAATTGAGCTTACTGGGTATATATATAATCGTACAGGTCTCATAAACATGATGAGACAGTTTACAGGGCAAAGGAACTTGCTTAGGCCCGCTAAAACTCGATTTGCTACATCCTTTCTCACATTATCAAGTATACATAAGCAAAAGGAAAACTTGAGAAAGATGTTTACTTCAGAGGATTGGACCCGTAGCAAGTGGGCAAAGGAGCTAATAGGAAAAAGGGTGGCTCAAACTGTTCTAATGCCTACATTTTGGAACACTGTTGTCTATAGCCTTAAAGTGTCCGGTCCTATTGTTCGTGTGCTTCGATTGGTTGATGGGGAGAAAAGGCCTGCCATGGGTTACATTTATGAGGCTATGGATCGAGCTAAAGAGGCAATTGAAAAATCTTTTAATGGAAAGGAAGAAAGATACAATGAAATCTTTGAAATAATAGATCGAAGGTGGGACTGTCAACTCCATCGGCCTTTGCATGCGGCTGGTTATTTCTTGAATCCAAAATTTTTTTATGATAATCGCTCTGAAATTGAGCGAGATGAAGAGGTGATGACTGGCCTATACAAATGCATACAAAGGTTGGTTCCAAACATTGATCAACAAGATAAGATTCTTGAAGAGTTGACATCATATAAGAGAGAAGAGGGCCTCTTTGGGTTGGAAATGGCTAAGAGGCAGAGAAAGAAAAAAGCACCAGGTATTTGCTTCGTTAGCTTTTGTTAGTTGTTACTTATTAGTTTGTCCATTTTATTAAATGGAAAAATTATTTAGTTCTTATAAAGTTTGAGTTAAGGGTTAAGACTTAAGAGTTAAGACCATTTTTTATTTTCCTTAACAGCTGATTGGTGGTCTGCTTATGGAGCTTCAACTCCAAGTTTACAGCAATTTGCTGTAAAAGTTCTTAGCCTAGCTTGTAGTTCATCAGGATGCGAGCGAAACTGGAGTATGTTTGAACATGTGAGTGACTAAAAAGTTAGGGACTGGATTGTGAAATTTATTTCATGATTTAGTTATCATGATATCATCATCTATGCATATTAATATATTTCTATATGGATTGTGTAGGTGCATAGCAAGAAAAGAAATAGGTTAGCACAATCTCGGATGAATGATTTGGTATATATTAAGTACAATAGAGCCTTGAAGCGGAGATATAATTTGCGTGACACAATTGATCCAATCTCCTTGAAAGATATAGATGATAGCAATGAGTGGCTGATTGGAAGAGTAGAAGAAGATGAAGTAGAAGAATTTGCTGAAGATGATCTTGTGTTTAATGATGATATCTTGACATGGGGTAGTGTTGCTAGAGCTTCTGGAGTTGAAGAAGAAAGATTCAACTTCAGATCAAGAATGAGACCAATAGGACAAGCTACAAGTTCAAGTTCTAGTTCACAACATGCTCCTCATGATGGAGATGAAGATGATGAGGAAAATGATGAGGGCTACAAATCTTGTGATGAAAATGATGATGGTCCCTTACTTGATGAGGATGGTGATGATTATGTAGATTAGGATTTCAATTTGTATTTGCATTGATTTTGTTAGGCAAAGATATTTTGTTAGGCAAAGATAACATTACTTAACATTCTAGTACTTTTTAGCCTTTGCCTTTTTGGTTCTATACTTCTATTTTGATTCAACCATGTTTTGTAATCATGGCCATCAAATATCATAGTTGCATATATTTTGTAAAGCACAATAGAATTATATAAATGTTATAAAATGTTTTATTGTAATTTAAATGATTAATTGATCACTTGATTGTTGTATTGATTATTAATAATTTTTTTTTAATTTATTAATTTTTTTTAAAATGTGCGCTTCACATCGATCAGGCGCGTACTTGCGCTTTGCGCTTTGTGCCTAGGCTCTAGGAGGCCTTTGCGCTTAAGTGCGCTCAGCGCTTAAGTGCGCTCAGCGCTTTTAACAACACTGAGTTACACTCCCCTCCTTTAAGGTTTGGGATAGTGACACTCAACTCCAAACCTTAAGGAAAAAATACCCACCTCCCTTGAGGTTTGAAAAAATTAACACCCCCCTTGTTTATATTCGTAATAAAATATTCTAAAATTTTATAAGAATCATTTTACAAAAAGTTTAATTATGGTTAGTAAAAAAAAATAATTGATAAAATTTAGAATAAAAATGCAAAATTTATCAAGTACCAAAACACTTGTAATGGCAAATCTCTCCATAACCCATTGGAAAAAAAAAAAAAACAATAAGCAAAATTCACAATTAAAATTTTAATATACACTTTAATTACAAATTTAAAACAATGAATTTTAGTTATGAAATAAGATAATTTTGGAAACTTGCATTTAAGCAAATGGCAAATTAGTACACAACATTTTTAATATTAATTTAAAATACATATTTATTATTTTTGGAGAAATAAAATTGAAATTTTCCCAAATGCGGTCCAATTATTTATCCGATATATTATCATAGTTTTCAAGCTTCTCATAAAATATTAATATGAAACCAAATAATTTTGTGCAAAAGATTTGAAAATATTGATGAAGCTATTTTTTATAGGATATATCAAGTTGCTTAATAAATAGACAGATACTCTTTGGAATAAAGCGCAATATGAATAAATTTAAGAATGGTCATGCTAACGAGTGCCCTTAGGGCATTGGTTAACAATTCATTTTAGAAAAGTTTTGACATCACTTTTATGGGAAATGAAAAAAAACTGTTAAAACATTTATTGTTTTTCTTTCTTTTCTTATAAAAACTTTCTTTAAATGGATTATTAAAAAATGCCAATGCCATTAGGATGTTTGTTAGCATTTCCCGTTTAAGAAATATGTTGTATGAGTATGAGGTTAAAATTTACGCTGCCCAAATCAAATACAAGTTTAATTTTGCTAGAGGCTAGCTAATCATTCCCATTTAAAAAATGATTTTTTTTTGGAATACGAAAATAACAAAGAGAACTGCAACACTGGCTGCGATCATGGGAATAAACAAAATTCAAAATTAAACAGAGCAAAGTAGAAATTAGAGCAGAAACAAATAGCTGGGCAGTAGTACTTCTGGACTCATAGCTTATGTGATGACTTCATTGTCAATTATTATGATGGGGATATGAGAAATTTTGCGCCATTCTTTTCCATTCTTTCTCCGATACCGCTTTTTTAGCAAAGGGCACTTCCAAATATCTAGAGTAGAAAGGGAGGCAGGAAAGCCCTCTTCTGGTAAGCGCTGGAGGTTATCGCAGTCCCAAATCTCCAACTCTTTAAGTAAGGTAAGGGGTTGAAACCCCTTACCGTTGAGTGATGTCAGATGTGTGAATGAAATGTTGAGGCAGATAAGAGAAGGGGGCAACAACGCCTCCTCCGGAAAGGAACCCACTTCTTTGCCGTAATACCGAATTTGAATTTCTCTGAGAGAGTGAAGACTCTGTAAACCCCACTCCATGCGTCTGAAAAAGAGTTTGTCGCAGCGACGGATTTCAAGTATTTGTAAATTGGCGGGCAAACCCCCTTCAAGAAATGATTCCAATTCTGGACAGTCCCACAACTCCAAATATGGAAGAGATGGGAGGAGGGTGTGCATACCTTCAGCAAGTGACTTTAAGTTATAACAGTGAGAAATAGAAATCTGTGTCAAATTTGGGGCGCACAATCCCCCGCTGGGAAAGGATACAAAATTAGGGCAGTAATAGATGGTCAATTTAGTGAGAGAAGTTGGATCCAAGAGAGATTTATCTGATGCCGAAAGAGATTCAAGATTATTTCCTAATTTCGATAGATTTGAGTTTTGGGAAAAATTCTAATGGTAAAGACCAAAGTGGACCAGGACCACTATTTACCTTCAAGCTCTCAATTGATGGATAGCAATGGCTCCCTGGCAACTGAAGTACTCCATTGATTTGAAGCGTTTTTAAAGTAGTGGGTAGACCACCCTCAAGGAGGGTCACGTGGCATCCATCAATTCCAAGACTTTGTAGCTTAGGTGATAATTCCTTCAACGCCACCTTATCACAATTTGTCAAGGCCAATTCATGGAGAGCAGAAGGACTAGGAAGGGCCCGTTTGTTTAGGCGTTTACATTGCACAGAATGGCAGTTTCGTGAATCGCAATTCCGGGATTGCGTTTGGTTAGGCGATATCTACGGGATTGCATTTTCAATTCCGCAGATTTTCGCGATTCTGAAAATGAGATTTTCTACTGCTTTTTCAGCATCGCGCTGTTGGGACGATTGGGTTACCGCTAATTCTTTCGCGCGGTTTAGGAAATTATTTTCCGAAATCCCAGCCTATCCCTTCTCCATATATATATCTCAGTCTTGCTCTCATTGTCAATTTCACGAAATTCAGTTCTTTCTTCTCTGTTATTGCTCTATTGCTCTCTCTAATTGCCGTCGTTATTCTGCATCACGATTTCCAGGTAAACATTTTCATATCTCATCAGTCTTGGTTCTCTCCTCATCAATTTCACAATTTTCACTTCTTTCTTCTCTGTTATTGCTCAATTGCTCTCTCCGATTGCCATCATTGTTCTGCATCACGATTTCCAGGTAAACATTCTCCATTACCCATCTCTGAAATAATTATATTGATTTGGGCTTTTGCATGTTAGTTTAGATGACTAAATAAACTCAAAATATTAGAACTTACATGACTAAGGGATATGTTGTTGCTGCTGTTGTTTCTTTACTGGTTGTGAAGTTTTTAAAACAATTTCAGACAGATGAGGTTGATCAAAACCATTTGGATTGGATGGGATTCATTTTTTCACGTTGAAAAGTATAAGGGTTTGAAGAATATTTTAGGTTGTTGTTGCTGCTACTGTTTATTTACTGGTTGTGAAGTTTAAAAGAAAATTTCAGATACATGGGGTTGATGGAAAATTTCAAGTTGTTGTTTTGATGTGCTTTTGCAGTTTAAGAGTGTTTTGCAGTGCTTTTACTTTTGCAGTTAAGAGTGTTTTTGCAGTTAAGAGTGTATTACTCAAAACATTTGAAGATGCTTGATGTTGTTTGCTTTTCTATTATAATGTTGTTCTGAAGGCTGTCTATTAGAATATGTACTTTTTGCATTGTTTTTTTTTTTTTTTTTTAATTATCATCATTTAAATTTATGATTCATTAAAAAATTTAGGCATTTGTTTCATCCAATTTGTTCTTGCTGCCTTTTAAATTGAACCTACACTTAAGTTGAACTTAGAATGTGGCGAGATCAGAATTTAGCTTTCTGTGATGAATAGGCAGGGGAATGTGGCTGCTCACACGCTTGCTAAGTGGGGTAAATTCTCACTTTTTTTTTTTTTTAATTTGTCTATGGAATCCTCCTCATTGTGTTTCTAGCTTAGTGCGCTCAAAGAGGCCTTAAGTGATTTTGTTTGTTCTTATGTCTTTTGTTTTTGCCTTTTGCTTTGGGCAGCTAGTTTATTGTGTTGTTGTTTCTTTTCAATTTCACGATTCAGCCAAAAAAAGAATAAAATACAAAGATTGGTTCATGCATGCCCATCTACAAAAACAATGAGAAACACACAAGCTATAACAAAGTATTGTTTGTAAGAGCATTGGAATTTTTACCTATAACAAAGTATTGTTTGTAAGAGCATTGGAATTTTTACATATTTGGTTGAAAATTGTTATTAATAAACCTATATTTTATTTAGATGGTTAAGAACAAGGAGACTTCAAATCCCAACACCAAACAATCCCAAAATAGCTCAAATGTTAGAGTTCAATGGCCATCAAGAGTAACGACTATCTTTTGTGAAGCTTGGGTGGATGAGGTATTTAAGGGTAATCGACCTAATACCCACTTTAGTAAAAAGGGTTGGGCAAATATTATAGCAACTTTTGAAAAGAAAACTGGAAAGGAATATCCTAGGGCGAAGTATAAGCATAAATGGGATAGTTTGAAGAAAGATTGGGTACTTTGGAATAAGTTGAAGGGAAGTGAAACTGGATTGGGATGGGATGTAGCCAAAGGAACAATAGCTGCAACTGATGAGTGGTGGGAGAGGAAATTAATGGTATGTTTTGTATAACCCATTGTAAATATTTTGTATTAGTAGATAAACCATGCTATTTGAGTTATTAATGAAAATATTCAAAATTGTAGGAGGTTCCTGAAGCTGCAAAATTTCGAGAGAAAGGTTTGGAGAATGTTGACTTATTCGACATTATGTTTAAGGACATTGCGGCCACAGGAGATTTAGCATGGGCCCTTACTTCAGGTGTGTTACCAACTGATCTTGAGACACCTAAGGAGGGGTTAGGTGATACTTCCGCTGACTCATCTTCTCCAAATGATGATGATGACATTCATGAAGATGAGACTCCTAACCTCACACAACCACCTAATTTAACACAAAACAAAGGAAAGAAGCGAGTTTTACCATCATCCACACAGAGCAAAGGGAAGAAAGGAGGAACGACATTACAGTTGACACAACAGCTTAGTCGTATCTGTGATGTTGTGGAGTTAAGGAACTCAGCTTTTTCAGTGGAGCCAAATAGTACTATTCGTAATGTCATGGAACGCGTGTGCACCTTAGATGGCATTGAGAAGGGTTCTGAACTCTACCTCATGGCAGCACGAATTTTTCAGAAACGAGAGAAGAGAGAGATGTTTGTCGTGATGGAAGAACCATATTTACAACTTTAAATTCTGCAAGCGGAGGCAAGATTGTTAGGAGGGCACTACTTTGGCACTTAAGGTGTTTTATGTTTTATTCTTTGAATAATGTTTTATGGAAGAGAGAGATATTTTTCATTCTATTGTTGTTTTATCCTTTGAATAATGTGGTTGTTAGGGTGTTTTAACTTGTTGAGCTGTTAGGGTGTTTGAATTACGAAGATAGAGTATTACATGGAGGGTAATTTTTTATATGGTGCTTTTGTAGTGAATCTTATGGAAGTTTCTGAATTGTATGGTGTTTTTATATGGTGTTTTTGTGTCTGCTGCCATGATGTTTTTCATCTTATCTTACCAATCAATCTTCATTTGACCTTTTATTGTGTCTCATCTTCTGCTTCAATTACGGTCTAAAAGTACACCTGTAACTTTCTTTTACTTTTTAATTCATGTCTTTAGTAATATTAGATGGGGGAAATGTGAGTAGGAGTCATTTTGTTCAGTTGTCTTTTTCAGTAAAACAAAATGTATAAAACACTAAAAATGCCTCAGAAATCATGAATAGAAAAATATTGATGGTTCAACATTTCTGTTGCCATCATGATGAAGGGGATAAACTCATAAAAGATAGGTACAAAAAAGAGAGAAAAAAAATACTTAGTTTATCTATTAGAAATTGAAGATCATACAAACCAAGGGACTGGCTAAAAAATTGTTGGAATATTGTATCTATACACACAAGCTGACATTCAAATGAAGAAATGGCATCTAGCTATAAGCCTATGGCCTTATCCATGAAAAGAGCTATGCAAAATTCTATTTGGCTTTAGCTTTAATTAATCCTTGAAAGTATTGAAATGAAACACGGCCTAGTTACATAGCTCTTGCTGTTGGTAAGCCATTACATGCTGATACAATTTATGAGTCCAAGTCACCAAGAACAGAATCAGCTTTGCCAGAATTTGTATAGATGATCTTACTCAGATTACTACTGTCCTCAATTCACAGAATAGTGAAGAGGTTAAAAGGTTGGCACCAGCCAGTCAAGTTTAAAAGCAATTTGGACTTCCCAAAGCAGGCAGTAGCTTCTACTGAGGCAGAAACTAGTTCTTGTGTACTGGTATTGATGAGGTACTCTGGCTAATCCATGACAAAAATTCTTTTATTATTTTATCTGGTTTTCTTTTTCTAGGTGTATTTGTGTCTCTTACTTTTTCATTTGACCTTTTATTCTGTCTCATCATCTGCTTCAAATACAGTCTAGAAGTTCTCCACCTGTAACTTTCTTTACTTTTTAGTGCATGTCTTTAGTAATATTAGATGGGGAAATGTGAGCATGAGTCTTTTTGTTTAGTTGTAAATGTTCAGGAAAAAAATGTATAGAACACTAAAATGCCTCAGAAATCATGAATAGAAAAATATTGATGGTTCAAAAGTTGTTGCCATGATGAAGGGGATAAAAGATAGGTAGAAAAATGAACTTCTAATTTAGTTTATCTATTAGAAAGTGACGATCATACAAGCTGAGGAGCCGGCTCAAAAATTGTTGGAATATTGTATCTATAAGTTTATAACACACAAGCTGACATTCAAAAGAAGATAGAAGTTTAACTTCTTTATCCTCTTAAAAATTGTTTATTTGCCATACCACCCAAACTAAACATATTCCATTAATGTCAAACAGACTCTCAACACTAGGTATTACATCCTATTGACTGCATGTCTCCATAAGAAGGGAAAACGAGGAGTAACATTTAAATACAAATCATTCTTTCTCCTACAGGTTGATCCGAAATTCTCAGTCATGTCAAGTTCTTCTGGTTTGACTTCATTTGGTAGTTTCCAGTCAAAGTGGTATAGCAATTGAGCAAGTTCAAGCCATAATACAGTCGTGTTGTTAGTGCTAATTTTCAGATAGGTTGAATATGCTGTGCTTAATTTGTCAAACACTGTTGCACTTGTAATTATTAATTTGAAATTGTATTCATTTTCTGCTTCTGCAGAAAGTGAGCATAATCGCTGCAACTATTACTAGCTCTGTTGAGAGAAGAGGATTGTTTGCCCAGATAAATAGTTTCATTGCCGCTGTTATTCTTGCCGGACAACTTACCTTGACGGTATGTTATTTATAAGATTAATTTTGGCTGTCATTTAGATGTTATATCATGGTGTTACAACAGAGAATATGAGAAATAATGCCTAAAGAACTTACTTAGATCTTTGCCTCCTGAAGGTGCATGCCTCATGGTTAGTTTTATGCTTATATATGAATTTGAGGATTTGTCTTTGTGAGTTCGTTTAGACCCCTGTAAACCTAGATTGTTTAACCTAATTAATTAACCAAGTGAATACTTAGGTTTATTATTCAGATCTAGGTTAAAACAATAACAATCATATCAAGTAAGGCAGCGGAAAATAAAGAACACAAAGATATGATGACCTAGGAAAACCAAACCAGTAAAAAACCTGGGGAGGATTTAACCTAGCTATCCTCAAGGTAAAATAGCAAATCCACTAGAAAGAATTGAAGTTTACACAATAGCGACTTAGACCACTAACATCCTATTGCTACCCAAGTGTAGGAAACTTACTATCACGACCACGTGACAGCTCCGAGATCCACAGACTCCTTCTTTCTTTAATCTTTGCAAAACACAAACACCCACGTTTGTGACTTTGAGATCCCACTCAAAGGTTTAGCAATACAAAATCTCTTGTTTGTGACTCCAAGACCACCCTTGAAGGTTTAGATCATCAGCACCTTTGATGACAAGAGAAGGCAGCAACTTCAGCAATACCGGATCTTGAGATTCTTCAAGGAACAACACTGGTAGAAGTTATAAGAGAGGTTTTAGGAACAAAACCCTAAATACAAAAGAGGCACACTCTTTTCTCTCTAAAAAGCCTTGTAAAAACGTGCTTAGGGTTTCCTTTATATAGTAGGAGAAGTAGATCTGAAACCCTAATCCTTAATGGGCTAGAACTGCTGTTTGGGCCAACTTAAAATTCTGCAGATACGATTCTCGATCGATCGAGCCTGTTTTTCAATCGATCGAACCAGGCAGATTCTGAAATCTTCTTTCTGCAGCTTACATGTTCTTGTGTGCTCACGATTTGCCAATTGTTCTAAGCTCTTAGAACCTAACAATCTCCCCCTTTGGCAATTCGTGACAAAACTTTCATACAAAATGAAATGTTAAAATACAAGAACAACCCAATACAATAAAATGCCCAATTACATCACAAATCCCAATCTAAGACTCTTAACCTAGAAGTTGCCAAGAAGAGGTAGAAGGTCTTGATTAGAATGCACTGATTAGAATGCACCTGTCTTTCCTGAAACACTCAACAAATACATCAATGCATGTGTGGAAAGAAAAGACATATAAACAATAATATGAAATAGAAATATAAAAACACAAATAAATTCTAACTCTCCCCCTAAGTTAGATACATCAAAAAGTTTTTATATTCTCTCCCTTTCAAACAATTTCAACTCCCCCTAAACAAAACAAACAGGATTCCCACATTTCATCTATCTATTTCTCCCCCTTTTTGTCACGTATTGACAAATACAACTCAAACAAAGAGTAAACATGAGAGAAAAAAGAGAACCAAGGGAACATAAAACAAATTAGCTCTATAGAAAAAAGAGATAACTCCCCCTATAAAGAGCAATAACTCCCCCTATAAACAACATAGGCAAAAAAAAAAAAAAAAAACTTTTCTCCCCCTATATAAATAAGAAAAACAAAACAAGTTTTAGGAAAAATAGTTTTGGGAAAAATTTAGGAGGTGGGGATAAATAAAAAAAAAAAAAAAAATATGAGTTGAGGATACACATAAAAAATATTCTCTCTTTCAATAAATGCAAACTTGACATTATGTGACCCATAAACAGTTGCATAAGTAGAGAAGATATTTGCACATTGATTATCCATCATATCTCTTAAGAAAATATTTTCTGCAATTCACACATAAAGAAAAATAGCATATACTAAAATGTACAAAGGACTCAAAAATTAATCAATCAATTTTTAATTCAAGTTGAGTACCCAATTTAGCAAAGTGTATGCATGTTATGTGTGAAAACAATAAGAGATATGACTGCAAAATTGCAAGATGGACACAGAAAAACAATGCAACTCATGTGAATCCTAACCATAAATGATGCATGAAAAAATTTGGTCAAAAACTCTAAAAACTGAAAATTTTTCAGTTTCGATCGATCGAGCATCGATCGAATACCAATCGAGTCAGACAGAATCAAACCAAAAATTTTAATCGCAATTTCGATCGGTCGAGAGACAGATTCGATCGGTCGAAATTCTGGAAAGCTCAAATTTTTGAAAAACAGAACAATTTAATGCAGTAACTCCTCAAAGCATAGTATTTTATGAATGAAATGCATGAGTATGAGACTGAAAGTTTTCAAAAACACTTGAATTCAGCCCAAATCTTCCAAAATTAAGATTTTCAATCAATTTGTCCTTAAAAACTCAAATTTTGCATCAAAATCAAGGAACATATAATCTTGGATGGCCACAACAAAATCACACACAATAACATGTACAAAGTTTAGTAAAGAGTAACTTTGTGTAGTGTGTGCAACTAGTAAAAGCTTGAGAGACATGTGAGGTGATATGTGAATAGTAATCAATCACAAAGTCTACAAAATCTATCACATGAATTTGAAAGAGACTATTACTTAAAGAGTTACATCATATAACTCTCACATCTCCTAGAATAAAAGCTTGCAATCATGTAAGTTTCTTGATTTGCCTCATAATATACACACCAATTTTAATTGATTAGAAACTTATTATAGCCCAATAATGTACACACCAGTTTTAGAATTTAAACCGAGGCTACACCTTATGTTCTTTTTGTGCATGTGCTACACTTTCTCGAGCACAAAATCTTACGATATGCACTAAGGTGTTCATGATTGGCTAGTAAACAGTGGTGAGATGGTTATTTTTGCCTTTCTCAATAAGTTCAAGTCCAACAATCAAAGGCATGTGATTTCAAGATCAAGATCATGTGATCAAAAACTACAAACATCTTCCCACACAACATGCACTACAAAGACTTCAGCCAGTAAAGTGCAATAAATAAGCTCATCCAAGCTAAACAAGGTACATAAACATGTTATGTAAAGATAATATGGCCAACCTTAATTATAAATCCAAGATATATAATACAAAACACATAAAAATCTTTTTGGTTAAAAAAAATTTATGACCAAAACTAAAAGCACACATTAAGCTAAAAGATTAAAAATGCAAATGCAATGCATGACAGTGCTTAACTAAGCTATAGAGGGTACACAAACAAGAAATATTAATTTCTCAATTAACCCTTGAGTACATGTACAAACTAGTACATACTCATACAAAATCATCAATAGCTTAGCATTTATATAACACATACTTTTTATGTTTCTCCACAATATCAAGCATGTTATAAATCAAGAGAGAGATATCATAATTCATGTAATCCTCAAAACAAATAAAACAAGACACAAAATAAAATATTTTTATCTTTTTGAAAATTTTCAATGTTTTTGGATTTTTTTTTAAATAAAAACAACAAAAAAAAACACAACAACCAAAAACATAAACAAAATATGTCTACAAATAATTGAAAGAATTAAATCAGGGACAAGTCAACAACACTCACCTTAGAGAATCTTTTCTCACCCATATAGCACGAGTCTTCAGCTTTGTAGGTGAAAATCCATGTGAAGCAGAGTGTATTTGAGAGATTACACCAATCTTCTGAGAAAGACTGAAATCCTGCAATTTCCTTTCACAAGCCAACAAGCTTAAATTTTTCAAAAGAATATGAAACAACTTATATGGACTTATGGCAGGAGAAATATCATCACATATCCTAGACTGAAACACAGAATTTTTAAATTTCAATTTATGACAATTAGGATGAATGTGACCGGAGACACCACAAAAGTGACAAACATGAACAAATTTAGGAACATCAGTATTCCTAACAGCAAATCTAGTCTCAGATTTTGGTTTTTGCCTCAACAAAGAACAATTTGGTCTAATATGACCAACAACACCACAAAGGTGACAAGTAGGAACAAAAATAGATTTCTTATGCTCTCTAACAGTAGGTTTAGACTTAGGTTTAGAAACTTCAGCGTCTACATCAGAACTTTTACCTTTGTCTAACCTAGCAAAATAAGCCTTTTCTTTATTATTCCTCTTGAAAGGAGGGATATAAACTTTTTCAGCTTTAGGCTCAAGAGAAACAGAAACACTTATGTTATCAGCAGCAAGCTTGGTACTAGTCAAATTTTCAATTTTAGCTTTGGATTCAGCTAACTCTTGTTCCAAGCTTTTCATCTTCTCATCTTGAGAGGAAATTTGATTTCTAAAAAATTCATTCTTTTTATTAGATTCATCTAATCTAACAATCAATTCCTCTTTTTCAAGATTAGCCAATTTTAACTCTTCCTTGAATTTCTTAGCAATTCTCATAGTTTTCAATAATTCCTTACGAAAAGTTTCACAGGCATCAAAAAGATCAACAGAAACAACAATATCCTTCTTATTCAAATCATCACAATCAATAACAGTAAGACACTTAAAATTATCCATGATAACAGGGATCAAGGATCAACTCTTAGATCAAAGGATCTACAACAGAAGAGCTACCCGCTCTGATACCACTTGTGAGTTCGTTTAGACCCCTGTAAACCTAGATTGTTTAACCTAATTAATTAACCAAGTGAATACTTAGGTTTATTATTCAGATCTAGGTTAAAACAATAACAATCATATCAAGTAAGGCAGCGGAAAATAAAGAACACAAAGATATGATGACCCAGGAAAACCAAACTGGTAAAAAACCTGGGGAGGATTTAACCTAGCTATCCTCAAGGTAAAATAGCAAATCCACTAGAAAGAATTGAAGTTTACACAATAGCGACTTAGACCACTAACATCCTATTGCTACCCAAGTGTAGGAAACTTACTACCACGACCACGTGACAGCTCCGAGATCCACGGACTCCTTCTTTCTTTAATCTTTGCAAAACACAAACACCCACGTTTGTGACTTTGAGATCCCACTCAAAGGTTTAGCAATACAAACTCTCTTGTTTGTGACTCCAAGACCACCCTTGAAGGTTTAGATCATCAGCACCTTTGATGACTAGAGAAGGCAGCAACTTCAGCAATACCGGATCTTGAGATTCTTCAAGGAACAACACCGGTAGAAGTTATAAGAGAGGTTTTAGAAACAAAACCCTAAATACAAAAGAGGCACACTCTTTTCTCTCTAAAAAGCCTTGTAAAAATGTGTTTAGGGTTTCCTTTATATAGTAGGAGAAGTAGATCTGAAACCCTAATCCTTAATGGGCTAGAACTGCTGTTTGGGCCAACTTAAAATTCTGCAGATACGATTCTCGATCGATCGAGCCTGTTTTTCGATCGATCGAACCAGGCAGATTCTGAAATCTTCTTTCTGCAGCTTACATGTTCTTGTGTGCTCACGATTTACCAATTGTTCTAAGCTCTTAGAACCTAACAGTCTTCAATAATGAAACTAAATAGGCCTTTTGAGTAACATTATAAAATATAGCTCATTTAAGGCCTGAAAAAAGGACAAGTATTGGGTTGTATTTACCTGCCATATGTATACAAGTAAAAAAAAAAATGCAGTATTTTTCTAATTGTTCAGAAAAAATGTAGTATTTTTTCTGGCATCCATATGTATACAAGTATAAGGATAGCTAAACACAAATGCCAAAGGTACAATAATGGCACTTAACAATCTTTTTGAAAGCTTTATATATATATGTATGTATATATATATATATATATATATATATATATTGAAAATTATAATTCATACTTGAAAAACCGTCCAGTACTTGCAAAGCTGTGCACTTTGTTGCACACATCTAATATATATATATATATATATATATATATATATTTTGATAGGTACACATCTAATATACTTTAAACATTATCTATCACTTGGGTAAACATATAACCCATTACAGTTAGCCATGCTCCATTATAGTCTTTGCTACATTCTCAGCATTTTGGAATGAAATAGCTGCTGTCAAGATTGAAGAATCTAACCCATATTATCTTGACAGTTGAGAATTTCACAATTGCACAAGGCAGTAGCCACTCCAGATCAGTACAATTTAAAAATTAGAAACATTAATTATTGTTTTAAGTACAAAATTCACAGCTTTACTTCACTTAAGTTTTGGAGATCCAAACTTGCCCCCAACTAATTGCCTTGAACCACTTGTGAACAATATCCTACATACTTTACCTAACAAGATGCTGCTGCCTTTGTTTTATCTCATGGAAAATAGCTCCTTCACATAAATATCAACTGACAAACTTGGATGCAGCAAGTCACAGCCCATGAATTCATATGAACCTTTTTACCAAACTCACATACAACTTCCCTATTCAAAATCTGGCCAATTTCCCTGGATTTATTCTTGATTGTCCTAGATGTAATCGTCCTGAAACCACTTTGCATGCTATAAGGGATTGTATGTGAGCCATAGAATTTTGTATTACTCTTCCTGGACAAAGGGACATCAATTTCTTCCAGTTACCTCTAAATGTACCCCTTGGAGGTCCAGAGGAAAGCAATGCCCTGAGCCAACCCGAAAGATAGGAGACGAGCCGTCCGTTGGCCACTGACTATGTCCCATCCCACGTGGTCGCGGAGATGCAGAAAATGAGGGAGTGCATGGATTTCATGATGAACGCCCTCAAGGGACGAGTATCCAGCGACCTCGACGACCTCGTCTAGCGTACGGACTCTTCCTTCACTACACCTGTCAATTCATTCCCCCTTCCGCTGAAGTTCTGTATGCCCTAGGTGGAAAGCTACGACGGGTTTAAAGACCCACTAGACCATCTGGAGTCCTTCAAGACATTGATGCACTTACAAGGTGTACCAGACGAAATCATGTGCCGAGCCTTCCCGACGACATTGAAGGGCCCCACAAGAATCTGGTTCAGCAGGCTGACGCTCGGCTCTATCGGTACCTTCAGAGAGCTAAGCGCTCAGTTCACCTCGCACTTCATCGGGGGACATAGGTACAAAAAATCAACTACATGCCTGATGAACATTAGGCAGCGGGAGGATGAGATGCTAAGGTCCTACATAGCCTATTTCAACAACGAAGCACTTTCAATTGATGAGGCAGATGATAAGATACTGGTTGCTGCATTCACGAACAAGCTGCAGAAGGGTAAGTTTTTATTCTCCATATACAAAAATGACCTGAAAACTATGTCGGATGTGTTGTACAGGGTGACTAAATACATGAATGCAGTAGACGCGCTACTAGCCTAAGAAGAAAAGCCTCCCAAGAAGAGGGAAAGGCAGGAGGACGTACGGCAAGACAAGGGACGAAAGGTAGCTCGGACGGGAGAAGGCCGAGACAATAAACGCCCAAAACCCCCAACTGGGAAGTTCACAAGCTTCACTTCGCTGACGACTCCGATCGACCAAGTCTTGATGCAGATCAAGGATGAAGGGTCCCTAACGTTTCTAGGGAAGCTGAAAGGAGATCTCAACAGACGACCCAGAGACAGGTACTGCCGTTTCCACCGAGACCACGGCTATGACACTGCCGATTGTTATGACCTGAAGCAACAGATCGAAGCCCTGATTAGATAAGGAAATTTGCAGAAGTTTGTCAATCGAGGGAGAACAGATGCACTTCAACAGGAGCAAGCCCCTCGCCGGGATAATGAGCGACCCAGACCGCCCATAGGGGATATAAGAATGATCATTGGGAGTGCGGCAACCGTCGACTTGACCAAAAAGGCTCGAAAATCCTACCTCAGAGTGGTTCAGAATGTCCAGTCTACAAGCGTTGTCCAGAAGAAGCCGCAAGTCAACAGCCCCACTATTGAATTCACGGAGGAAGATGCCCAATGTCTTCATCATCCGCATGACGAAGCGCTTGTCGTCAGCGTCCGGCTAGGGGACTATAACACGTACCGGGTCCTGGTCGACAACGGAAGCTCTGCAGATATTCTCTACTACCCGGCATTCCAACAGATGCGGATCGACAAAGAACGCCTAGTCCCTACCCACGCTTCGCTCGTCGGGTTTGGAGGAACGAGAGTATACCCCCTCGGCGCAATCACATTACCTGTCACAATTGGGGAGTACCCCTGGCAAGTCATTAGGGATGTTACTTTCCTCATCATCGACTGCTCCTCCGCCTACAATGCCATCATAGGGCGACCCACCCTCAATGCATGGAAGGCTGTGACTTTGATCTACTACCTGATGGTCAAGTTCCCCACCAAGTACGGAGTGGGGGAGCTGTGGGGAAACTAGGTGGCCGCACGTGAATGCTACATTGCGATGGTAGAGATGAACAAGCACTTACAAGCGATGAACATAGAACAACGTGTAGGGGCAGAACCTGTAGAGGAGCTCGAAGAGATATCCCTCGACGAGTTCAGATCGGACAGGACCACAAGGATCGACACTCTCACCAGCCCTACGGCTCGCCAAGCACTCTTGACTTTCCTCAAGGAGAATCAAGACGTATTCGCCTAGAGTCATGAGGACATGCCGGGAATCGACCCTTCAGTTATAGTACATAGGCTGAACGTGTCGCCCTGCTTCCCGCCCGTCCGGCAGAAGAAGCGAGTGTTCGCCCCAGAATGAGACCAAGCAATAGTAGAAGAAGTCGGCAAGTTACAGTAAGCAGGTTTCATCAGGGAAGTGTACTATCCCGACTGACTAGCCAATGTGGTGATGGTCAAGAAAGCTAGCGGGAAGTGGCGAATGTGTGTAGACTTTACGGACCTGAATAAGGCATGCCCCAAGGATAGCTACCCCCTCCCTCGAGTCGATACACTAGTGGACTCTACGGCTCGGCACCAACTACTGAGCTTTATGGATGCCTTCTTAGGGTACAATCAGATTTGGATGGATGAGGCAGATCAAGAGAAGACCTCGTTCGTCGCCACCCAAGGTCTTTTCTGTTACAAGGTAATGCCGTTCATGCGGGCGCCACGTATCAAAGACTCATGAACAAGATTTTCGTCGACCAGATAGGGAGAAATGTTCAGGTATACGTCGACGACATGTTAGTAAAAAACCGAAGGGAGGAGGACCATCTGAAGGATCTCGAGGAAACATTCGGCACCCTCCGCTCCTACAACATGCAGCTCAACTCGACGAAGTGTGCATTCGGAGTAACGGCGGGAAAATTTCTCGGTTTTATGGTGTCTCAAAGAGGTATCGAGGCCAACCCAGACAAGATCCAAGCCATAGTGGAGATGGCCCCCCCAAAAAGTGCAAAAGAGGTACAAAGCTTAAACGGAAAGGTAGCCGCCCTGAACAGGTTCGTGTCAAGGGCGATGGATAAATGCCTACCCTTCTTTCACATGCTGAACAAAACTTTCGAGTGGACCAGCGAATGTTAAAAAGCGTTCGAGGAACTGAAGACCTATCTTTCTTCGCCTCCATTGCTGAGTCCTTTGCAATCAGGGAAGGAACTTTCTCTTTATCTAGCCGTCTCCCCGGCGCCCGTCAGCGCGGCCTTGATCAGAGAAGAAGACAAGGTCTAGAAACCCGTGTACTATGCTAGCCGGGCGTTTCGCGAGACAGAGAAAAGGTATCCACCCATGGAAAAACTCGCCTTCGCCTTAATTACGGCAGCCTGTAAGCTTAAGCCGTACTTCCAAGCTCACACGATAGTCATCTTTGTTGGGAAATCATCATGTTTGCATCGCATACAAAACATACGCAGCGGAAAATAAACGGATCTACTTCATTCGCAATTGATAACATGCACTATGTAGGTTTCAGAATATAAGAACAAGAGAGTGTACCTTGATGCGGTGAAATTCAAAACCGGATGAAGAAAGACTCGGGAATACTTTCAATCTTCACTCCAATTCCACTCGATGTCCAAGATGTGTGGTCTCTCAATCAGTTCTATGTTTTCTAGAGAGAATATGAAAGAGTGTCTCTCTTCCTTATATCATTACCTTACACATACAAACCATTTCATTCAATATAAAATTATGTATGTTTCTCTCCACATAACTGATTATCTAATTGGGCTAGCCTTTCGGGCCTTCCCAATTGGGCTTTAGTGTGTGGCTTGGAGTGGGACCAAAAGGGAACAAATAAGACACTAGCTCCAATGGGCCTTGGGCTTTTCTGTCAACTCTTGACAAGTCCAAAGTTACCATTAATTATATTTAATACCACTATATAAATATAATTGCACTCTAGGTCTCATTAATAAATTATATCCCAAGACTTTATTATACATGCAACCCCTTCATAAAATATTCGTAGTAATACAAAGTCATGAATATAGACTACCACTTTGTAAATTACTACATCTTAATCCTTGAGTACCCGGTTTAATCATTTCAAGTTATTCACTATATATTTATGAAATCCAATTTCATAAATATATACTTTAGTCTTACTAAAGTGGTTAGGCCTAACTCTCTGAATAACTGTACCCATTAAACTTATCTCAAGGGAATATTTTATATCTCCGTTAAGAGACTATGAATTCCATCTTGAGAATATATGTTCCATCAACACTAAATGTGGCTGCCCAACATACTGAGGTTTTGACCGTTACTTTAGATCTCACTCCTGATATATCAAAGCAACCTACATTTCATGATCAGGTCCATTATTCTCTCAGGATTAAGAGTTCATGTGAATACAAGTCGTGAGATTTATTATTCAATTGACAGTCGTTAGGAGAATAATAAATCTCACAGCGGTCCAGTTCAATATGTCTTAACTCTTAAAACATATCAACATATTAACTAGAAGTCACCACTTCCATGATCAAGACAAATCATCGTAGTTAATATGTTATAGTCTTCGCAGATGAAATGCCCAATTTCATCACCGACTACGAACCAAAATTCTGAGTTTACAAAGAACTTGTGATCTATATCTTCTGTGACTAAATCACATAAATCACATACTATGCATCTCATGGACTATTTGATAATGTCCGAATATTCATGTTACCATTATTTTAGATAAGAATAAAACTACTTTATTAAACACAATATTAAGTCATACATCATTTCTCACATAATGTCATACATAATATCATACATAGCATCATACAATAAGATTTAAGGGCACATATCCTAACAATCTCCCACTTGTCCTAAAGACTATTGTGCACTAATCTAACTCCCATTCCCTCCAAATGTGACTCGAAGGTCCTTTGAGGCAAGGCTTTGGTAAAGGGATCCGCTAGATTATTTGCACTTTCAATCTTTGCAACCACCACATCTCCACGAGCAACAATGTCTCGAATGATGTGGTACTTCCTCTCAATGTGCTTTCCTTTCTTGTGATTTCTTGGATCTTTGGATTGTGCAACCGCTCCACTATTGTCACAAAACAATGTGATAGGAACTTGCTCCATTCTCACTACACCATGATCAGAAAGGAATTTCTTGAGCCAAATAGCTTCCTTTGCCACCTCACAAGCAGCAACATATTCAGCTTCCATGGTGGAGTCCGCAATACAAGATTGCTTAACACTCCTCCAACTTATGGCTCCACCTCCCAAGGTGAATACACATCCTGACATGGACTTTCTGAAATCTAGATCTGATTGAAAGTCTGAATCTGTATAGCCAATGGGAATCAAATCCTCACAACGGTAAACAAGCATATAATCTCTCGGTCTCCGTAGATACTTGAGAATATGCTTTACAGCTTGCCAATGTTGTGGTCCTGGATTTGATTGATATCGGCTGACCATGCCAACTAAAAAACAGATATCCGGTCTAGTACAAAGCATGGCATACATGAGACTTCCTACTGCAGAAGCATAAGGAACTTGTCTCATCATATCTACTTCCTCTTGAGTCTTAGGCCTTTGGTCATCAGACAGAGGAACTCCATGTCTGAAAGGAAGTAATCCTTTCTTGGAGTTTTGCATGCTAAATCGTTCTAGAACCTTATCTATATATCCAGCTTGTGATAAGCCTAACATCTTATTCTTACGATCTCGCCAAAGCTTGATCCCTAGAATAAAGTTAGCCTCACCCAAGTCCTTCATATCAAATTGGCTTGACAACCAAACCTTTACTGATGACATGACCCCTACATCATTTCCAATGAGTAGAATATCATCAACATAAAGCACTAGGAACATTACTACTTTGTCTTGATGTCTTTTGTACACACATGGTTCATCAAGATTTTGTTCAAAACCAAATGATTTGATTGCTTGATCAAATCTGATATTCCATGACCTAGATGCTTGCTTAAGTCCATAAATGGACCTATTCAACTTGCATACCATATGCTCTTGGTTCTTTGCTATGAAACCTTCTGGTTGCTTCATATAGATTTCCTCTTCAAGATTGCCATTAAGAAATGCAGTCTTGACATCCATTTGCCAAATCTCATAATCATAATGAGCGGCAATGGATAAGAGAATTCTGATAGACTTAAGCATTGCCACTGGTGAAAAGGTTTCCTCATAATCAATACCTTCTTTTTGAGTATACCCTTTTGCCACTAGCCTTGCTTTAAAGGTTTCAACCTTTCCATCTATCCCTCTCTTCCTCTTGTAAACCCATTTGCAACCAATAGGTTTAATGTCGTTAGGCGCCTTTACAAGATCCCAAACTTGATTGGAATACATGGAATCTAATTCTGATTTCATAGCTTGAACCCAATGATGTGCATCTATATCATTCATTGCTTCTTCATAAGTGTAAGGATCAGTTTCGGCCTCCTCTGAGATAGCCTCATAAGTCTCTCCAAGACCTATGAATCTTATAGGTGGCCTAACATTCCTCCCACTACGACGAGGCAACTGTGTACTAGACATCTCATAAGTAGTATCTTGTGGTGTATCCAATACAGCCACATCATCCCTAGTTTCAACCATTGGTTGTTCAATTACAGGTTCATTCATTTCAGCCAAGACAACTCTACTTCTAGGAGTAAAATTATTCATATAGTCATTTTCCAAGAATTTAGCATTTGTACTAACAAAAACTTTGTTATCTTTATGACTATAGAATAAATAACCCCTAGTTTCTTTTGGATAACCCACAAGCAAACATACTTCTGATTTTGGTTCCAACTTATCAGACTTCCCTTTTAACACATGTGCTGGACAACCCCAAATGTGGAGATATTTCATACTAGGCTTACGCCCACTCCACAATTCCATGGGTGTTTTGGGAACATATTTTGATGGAACTAAATTCAAAAGATGTATTGCTGTATCTAAGGCATAACCCCAAAAAGAAATAGGTAAAGTTGAGTAACTCATCATAGACCCAACCATTTCTAAAAGAGTCCTATTCCTTCTTTCTGCTACACCATTTTGTTGGGGAGTTCCAAGTGCAGTCAATTGGGATACAATCCCATTTTAAGTCAAGTAATCCTTGAAATCCCCAAGAAGGTATTCGCCACCACGATCAGATCGAATGGCCTTTATGTGTTTACCCAATTGATTCTCAACTTCAGCCCTAAACTCTTTGAACTTTTCAAAAGCTTCGGACTTCCGTCTCATTAGGTACACATAACCAAATCTAGAGTAATCATCGGTGAAAGTGATGAAGTACTCATAACCTCCTTTTGCTTGGGTTGACATAGGACCACAAACATCCGTATGAACTAATTCTAGCAACTCTTGGGCTCTTCTACCTTTTGCATTAAAAGGTCGTTTGGTCATTTTGCCTTCCAAACAAGATTCACAAACTGGAAATTCATCAAAGTCCAATGGCTCTAAGAGACCATCTTTGATCAATCTTTGAATTCTGTTTGGATTAATATGACCCAAACGCAAGTGCCAAAGATATGCATCATTAGTAGAAGGAAACTTTCTCTTTAATGATTTTACATGAGAGTTATTATCTAATTCAGAATTGTATAATTCATGCTTATCAGGAGTTAAAATATAAAGACCATCCACAATATTGCCAGAACAGATAAACATTTTATCCTTCTTTATTACAACATTGTCTTTCAGGATAACACAATATCCATTTTTACCTAAATAAGTTGTAGAAATTAAATTCCTACGAACATTAGGTACAAATAAACAGTCTTCCAATATTAAAACCCTAGTTTCAAAACATAAATTAAACACTCCAATAGCTACAACTGGAATCCTACTCCCATCAGCCAAGGTCAGAAACAACTCTCCTTCTTTAAGTCTTCTGGTCTCCTGGAACCCCTACAAAGAATTGCAGATATGATTAGTACAACCTGAATCCACACACCAGGAATCCGTGGGATTTTGTACCAAACATATTTCAAGAAGGAATGAAATTTTCATACCCTTATTGGCAGCCTTGAACTTTGGACAATTTCTCTTCCAATGTCCTTTCTCACCACAATGGAAACATTTTCCTTTCAGCTTCTTTCCTTTGTCGGCAACCCCTAAGACAATTTGTTTACCCTCCTGCTTAGTGAAGTCCTTCTTCTTCTTCTTCTTACCCTTGCCTTTCGACTTAGATTGAGAAGTAGAAGCTTCACCCACATTGGCTTCAACATTAGAAGTACCAAGGATACCTTCCGCCGCTACCAACTCATTCATTAATTCAGACAAAGAATAAATCTTTTTGTTCATGTTATAATTAAGTCTGAATTCCTTGAATGATTCCGGTAGTGACTGGAGTATCATATCCACTTGGGATTCTCCATCAATGTCGGCACCCAAAACTTCTAATGTATTCAGATTAGAGATCATTGTAAGACAATGTTCTCTCACTGAACTACCTTCAGCCATTTTGGTATTATAAATTTGTCTCATGGTTTCTTGCCTTGCAGAACGGCCTTGCTCACCAAACATCTCCTTCAAACTTTGCATAATGTCCGAAGCTAGTTCTACATCCTGCATTTGATGCTGTAGAACATTTGAGATGGACGCTAGGATGTAGCACTTGGCCATTTCATTAGATTTCTGCCAACGATCATATCGTTGTTTTTCCTCAGGAGGAGCATCTAATGAAGGAAAGCTAGGACATGGTTGAGTAAGCACATATTTGTGCTCTTCAGCTGTGAGAACTATGTCCAAGTTTCTTTTCCAGTCAACATAATTGGTTTCAGTCAGTTTGTTTTGATTAAGAATGCTAACAAGTGGGCTAAATGATGCCATGTTCAAATCTGAAATAATAAACATGAATATAATAAGTAAACTGGACATTATCAATTTAGCATATAAGCATATAATATGGAACCTTAATAAAACCATAATATAATATATGCAACGACAACCCAATCCCGCAATTAATATTCCTTGGTAGCGAGGTCATACCAATCACTATGATTAAGCAAGGATTATCCTCATTATTAATGCTATCATGGTAACTCTTACCAAACAAAAATAATGTGCCGCTTTTCCTTTAGCCTCTAAGTGATAATGACATAGCTCCGTAGGGAGGTTAACATCATACTTAGTCTAGTGTACACCATTGTCTAGAATCAATGTGAGTCACCAAGTAACTCCACGGTAGCGTGGTCGCTCTCAGTGTAAACACACACTTCATCTATCATTAAGAAGTTTAACTTGTAGTACCATGAATTAAACACCCTCCGTAGGGAGCAAGGCATATACGCCAAGGCGAGGTGATTAATCACACTACTATAAACTGACAATGGAGGCCGTGAGATCCAACCCTTGTATCTCTCTCCCACTAGATATTTTAAATTAAAGGTTTTTATCTTTTAAACATGCATAAACTAATTATACACAACCTTGCACTTTTTCTTACGAAAAAGGCGTAAGAAAAAATAGCAAAAACACAAAATTTAAGTTTGAAAACACTTAGAAAAAATTATGATTTTCTTTCTTTCGATCGATCGAATGTGCCCCTCGATCGATCGAAAAAATTAAGCAATTCGAACTAAACCTTCTGTCTGATTCGATTGATACTCAATCGCCTCTCGATCGATCGAAAAGAAAATTCGATCGATCGACTAGCAATCGAATATTAATCGATTCAAAAGGATTTATCTCTGTCTCACTCGATCGATCGAAAGTAAATTTCGATCGATCGAAACTCGTGAAACTCAAATTTCCAGAATTTCTCTAAGACAGTTTTCAACGGTTTTGCATGAATTAACAACAATCATACGAACATGATAGACAGAAATTGATATCAAAACTGGAATCTATTGATACTATAGCCTTAAAGATCAATTTAACATTCTTAAATTCATATTTAAACAACATCATAACATCAATATCAGTTTTTATCAAATCACAGTTTCAACAACCATGCAGGAAATTAAATGTATAATCCTCTATCAACTTGAAACTATAGTCTCTTATTCCAAAACGAACAAAACATGTTATACAGATTCGAAATGAAGACCGCTCTGATACCAATGTTGGGAAATCATCATGTTTGCATCGCATACAAAACATACGCAGCGGAAAATAAACGGATCTACTTCATTCGCAATTGATAACATGCACTATGTAGGTTTCAGAATATAAGAACAAGAGAGTGTACCTTGATGCGGTGAAATTCAAAACTGGATGAAGAAAGACTCGGGAATACTTTCAATCTTCACTCCAATTCCACTCGATGCCCAAGATGTGTGGTCTCTCAATTAGTTCTATGTTTTCTAGAGAGAATATGAAAGAGTGTCTCTCTTCCTTATATCATTACCTTACACATACAAACCATTTCATTCAATATAAAATTCTGTATGTTTCTCTCCACATAACTGATTATCTAATTGGACTAGCCTTTTGGGCCTTCCCAATTGGGCTTTAGTGTGTGGCTTGGAGTAGGACCAAAAGGGAACAAATAAGACACTAGCTCCAATGGGCCTTGGGCTTTTCTGTCAACTCTTGACAAGTCCAAAGTTACTATTAATTATATTTAATACCACTATATAAATATAATTGCACTCTAGGTCTCATTAATAAATTATATCCCAAGACTTTATTATACATGCAACCCCTTCATAAAATATTCGTAGTAATACAAAGTCATGAATATAGACTGCCACTTTGTAAATTACTACATCTTAATCCTTGAGTACCCGGTTTAATCATTTCAAGTTATTCACTATATATTTATGAAATCCAATTTCATAAATATATACTTTAGTCTTACTAAAGTGGTTAGGCCTAACTCTCTGAATAACTGTACCCATTAAACTTATCTCGAGGGAATATTTTATATCTCCGTTAAGAGACTATGAATTCCATCTTGAGAATATATGTTCCATCAACACTAAATGTGGCTGCCCAACATACTGAGGTTTTGACCGTTACTTTAGATCTCACTCCTGATATATCAAAGCAACCTACATTTCATGATCAGGTCCATTATTCTCTCAGGATTAAGAGTTCATGTGAATACAAGTCGTGAGATTTATTATTCAATTGACAGTCGTTAGGAGAATAATAAATCTCACAACGGTCCAGTTCAATATGTCTTAACTCTTAAAACATATCAACATATTAACTAGAAGTCACCACTTCCATGATCAAGACAAATCATCGTAGTTAATATGTTATAGTCTTCACAGATGAAATGCCCAATTTCATCACCGACTACGAACCAAAATTCTGAGTTTACAAAGAACTTGTGATCTATATCTTCTGTGACTAAATCACATAAATCACATACTATGCATCTCATGGACTATTTGATAATGTCCGAATATTCATATTACCATTATTTTAGATAAGAATAAAACAACTTTATTAAACACTATATTAAGTCATACATCATTTCTCACATAATGTCATACATAATATCATACATAGCATCATACAATAGGATTTAAGGGCACATATCCTAACAATCTTAACCGACAAGCCCTTACGGAGGGCAATGCACAACCCCAAAACTGCTGGTCGGTTGGCCCTATAGGCAATAGAGTTGACCGAGTTTGACATTTAATACAGCCCACGCACCGCCATCAAGGGGTAGGTCGTCGCTAACTTTATAGCCGAGTTTACCCACGGGGAGGACTAGGGGGCAAATGCATGCCCTTGGTCGAATGTACATATAGATGGGTCGTCAAATAGGCGGGTCGGAGGCATAGGTGTCGTTCTTCTTTCCCCTGAAGGCAACAGGATCGAGTGCATGATCCGCCTCGACTTCCCCACCACCATCAACGAAGCGGAATACCAAGCTTTGATAACAGGGCTTGATCTCGCCAAAGCGGCAGGAAGTAGTAGTTTATTGCAACTCCCCGGTCGTCATCTACCAAGTAAACGGAAACTACGAGTGTAGAGGCAAAAAAATGAAAAGATATCTCAATCAAGCAAAGAGAAGGATGGACGAGCTGAAGGCAGAAATCGTCCAGATCCCCAGAGAAGAAAATGAGCAAGCCGACCGCCTTGCCAAAACCGCTTCATCGGAGCACATGACCGCCCCTGACAACGTGCTCTCTTTTGTTCAGGTTTCTCCTCTAATAGACTCTGTCAATGTGCAGAAGATCGGTTTCGAAAGTGATTGGACCACCCCGTTAGTCTCTTACTTGAAAAATGGCGCCCTGCCAAATGAAAAAGTGGCCGCAGGAAAGCTGAAGGTCCAAGCAGCAAAATTCGTATTGATTAAAGACGTCCTGTACAAAAGAAGTTTCTCTCGCCCATACCTAAGATGCTTGGGTCCCGAAAAAGCGGACTACGTCATGAGGGAAGTCCACGAAGGAATCTGCGGAAACCACTCGGGTCGCGGTCATTGGTACACAAGCTGATTCAAGCGGGGTACTATTGGCCCACGATGCAAAAAGACGCTCAGGCGTATGTCAGAGCCTGCGACAAGTGCCAGAGGTTCAGCAACATCATCAGACAGCCGTCCGAAGAGCTGACCCCCGTGACAGCCCCATGGCCGTTCGCTCAATGGGGGCTGGACATAATGGGCCCATTCCCAACAGCTATACGACAGCTAAAGTTCTTGGTACTAGGCATAGACTACTTCACAAAATGGGTAAAAGCTGAAGCTTTAGCCACTATCACAGAGAAAAGCGTACGAAGCTTCGTTTGGAGGTCCATCATATGCAGGTTTGGGATTCCTAGAGTCTTGGTCTTGTATAACGGAAAGCAATTCGACAACGGCCCCTTCCGAGAGTTCTGCTCGCAGCTAGGAATAAAGAATCATTACTCCCCTTACGCTCACCCTCAGGCCAATGGCCAGGTAGAAGTAACGAACTGATCCTTACTTAAGATTATCAAGACTCAGCTTGAGGGGGTAAAGGGGATATGGCCTGAAGAACTACCTAGCATACTATGGGCGTACAGGATAACAGCAAGGACCCCTACAGGAGAAACACCGTTTCGGCTAACTTACGGAAGTAAGGCAGTCATCCCAGCCGAGGTAGGACTCACAAGCTACAGGGTGGATGCCCACGATGAAGGAAGGAATGACGACGCTATCCGTCTATAGCTCGACCTAATCGACGAAGTCAGAGCAGTAGCAGAACAAAGGCTCGCACGGTATCAAGATCGTATGACTAAACACTACAACTCTCGGGTTCGACACAGAGATTTCCAGGTTGGAGATCTCGTCTTGAGAAAGATCATGGGGGCTACCAGGGACCCTGTCTAGGGGAAGCTCGGCCCCAACTGGGAAGGGCCTTACCGAGTCACGTCGTGGCGAAGAAAGGGCACCTACCACCTGGAGACGATGGAAGGACAGAAACTACACCATCCATGGAGCGCCGAACACCTACGAAAGTACTACCAAAGAAAAGAATGGCATTAAAAGACAACGTCCCCTTACTTCTAGTTTACCTCAATGTATTCTTTTGGTTTTCCAACTTTAGCTTTTGCTACAATAGCTCTTTGGGAACCCCAGGGACTGGTTTCCTCCCTTTTTGAAACTACTTCACAAGATTTAAAAGTTTATTCAAGTCTCCTCTATACTTTGTTAAGTGTTCCATGGTAAAAGCTGATGACTCTTTCCTAAGAGGATACGTAAAGCATAAAGCCAACTTAAGCATAAAAGCTGACGACTTAAAGCTGACGACTTTGCCCTAAGAGGATACGTAAAGCATAAAGCCAACTTAAGCATAAAAGCTGACGGCTTAAAGCTGATGACTCTGTCCTAAGAGGATATGTAAGGCATAAAGCCAACTTAAGCATAAAAGCTGACGGCTTAAAACTGACGACTCTATCCCAAGAGGATACGTAAAGCATATGCCAACTTAAGCATTAAAGCTAACGGTCTAAAGCTGACGACCATATCCCAGGAGGATAAAAGTCTAAAGCTGACGACCCTATCCCAAAAAGATAAGGAAAAAATTATTCAAGTCCATAAAGTAAAACAAGCTCATCCAGCCTACAAGGCAAACAGAGCAATTATTAAATGTTCCTAAAAACGGATGATGCTACACTAACAGTAGCTACGTACTGTAGTAGACAAGCCCACGAAGCTGACGATTTGATTTTTCATTTCATTAAATGAGCAACCTCACCTCAAGAGGTTGAGGAATCACGAAAACTCAAGGCGAACTAAGGTTGCCAAAAAGCAGACGAGCTTGTCAAAACTATGAAACCAACGAGGTCATTTAAAAGTGACGGCTTTATTGTAAAAGGATAAAGTATATACGAAGCACAAAGTGAATAAACCCGTTACTCTAAGTCGGCAAAAGTACCTCAGCTTATTAAAACATTGTAATAAACATGCGAGTAGCAAAAGCGACGGAAACAAAAATAGTATAAATATTTTTACAAGTAAGGCCTACATGGTAGAGAGGCAATTAAATCGTCCTCAAAAATAAAAATACACGGCAAGTTTACAAAGCCAAAACTAAAAAGGTGACAAAGATCAGGAGGCCGGAGGGTCTTGTGGAATCCCATCAGTCTAGAGAGGCTGGCTTTAAACTTCTTGAACAGGGTGGTCTTCAGTTGGAAGGTGTGCTGACGGAGTCATGGAACGGATGGACTTGCCCAAAGCAGGTTGGGCGAGAACAACACCGTTGTCTGCTGGGTTCATCCCTGACTCGGTAAAGTCCTCGTCCTCCCCAAGTGTAGTACCACCTGCCGGTGTCGAAGGCAAAGGGTCGTCCATTGAAACCTTTGACAAGTCCAGATGAGGATGAGCAGACTTGACTTGCTTAAAACAGTCCTCAAACCCGTCACCGTAGTACTCAGCCCAGGAATCAACAAAGGACTGTGACGTCCAGAATTCCTTCACGGCGTCAGCCTTGGCCGTCTCCACCTGACCTGACAAGGCCGTCAGCTTCCCTTCCGCCACCTCTTTAGCCTCTTGCGCCACTTTCAGCTGATGGCGTTCCTCCTCTAACTTGTTCTTGAGCTCCTTCACCTCCTGATTCAGAGTACGAAGGGCCTCCTTGTACTGATCTTGCCTGTCAGTCAGGTTCTTGATGCGCCTCTGCTGACAGGCAATCACCCCTTCATTTGTCGTCCCCTTGATTTGCAAAGCCTTCATGCGAACCATGGCCTGCAGAGCAAAACAACCGTCAGCTTGCTAACGTGAAGGTCAAGTAAGCAAAAGAAAGAAGGGAAAACACCTACCCAAGCAAGGTCGAAGAGGCTTGAGCTCCCCAGGTCCTTCAGTGATTGGCTAATGCAGGGGTCGGCATCTTTCTCCTGAAGGATGGACTCTAGCATCTCGACGGCGTAATCTTTGTGTGTAAGAAGACGACGTTCGGAGTCCTGGGTGACGAGGCTCGAGGCCATCATCAGCCCCTTTCTAGCCCCGTGTTTTGGAGGTGAAGGTTTCTTGTGGTGCCCTCCTAGGGTGACGATCTATTTTTTGGACAGACAGTCATTAGTCCCATCACCTTTTCTCTTTGGCACGCCCTTTGGGACGGCCTTGGGAAGAGAGGACGCCCTTTCCTTCTTCTTCCCTTTCCCCTCCTCCTTGTGTGTGGCAGCAGCCCTAACCTGCGCCCTTAACTTAGCTATCTCCATTTCTACATGACAGAAGAGCAGAGGATAAGAGACGACAGACGGTCTCAAGTAAGCCGACGGTAATGAAAGGATCGTTAAAACAAATAACTTACGCTGGCGGGAGTAATTGTTTAGGCGACGGGCTCCCGGTGTAGGCTCAGGTCCCCCATAATAAGCGTGGAGAGCGTCGAGTGTGATAAGATCCCGGCACTTCCGCTCGTCCAAGGGTATCTTCGTCACCCTGTGGATGAAAGCCTCCTGCTCTCTTGTGATATTTGGACGGGCACTAGCTGAAATAAAAAAGAGAAAAGGCAGACGACATGAGAACTTTGAAATAAATAAGCCTAAAGAAAATCTAACGGGAGCAACCTGATTCCCTGACGAAGACCCAGGTATTGTCAAAACCTTGGGGCATCGTCTCCCACTCCTCTTGGCGGCACACCCAGTTTGTCCCTTCTACAAAGAAGTACCTGCCTTTCCAGTTCTTATTGGAGTCAGGCATATCCGACACTAGCCTTAACTCCTTCTTCTTTGCGGAAAAATGATAGATCCCCTGGGATGAGGCAATGTGGTGAGGATGGTAGCACCAGAAAAACTCGTCAAGAGTTAGCTGATGGTTTCCCCCACTTAAGCTACCCCACAGGATCTCGGTCCCAATGAATATCCTCCAAGCATTGGGGGAAATCTGACTGACGGACAACCCCAGGTAGTTGGCCAGTTGACGGTGGAGTGCCGTCAGAGGCAACCTTAATCCTGTTGCAAACATAGCGTCGTACATGCCGACGTCCACGGTCTTCCCGGTATAACACCTCTCGGATTCTTCAGGAAGGCGGATCGGGTTGTTGTCCGAGATTTGGTAACGTTCTCCTAAGGAGTTGAACACTTTGTCCAACATCGTCGGCATAAAATAATTAACCGTCCACTCCTTAGGAAAAATGAATGGACGGTCGTCCCCGGGGCTTCCTGACGTACTCTCCACGGCCTCATCGTCCCCAATCAAACTCTCGTCACTCCCACTCTCTTCTGCCCCGTCATTATCAACCTCGCCCTCGCTAACTACTCTACCTTCTCTATAATTCTCCATATCCCCGTCAGAAGACTGGACTGACGATCCACCCTCTAGCGACCATGAAGAACCCTCCTCGGGCTCATGACCTGATTGGAAGACCTCATCGTAGCCCGCTCCCTCACCGACTAACGATTGATCACTCGTCGCCTCCCTAGACATCTGACTACCTACAAGTGATAGGGGTGGTCTAAGAGCCCAAGTGACGGCCTTTCTAGTAAAATTTCTTTCAATTAAGTATATGAATAAACAGAAGATAGTAAGAGCAAGAACAACTCACCAAGTTATAGAGACAGCTTCGAGGAAGTTGGCGGTCTCAATAAGCAAATGGAGACAAAAGCGCATTGACAGTGACGGTTCTTGAAGCTGACGGTTTCTCTCTGATCAACAGGAATGAAATAGAGGAGAGAAATAAGGGAAATGGGATATATATATATAAGCATATGTGTACAGAAGATGAAGCGACACCCCCGTCTGGGCACAAGGCCAATTAATCGAAGACACGTGTTCTGACATCAAGACTGCTCGAAGAGACTAGCAATTAATGCCTTGTCTACCACGCGAAGGTATACTCCCCAAACTGACAGCTAAAGCTGACGGGATTGAGGAGTAGGGGGCAACTGATAGGGATAAATTGTCAAAGGAAATGCTGACGGTCCACATAAGCTGAAGGGTCTACCTAAGCCGACGACCCTCCATACTAGTAAGGAGAGGCGGACGCCCTTTCAACAAGTCGACGAGTACGCTGGCGGTACGGGATAGAAGGAAAGCAGAGAGCGCCGACGGGATAAGTAAGTAACGGGATGAAGCTGAAGGCACAAACGTGACTTGCCCTACACGCTTCCAGAAGAGAAGGTGTCTTATCGCATACGCTTGAACCTGAGCAGATATCTTGTCCAGCACGCTTATTCATAAAGAGATATCTTGCGCTCCACGCAATCGAAAAGTGGTTTCGGTAAGGAAGTATCTTCCCAAACACACCACGGGCATTAATTCCCTACTACTATAAATACCCCCAAGCCCTCACAGAAAGGAGGTATGCATAACTTTCACCAGCTTTAGCACTTTAGGGTCGCGAACATTTCTAACTTTACCATTAGAGGGTCGTTGGCCAGTACCACGCCGGTACTCTCGTTTTAAGGCTCTTTTGACTTGTGCAGGTTGATTCGAGTACGTGAAGACCTTGTAGCTTACTAAGGAGATTTTGACATCATCACTCGGTAATAAATTATTTCTCTAGGTGAACCTTCTCTGACTTCGCCTCTCACATCTCTCTATCTAAGGATGATTAACAATTTAACAGATAACAGCATAACCTTCAAGTTTTGTAGCAATTCATCGTGGAGCTTGAAATAGAAATTATACAACATGGATGTTGATGGGATCGACGAACTCTCTTTTCTTGGATGACCTCTTCAAATATACTCGTCCACCCTGACACGACACGGACGAGGGCAGGCAAGTTATTAATAAGAAGATTCAATACCTTGAATAGTTACCAATTAGCTGGCAGACTGTTGGAGGCTCATCAAAACCCGCATTAATAAGCCATAAGGTGTTACAAAAAGAGCACTAAAGCCTCAATTAAGGGCCCAACGGCTAGAAACTATGAAGCTATATATACACACTCATCAGAGAAAACAAGCTACATAAACTCACTCAAGAATACTCTTACACAGATATCTCTGATATTCAGAATCAGAACTTTCTTATTTCTCTCAAAAAGCTTCTATACACTAATTTTGGTATCGGAGGCGTTGTGATAGGCACCACACCGGTGACCACCTTAGGAGAGCCTTTGTTCTACGTTTGCAGGAATAGTGACAAGGATTCAGCTCCATCTGAACAAACCTATAGGACTGACGATTTATGCATCATCAGTTTGGCGTCGTTTGTGCAAACGATATTTTCGCACTTAGGTTCAAAAACGTAGTTCCAGTCAATTCCCAAATTCAGATGGAATCCAACCAAGATTCTGCAGCATTAGCCTTGCAAATTCAGACACTTACAGCTAGCATGGAAGAACTCACCAGACAGAATTAGGAGATGAGGCTGCGGCTTCAACAAGAGGAGAACCGGTCTAGGACCAATCAGGAAGACAAGGGAGATAGTCATAGAAGGAGTGACCATCGAAGACCAACCACTTCAGATGGAATGAGAAAGGAGATGGACGAGCTAAGGAACACCATTAAAGGAAAGACAAATCGAAGCCTGGATAGAAAGGTCAGGACGACGGATTCACCATTCACGGTGGCGGTCTTGGAATGCCCAGTGCTGTCAAAATTTCGCCTGCCTCAGCTTGAACCATTTGACGGACTTAAGGACCCTCTAGACCACCTCAACACTTTCAAGATGACACTAGGCCTTCAATAGCCTCCTGACAAAATACTGTACCATTCTTTCCCCACCACTCTTAAAGGGGCTGCAAGAGAGTGGTTCACGAAGTTACCAACATCGTCCATCGATAGCTTCAAACTGTTGGGTAACTCCTTTTTACGCCACTTTGTCAGAGGACAGCGCCTGAGGAGGCCAGCAGACCACTTACTCACCATCAGACAAAGAGAGAAGGAGACCCTAAGGTCATACGTGAAGCATTTCACTCGAGAAACTTTAGAGGTAGATGAAGCTGATGATAAGGTGCAATTAACAGCCTTTAAAGCTGGATTGAAATCCAAAGAGTTCATGGTCTCACTCGTGAAGAATCCTCCAAAGACGATGGTAGAGATGCTCCTGAAGGCACAAAAGTACATGAACGCTGAAGACGCTTTAGCCGCAATAAAAGACGTAGAGAAAACCAGTGAAAAAGGAAGGACGGAAGATGATTGGAAAGGACGAAAAAGGGAGTGCTCAGATCGTCAGACTAACGACAAGGGTAAATGGAAAGACGAAAAAGCTCCTCGGGCAGTAAAATTCACTCCTTTAGTTATTCCTGTTGACAAAATTTTAGCTCAGATTAAAGACGAGCGCTACCTCAAATGGCCAAGGCCATTACATTTGTCACCTAACATGCGTGACAAGAAGAAGTATTGTTATTTCCACAAGGATCACGGCCATTGCACAGAGGATTGCAGGGACCAAAAAGGGCAAATAGAGGAACTCATATGAAAAGGGAAACTGTAGAGGTTTGTGAAGAGGGGAGAACCTAGTAGGTCTAGGGACGATGACAAGGACAAGTACAAAGCCTCACCAAGGGAAGAGGACCACACATCCCAGCATCTGCCAAGCATGATCGGGGAGAAAAAGGTAATCATAGGCAGACCATCCACAGGAGGGTCGTTCAGGTCCCTCAAGAAATAATATCAGAGGCAGGTGAACAGCGTCCACAGAATACCCCCCTTGAAGCAAAGACGAACAGACAACGACATGTTTTTCTCAGAAGAAGCTAAAGGAGTGGAGCAGCCTCATGATGACCCTTTAGTTATAATGCTCACGATAGAAGGATTCAATACCAGAGAATCCTTGTGGATAATGGCAGCTCCACGGACATCATTTATCTCTCCGCTTTCCAACAGTTGAAGCTAGATCCAAGAAGGCTACGCCTTTTTGGGTCCCCCCTCATCAGCTTCAGTGGGGACAGAGTGTATTCCAAAGGCATAGTGACGTTAATGGTCATAGTAGGGTCTTATCCGCAATAGCTGACTTGTCAGTTGGATTTCCTAGTGGTAGATTGTCCCTCTTCATACAATGTAATCATTAAGAGGCCCACACTCAACCGCTGGAAGGCAGCCACGTCCACCTATTGCCTGAAGGTGAAATTTTCAATGAAAAGCAGTGTAAGTAAAAAAAGGAGATCAAGTACTAGTTAGGGAGTGCTACCAAGCAATGTTGGCGGCCAAGGAAAACCCTACGTGGATGATTGAGGAAAAAGAAGAGGAGATGGTGGAAGCCCTGGAAACTGTAGAGCTAGTAGACGGGGAGCCAATAAAGACTACAAGAGTAGGGATGACCATGAATTCAGACACGAAGAAGAAGTTAGTCTAGTTCCTCAAGGAGAACTTGGACATTTTTGCCTAGAGCCACGAAGACATGCCAAGCATATCCCGGAGATTATCCAACACAAGTTAGATGTGGATCACGAGAAAAAGCCCGTCTAGCAGTGACAACGAATGTTTGCTCCAGAGTGAAACCAAGCGATCATAGACAAAGTAAATAAGCTACTGGCAGCGAGCTTCATTCGTGAGGTCTACTACCCGGACTAGCTGGCCAACATCGTCCTCGTAAAGAAGGCAAATAGGAAATGGAGGATGTGCGTGGACTTAATAGACTTGAACAAGGATTGCCCAAAAGATAGCTTCCCTCTGCCAAGGATAGATTAGATAGTGGACTCCGCAGTAGGGTAGAAGCTCCTGACTTTTATGGACACATTCTCAAGGTACAACCAGATAAAGCTGCCAAAGGAAGACTAGGAGAAGATTGCCTTCATCATAAGCCAAAGGCTCTACTACTACAAGGTGATGCCCTTCAGTCTGAAAAATGCAAGAGCAACCTACCAAAGGTTAGTAAACAAGATGTTCAGCAAACAGATAGGGTGGAACATGGAAGTATATGTGGACGACATGCTCATCAAGAGTAAAGAAGAGTTTACTCACCTGGACAACCTTCAAGAGACGTTCACAACTCTTAGACGATATCAAATGAAGTTAAACCCCAGCAAGTGCGCCTTTGGGCTGGCGTTAGGGAAGTTCTTAGCGTTCATGGTTGTTAGGACATGTGTTTCACTTGTTAGGAACATATGTCATTATGTTATGTAATTGACTAATCCTTTGACAAAACACACTTTACTTGTAATTGGGTAGACCTAGGATGTGTTTAATACTTTAAGAAACCTTGTTTCAAGATCAAGTGTTAAAGCCATGCAAGTCTGTCCAAGAAACAAGCTAAAGAAGTGCCTATCATTAAAGCTCGACAGCTAGCATCTATCGAGCTTAAGAAGTTGTTCCAGCCCCGTGGCTTGACAGCTGCTCGACAGATGCTATCTGTTGAGGTTTAAGAAAAACAGATTTTCTATTTTGTTTTCTTGGGATCCGTGATGTGTCTTTGGGCTTTCTTTTTTCATAACCCTAGACATATAAAAAGATTATTTTAAGGGCCGTCAAAGTGGACACAAGTTGGACAAGTGTTGAACAAATTTTGTTCAAGCAAATTGTGACTAGAGACAAAGTTTTGTCCTAGTTCATCTTTCTTGTGAAGAAGTTGTTATGTTTGTACACTGTAGGATTTTGTGACTAAGCATCTTCTGGATCTTCATCGTGTCATGAACTAAAGAACTTTGCAGCCAACAACTCTCTCTAGTTAGTGATTGAAGTCATGTACTAGGATCCGCACAATTGGTTAGTCACATACTGGGAGCCGTGCATCAAAAGGAGAAATTGTCACTACAGAACAAGTCCAATTGGGTATTGGGGTAAGGGTTCAACTGTAGGTTGGTATAAGGTACTGGGATTCCTTTACTTGTAACTGCTTGTTGTGATAATAGTGGAATTTCGAGAGTGGTGACCTTAAAATCACCCAGTGGAGTTTTTGCCGTGTAGGTTTATCCCATTCATAAACAAAACACCGTATCAATTTATTTTTCGCTGCATACTTAGTTTAATTGGTGATTTGTTTGTGCTATCACGTTCATTGCATGTAATTGAATCTAATTAATTCACTTGGTTAATTAATTGGTTAATTCATCACAAGGGATCAATACGTTTTTGACCTAGCAAGTGGTATCAGAGCAGGCACACTATGATTAGGATTACTCTTTGTTGTGTTGATCCATTGACCGTTGTTTGTTATGGATAAAGGACAGTCTCTTATCATACGTCCTTTATTTGATGGCACTAACTATGCATACTGGAAAGTACGCATGAGAGCTTTCTTGCAGTCACTAGATGAGAAGGTGTGGCAAGCTGTAAAGATTGGCTGGATCAAGCTAAAGGAAGCACTGGCCGATTGGGATGATGCAAAGATCAAGGCAGCAAACTTCAATTGTAGAGCATTGAATGCTCTATTTAGTGCGGTCACTAATGAGGAATTCAAGAAGATATCCTCTACTGAAACTGCGAAGGAGGCATGGACCATTCTTCAGACAACCTATGAGGGAACCAAGGCTGTCAAAGATTCAAAACATCAGAGGCTCACTACAAGCTTTGAAGAATTCAAGTTGGAGGAGGATGAGTCGTTCGATGAGTTCTATGCCAAGCTCAAGGACATAGTGAACTTGGCCTTCAATCTTGGGGAAACCATTCCTGAGCCCAAGATTGTGAGGAAAGTGCTCAGATCTCTACCCGAGAGATTTCATGCCAAGATTACGGCAATCTAGGAATCAAAGGATATTGACAAGATTCCTTTGACAGAGCTGGTTGGTAATTTGCAGACCTACGAGCTAGGGTTAACAAGAATTAGAAAGTCGGGTGAGGGCAAGAGCATGGCTTTGAAGGCCAAGAGCAGTGACACTGATGAGTCTTCAGATGATGAAGATTCTAAGATGAAGTCTTACATTACAAGGCAATTCAAAAAATTCATGAAGAATGCCAATGGAAAGGGCTTCGACAAGGACCGTAGGCAATCCAGTTCTTCTCAATTTAAGAGCCAAGACAAAGGGAAGAAGGATGCTAGGGATGGCGATCAGTACACTGTTCTCGCAGGACCTAAGTGCTTTGGGTGTCAAGGGTTTGATCACATGAAGCAGGAGTGTCTTACATATCTCAAGAGCATTGGGAAGAGCAAGGTACTTTCTGCTACCTTGAGTGACACTGAGTCTGAAGATGATTTCGACAATGAGGATGACGGAATCTTAAATGCCTTCACTGCCACTATCAATCCTACTGAGGGGATTTTTGAAGATGTGGATGAAGAAGAAGAATTGGTGGAGTCCAAGTTTGAGAAGATGGATGAACAAGATGACATCCACACAGCCTATGCAAAGTTGTACAAGGTCTCAGAAAAGTATGAGAAATTGTATAGGTTGACCACCAAGAAGATTAGTGATGTGGAGCTTGAGCGTGAAGAGCTCTCCTCAAAGTTTGATGAATCAAATCAGACTATTGGAGCATTGAGGTTTGAGAACAACTTCTTGGCTGGGAAGATTAAGAGGCAAAACTATTCCAAGTCACAGCTCAGCTGGAAAGGACTTCAAGTACAAAGCTTGACGAGATGCTCAACATTCAGAAATCTGCTTCAGATCAAGCCGGTTTAGGGTATGATTTCCTTTCTCCTATTATTGCTTCTACTAGTTCTACTGTTTTTGTTCCACCTGCTAATAATGTTGAAATTGAGAACATAAATGTTGAAAATAAATTAGCTAGTGAGAACATAGACAAGGGTAAGTCTATCTTAGGAGCACCCCCTAAAATTGCTAAAAATGAGACTAAAAACCTTAGGGCTAAAAAGGCTAACTCTTAAAAGCCAAAACAAAAGAAGCAGCATCTCTGTCATCATTGTGGTGCAGCCGATCATACTCGAGCAAATTTCTTTAAGTGGTTAGCCACTCAACAAAGCAACGGTATGATTGCATCGGGAACTCAAAATTAGTTTCAACCTTCTTTTGCTCCCCTTGGAGATCTTCTCAAAGCTCTCATGTTCCTTTCTAACTTGAATGGTTTTAATTCTTCCCCCTCACCTCTGGTTCAAGATTTCACTCAGAGGAAAGGTTCCTCTAAGGTGTGGAAGGAAAAACAAACTAAGTGATTCTATCACTTTTTCTCTCTTTCTCCCCTTCTTTTTTTTTTTTTTTTTTTTTTTTTTTTTTTTGTATTACCTGTGTGTTTTACTTTCATGCTTTGAGTCAGTCTAGTTTTATGCATTGTTTTTATTTTGTTTCACATGTTTTTTTTTTTGTTTTTTTTTTCAATTTTGCTTTATTTTGTTTTTCATAAAATAAAAAAAAAATTGAAAAAAATCAGAAAAATACAAAAACAGTGTGTGTATGTGTACATTGGTACTTGTGTACCTTGGATGGCCATTGAAACAAAGTTCTCTAACTTTGTATCCTTTGTAGCTTAGATGAGCATCTCTATGCACAACTAAGCAAGTGTGATTTGTGGCTCGTATTTGTGATGAGTAAAATTAAGTTATCTCTTGTACTTAACACTCGTCTCACTCTTTCTGATGGGTAGGACTAGAAAATCCTAAGAGAAAGGCATAAATAACCATCTCACCACTGTTACCCGCCAATTATAAAATGACATATGTATGCTTCGGCATAGCAAAAGTTCAATGTCAATGACATCTATATACTTTGACATAGCAAAAGTGCATTGTCAAAAGCTTAACATCATTAGGTATTTCTTTTCTCTCTTATATATGCCCATGCATGGTTTGCTTAAAAATATATATATATATATATATGCAAAGAAAATTAAAAAGCAAAAAGATAAAAAAATGCTTTTAAATATGATTGCAAGCGTGTATTCTAGGAGATGTGAGAGTTTATAAGATGTATCTCAAAGGTAATAGTCCCCATTAAACAGTTATGATTGTGTGTGAATTAAAATGATTTTCTCATATCTCAAACCGTCATAACATGTATACACTTATACAATCATATGACGTTTTTCACACACAACACGCAATACTCTTTGCTACTCTTGAAACATGTGTAAGTACAATGTGATTTGGCCATCACAAGTTTTACATGTGTTAATGTATGCTCACTAAATTGTCTTGACTTATTTTTGAAATATAAAATTGGTTAGACTTGTTTAGTGTGTGTGTGTGTGTGTGTGTGTGTGTGTGTGTGTGTGTGTGTGTGTGTGTGTTTTTTGAGATCCATGTGCTTAAAATTATTGTTGAGAGATGATTTTGAAAGCTTAATATGTTGATTGGATCCTTGGTTGAGTTGCATACTTGATTGCATTCATGTCTGTGTTTTTCTCTTCTGGAAAAACTGTTTTTAAGCAATCTCGACAACTCCTCGACACCTGGATATCTGTCGAACTCTTAAGTTATTTCTTATCACAATCTCGACACTTGTCTCGACACTTGGTGGATCAATCGAGAAAGTTCCTGACCTCTCGATAGCTTCTTAACAGCTGGTGGATCGATCGGGCTTCCTTTAGCCTTTTGTTGTTTTGTCCCTCGACAGATCCTCGACAGCTGCATCTGTCTACGTTTTGTTTTATCGACACCTGGCTCGATAGATGTCTTGACACATCTCGACACCTCTATTTGTCGAGATTTACTAAGGTTCTATAAATAGGTTCTGTGCGATCTAGACTTCATATCTCTTGATCTCTTTCTCGATACCTCTATCTTTTCACCTCCCAAATCAGTCTCTTTCATTCCAAACCTCAACTCCAAGTGATTTTCAAGGATTTTCTTCACTTGGTAAGCCTCTAATCTCTTTCATTTACATGCATTTCATGTTTTAAAACCTAAATTTTGGGGTTTTTCAAAATTGATGAGTTTTTGTTGAAATTTTGGGATGGGTTTTTGCCTAAATGAGTTTAAGATTTCATGCATTGCATCACATAAGCATAATAACAGTATTATCATGCATTTAGATGTGTGCAACTTGATTGTGTGCTGTTAAGATTGGATTGGGCTGAGCCCATGATGCTTTTATGTTGCATGTCACATGTTCATGCATTCCCATGCATACGTAATTACTCTTCAATATATCTTGATATTTGAATTGTTTTTGGGGCTTTTCTGATTGTCTCTGTCTCTGTCTCTCTTTTCATTTACGTTTGTCATGTCTATGGCACCTAAACGTAAGTCTGTTTCATCCCAGAACCCTCTTCGTTCTAGGGCCTCTTCGTCTCCTGATCCTACAGCTTCCTCTGTCGGTTCCGTGATGAGGATGCTCGAAAGGACTTCTCGAAGAACTTCTTTAAACGAGGTGTTCATTCAGAACGCCGAGTTATTTTGGTAGACTTCACCGACACTGACCTACCCGATGTCATTCACAGTCGGGGTTGGGAGTCACTGTGTGATGTCCCGGTCACATGTCCATCTGTGCTGATTCAGGAGTTTTACTCCAACATGCATGGGTTTGATTTTTTAGTACCTTTCTTTCATACTCGCGTTCGGGGTACGCGCATAGTGGTTACATCAGAGTTGATATCCAATATACTCCATGTCCCGAGGGTAGAGCATCCTGACTACATCGGTTGTGAGCATCTGAAGACTGTGTCCAAAGACGAGATGATCTCTGCTTTCTGTGAGCGCCCTTCTGATTAGGGTGAGCGTCAGTTCACATCATGTAGGCCTTTTGCTAAAGGTCCTAGATTTTTGAACATGGTGATGACCTTTATTTTGCACCTACTTTCTCACTACAACTCTATCACAGAGTCTTGTGCTTACTTTTTGTTGTCCCTTCTAGAGCACCTCACTATAGATTTTCCTTCACATTTCATTCTTTCTATCTGAGATGTCTATAGGGATACGGCCACCCGTAATAAGCTCATTTTCCCTTCAGCTATCATGTAGATTTTGAGCCATTTTTCCATTCATTTTCCCTCGTCCGACCACTTCACTGTCATGTGTGCCATAGACGCTGCTACCGTTAAATGTAGCGAGGCGTAGTTTCGGTCGTGACAGACTAGGTCAGTGGCTCCTCCCTCCCATTCGGCTCCATCCCGCTTTGCTCCATCTACATCCGCTCCTTCCTCTTCTATGGGCGATGTGACTCTCGGAGACATCATGGCGCAGCTTCAGCGCATGGATGCTCGCCTTGATACACTCTCTACTGAGATGTATCAGGTGAACAGTTATGGGTGGCTTTGCTCCTAAGGCTTTTCCTCCACCTCCTCTAGTGGTTTTTGATTCTGATGCTGAAGGAGATGCTAGCTCTATCGATGAGATGTCTACTTGACACTCTTCCCTTTGTCATTCGTGACAAAAAAGGGGAGTAATTTTGGTCTATGAGAGTAGTCATATTTAGGGGGAGAGTTAGTATAGGAGATTTTTGTCAGGTGGAGTGTGCATATTGAGGGATGTAGTGAGGATTACTTGTATTTTTTTTTTCTTTCTTTTCTTTCTTTTAGAGATACATTGCTCATGTACCTTAGGTCTTGTGACCATTATTGACATACATTGTATTTATTTTCTTTATATGATTGATGTATGTTTCTTTCACCTACCTTTACATGTGTTGTTTCTTTTCTCTCTTTATACATATGCTTCTTATTACTTGTATGCAATCTATTATTTCTGTTTCACACTAAGATGCCTTGATGAGTTTTGTTTAAGTGTTTCAGAAGTACAAGTTGTCAAAGTCTACTTGCCATAAACTCTCTTTTTACAAAGTTTTTCAAGAGTTTGTGTTAGGATAGATTTTATTGTATTCAACAAGTGAGTATGAGTTGAGTGATTTATGACTTCTCTCATACGTTCATTTATTTGTTGTGGTTTTGTCACGGATTGCCAAATGGGGAGATTGTTAGGATATATGTGTTTCACTTGTTAGGAACATATGTCATTATGTTATTTAATTAGCTAATCCTTTGACAAAACGCACTTTACTTGTAATTGGGTAGATCTAGGATGTGTTTAATACTTCAAGAAACCTTGTTTTAAGATCAAGTGTTAAAGCCATGCAAGTCTGTCTAAGAAACAAGCTGAAGAAATGCCTATCATTAAAGCTCGACAGCTAGCATCTATCAAGCTTAAGAAGCTGTTCCAGCCCCGTGCCTCGATAGCTGCTCGACAACTTCTCGACATATGCTATTTGTCGAGGTTTAAGAAAAACAGATTTTCTGTTCTGTTTTCTTGGGATCTGTGAATGTGTCTTTGGACTTTCTTTTCTCATAACCTTAGACATATAAAAGGATTATTTTAAGGGCCGTCAAAGTGGACACAAGTTGCACAAGTGTTGAGCAAAGTTTGTTCAAGCAAATTGTGACCGGAGACTAAGTTTTGCCTTAGTTCATCTTTCTTGTGAAAAAGTTGCTGTGTTTGTACACCGTAGGGTTTTGTGACCAAGCATCTTCTGGATCTTTATTGTGTGATGAACTGAAGAACTTTACAACCAACAACTCTCTCTAATTTGTGATTGAAGTCGCGTACTGGGATCCGCGCAATTGGTTAGTCATGTACTGGGAGCCTTGCATCTAAAGGAGAAATTGTCACTACAAAACAAGTCTAATTGGGTATTGGGGTAAGGGTTCAACTGTAGGTTGGTATTAGGTATTAGGATTCCTTTACTTGTAACCGCTTGTTGTGATAATCGTGGAATTTTGGAAGTGGAGACCTTAAAATCACCCGGTGGGGTTTTTGCCGTGTAGGTTTTCCCCATTCGTAATCAAATCACCGTGTCAATTTATTTTCCGCTGCATACTTAGTGTAAATGGTGATTTGTTTGTGCTACCACGTTCATTGCATGCAATTGAATCTAATTAATTCATTTAATTAATTAATTGGTTAATTCATCACAACAAGGGGTTAATACGTTTTTGGCCTAGCAATGGTGTCCCAGAGGGGAATAGAAGCAAACCCAGAGAAGGTACAAGCTATACTGGAGATGGCGTCGCCTAAAACCGTGAAAGAAGTCCAGAAGCTCACAGAAAGGATAGCAGCACTCAACAGGTTCGTCTCAAAAGCAACGGACAATGGCTTGCCTTCTTCAAGACACTGAAGCAGGCCTTCGCTTGGACGAACGAGTGTGAGAAAGCCTTCTAGGAACTCAAGAAATACTTGAGCAATCCACCCCTTCTGAGTCAGTCCAAGGAAGGAGAAAACCTGTATTTATACTTGGCGGTGTCAGCTACTGCTGTGAATGCTGCCTTGATTCGAGAAGAGGATAGAAGATAGCTTCCAGTCTACTATGTCAGCCAGGCCTTCCAAGGGGTAGAAGCCAAATACCCACGCATAGAGAAGATTGCATTCACTTTAATTGTAGCTTCATGCAAGCTGCACCCTTTTTTCCAGGCGAATCCTATCTTGGTGATGACGGACCAACCTATAAAGAAGGTGATGAACAAGCCCGAAGCCGCAGGAAGGATGATCTAGTGGGCTATTGAGTTCAGCCAATTTGACATTGAGTACCACCCTAGGATAGCTATTAAGGCACAGGCGCAGGTGGATTTCATCGTTGAATTCACAGTCCCGGACGTGGAGGGAGATATAGACGAGGAGGAAAGATGGACGATTCAGACTAACGGTTCGTCAATCCGAAAGAGGGGCGGAGTAGGGGGTCATTATCATTACCCCTGAAGGAGAGATGCTCAAATACGGGGTTCAACTAGCATTCCTGGCCACCAGCAATGAGGCTGAATACAAAGGAGTACTGATGGGATTAAGGGTCGGGAAAGTACTAGGAGTCAAAAACTTACTCCTCCAAAGTGATTCAAAGCTCGTTGTAGGCCAGATAAAGGGGGAATTCGAAGCAACAGAGGAAAGGATGCAAAAATACTTAAAGTTGACAAAGCTTTTGACACAAGATTTTGATCAGGTAGAGTTCATACAGATCCCCAAAAGCCAAATTATGGGGGCAATGAGTTGGCGAAACAGTCGTCGTCCAAAACAGGACCAACGAGTATAGACCTGAAGTTTGAAGTCTAGAGATGCCCCAACATCGAAGAAGTCCATACCTTCACAATCCAAAGCAGAAGCAGCTGGATGACCCCAATCCTATCCTTCCTTCGGGACGGACAGCTTCCACAAGACATCGAAGAAGCAAGGAAGGTCAGGAAGAGGGCAGCAAGGTTCACAATCTTGAATGATACCCTATACAAAAGAGGCTTCTCCATGCCCTACCTGAGGTGCGTTAACGAGGAGGGAGCCAAATATATTCTAATCCATGAAGGGATTTGCGGAGATCATACGGGTCTGAGATCCTTGATTAGCAAGGTTATCCGAATTGGTTACTTTTGGCCTACCCTACAGAAGGATGCAACAGATTTCTTCAAGAAGTGTGACAAAAGCCAGAGGTTTGGAAACGTCCAACGCATGCCGTCTAAGAAACTGACCACAATAGCCTCTCCATGGCCGTTTGCTCAGAGGGGACTCGACATCGTTGGCCTATTACCCCAAGGTAAAAGATAGGTAAAATTTTTACTAGTTGTCATTGATTATTTTATAAAATAGGTTGAAGCAAAAGCATTGTCAACCATAACGAAGGCGAAGGTCCAGAACTTTGTGTGGAAGAACATAGTCTGCCAATTTGGGATACCGCGAAAGATCATATCAGATAACATGCGGCAGTTTAATAGTCAAGGTTTCAGGGAATTCTGCTCGGGACTAGGGATCAGGAATCAATTCTCATCCCCAAGCTAAGAGCCAGACGGAAGTGACAAACCAAACCTTGCTCAAGATCATTAAGGCTTGGCTAGACGAAGCAAAGGGCGTATGGCTAGAAGAATTGCCCAATGTTTTGTGGGCATACAGGACAACATCTAGAACCCCAACAGGAGAGACCCCCTTCAATCTCACCTATGGCACTGAAGTAGTAATTCCAGTCAAAGTTCGCCAGCCTGAGACGAGAAGCTTTCCACGAAGGCAGCAATGACGATCAACTAAAAGTCAACTTGGGTTGATTGGATGAATCTAGAGACGGAGCATCCTGCAAGATGGCGGAGTACCAGTAGAAGATGTCCAAGTACTACAACAAAAGGGTGAAGCTCAGACGACTTAATATTGGAGACCTCGTCCTACGCAAAGTCATACCTGCCACCAAGGACCCCACTTAGGGAAAGCTCGGTCCAACCTGGGAAGGACCTTACAAAGTCACCCAGGCAAGGCAGCTATCACTTGGAGACGTTGGACTAGAGGAAACTTCCACGACCATGGAATATCAAGCATTTGAAACAATACCATCAGTAGATGTAGTGGACGAATGTATTCATGTTTGAAATAAAGAAATAAAGAAATAAAAGAACTATTCAGCTAGTGTGATGCATGTAAAAAAAAAAATTGGCTAAGTAACAAGACTTCGCCTAGACGGATGTAAGTTACTGATGAAGCCAAAAATGACAAGATCCCTTCAATGGGTGTAAGTCACAAAAAAACTGGCTAAGTAACAAGATTTCGCCTAGACGGATGTAAGTTACTGTCGAAGCTAAAATTGACAAGATCCCTTCAATGGGTGTAAGCACAAAAAACTAGCTAAGTAACAAGATTCCACCTAAACGGATGTAAGTTACTGTCGAAGCTAAAAATGAGAAGTTCCCTTCAACGGGTATAAGTCACAACAAAATTTTTGACTAAGTAGCAGCAACTCGCATTGACGGATGTAAATTACTGACGCAAAAAAAAAAAAAAAAAAAAATTTAGGAATATTGAATAATTGTATTGTATTTCTCAGTGAAAGAATATACATGAGTGCCTTTATATAGGAGGCATATAAGTGGAGTACAAGTAGGAGTGTAGTACAAGAATGTGTGTTGTACAAGTAATCTAGTGTGCCATACAAGTAATCTAGTTGGGCCTAAAGCCCACAACACTTATGCACGTTAACAGCCCCTCTTAAACTCAAGGTGGATGTGAGACTAGCTTGAGGTTGTTAACTAAATCACGAAGGCGTCCCTTAGGATGTGACTTGGTGAAGATATCTGCAAGTTGATCTTTGGAGGAGATGGAGAAGAGCTTGAGAGCACCATGGACAAGATGATAACGGATAAAATGACAATCAATCTCGATATATTTAGTCCGTTCATGGAAGACATCATTGTGAGTAATATGAATGGCACTCTGGTTGTCATAATAAAGAGGAGTAGCAGAAGATGTGAACACACTTAAGTCCTTAAGAAGCCATCGTAACCAAAGGAGCTCAGATGTGGTATTAGTAAGGGCACGATATTCTGCTTCAGTACTGGAGCGGGCCACAAAGGTTTATTTCTTACTTCGCCAAGAAATTGAAGAAGAACCAAAGAGAAAGAATAACCAGTGGTGGACCTGCGATCAGTAGGATCTCCTGCCTAATCAGCATCAGAGAATGCACGAAGTACAAGTGGAGACTGAGCTGAGTATAAAAGGCCATGGAAGAGAGTGCCCTTCAAGTATCGAAGAATGCGCAGAACAACAGCATAGTGAGTCGATCGTGGAGCAAACAGATACTGGCTTACTCGATGAACAGCATAGGAAATGTCTGGACGAGTGACTGTGAGATAAAAAAAGCTGCCAACCAATTGTCTGTAAAGAGAAAGATTAGACAATGGTTTCCCCCCCGAGGGAGTCAGATGCACATTAAGTTCAACTGGAGTGTCAACAGTCTTGCTGTCAGTGAGTCCTGCACGAGACAAAAGATCAAAAGCATATTTAGCCATAGTAATATAAAGACCATCTATGGAATGAGTGATTTCAAGACCCAAGAAATAGCTGAGATGTCCAAGATCTTTCATCTCAAACTGTTGACTGAGAAAATCCTTGAGTTCTTGAATGTCACTGAGGTCATCACTAGTTATGATCATATCATCCATATATAGGAGAAATAAAATGGTGCCTTTATCAGTGCAGCGAAGAAATAAGGCAGAATCATAAGGACTGGCAGTATAACCCAAGCGAGAGATGGTGGAGTTGAACTTGGCAAACCAAGCTCGTGGAGCTTTTTTAAGGCCATAAAGTGCACGTTGAAGGTGACAAACCTTGTTTGATTCAACAGAGAGACTAGAAGAAGGTTGCATATAAACTTCTTCACTCAAATCCCCATTAAGGAAGACACTTTTAACATCCATCTAAAAAAATCCCATTTACTAGCAGCGGCAATAGCTAAGAGGGCACAAACAGATGAGATATGAGCAACTGGAGCAAAGGTCCCTTCATAATCAATTCCATACTCCTATGTGAAACCTTTTGCAACAAGACGAGCCTTATAGCGCTCAATGGTCCCATCAGAGTGAGTCTTGATTTTGTAGATCCACTTACAACCAACCACAGACTGTCTAGGAGGGAGAGTAACCAGATCCCAAGTATGGTTTTTGGTTAATGCATCAAGTTCCTCTTTCATCGCCATCTGCCATAAAGGGTCAGTGGAGGCCTCACGATAGGTGTGAGGCACGTGGAGTGTAGCAAGGGTAGTATAACAATGATAGTCAAGTAAATGTGCAGGAATGGATCTTACCCGGGTTGAGTGACGAGATGGAATGTCTTGTGGAGGATCTTCAGGCAGAGCAGGAGCAGGGGACCCAGGCTCAAGGTGGGGTAGCTCGTCATCAACCTGTTCATCTTCGACTTGTCCAGGAGAAGCATCAAAAATATCTGGAGGTTGGATAGAGAAATCCAAAGGAGGATCAAGAGTATTTGTAGAAGGAATATGAGACTCATCTGGAAAGACTTCTAAAATAGAGGAGGTAGATAGGGAAGAACGAAAGTGAGAGAGTTCAACAAATAAGCAGCATTCCCAGAAGACAACATTACGTGAAACACAAAGACGATAAGAGACAGGATCATAGCACTGATACCCCTTTTGAGTTTCTCCATAACCAAGGAAACAACAAAGTCTAGATCGAGGCTCAAGTTTGTTGTGCTCATGAGGTTGGAGAAGAACAAAACAAGCAAATCTGAAGGAACGAAGGTGTTAACAGTCAGGGGGTGACCCAAAAAGGCGCTTATATGGAGTTTGATTATGGATGACAATGCTTGGAATACGATTAATAACATGAATAGCATGAAGAGCAGCTTCACCCCAAAATAGGGCAGGAACTTTGATAGAAAGAAGAAGAGCACGAACTGTGTCAAGAATATGACGAAGTTTTCATTCGGCTCAACCATTTTGCGAAGAGGTACCTGGATAAGTTAGATGATGTACAATGCCATAGGAATGTAACAGAGCTTGAAAAGCATATTGAGTATATTCAAGAGCATTATCAGATTGAAAAATTTTGATACATTTGGAGAATTGTGTTTCAACCATTTTTGCAAAGTTACTGTATATTGGTAAAATTTCAGAACGAGATTTCATAAGAAAGATCCAACTATAACGAGAATAGTCATCGATAAAAACAACAAAATATCGAGATCCACCTATACTAGCAACAAGAGAAGGTCCTCAAACATTGGAATGAATTAACTCAAAAATACTATTAGAGATAGAATCACTATTATTATAAGGTAAAGCTGGCTGTTTTCCTAATTGGCATGAAGTACAATCAAAATTTTCTTTGGTCACAGAACCTAACAGACCCTTAGAAGCTAACTGTTGTACCCAAGAAAAGGGTGCATGACCAAGATGAGAATGCCAATGTGCAAGAGAAGGTAAGGAAGAAACCGCAGCAACCGCAGCAGCAATAGAAACAGGAGCAACATGTGGAAGATGAAGATTGTCCACGGGAAACATACGCCCAACTCTAGGACCGGTCCCAAGCTCTTGCCCAATCCTCGGATCCTGCACAATACATCCAGAATAGTAAAAAATAAGGCGATATCCAAGTTCAGCTAATTGTCTCACAGAGAATAAATTATAAGATAGGTCAAGTACATGGAAGACATTAGGAACAGAGACGTTAGAGGTCAAAACAGAACCTAAATTATTTCCATGGATGGTGGAACCATTGGCTATATGAATATTAAGAGGATGTGGTGTAGGGTCAAGTTTAGAGAATAAGGATGAGTGAGGTGTCATGTGATTGCAACAGGCAGAATCAAAAAGCCAAGTGTCAGACTTACCGGGTAACACTAAGAGAGCAGTGGAAAGAGATGCATTACCAGCCATACGAATAGCCTGAGTTATGATGTCCTGTACTTCAGTGGGGGAGAGGTTGATAGTGGATCTAGAAGACTGGGACTCAGCTGAAATGGAAGGCATCGGCAGAGTAGACTCAGTATTAGCAACAGCAATAGTAGATTTGTTGCGATGGTAGCAAGTCTCAATAGTGTGGCTAGGATGCTTACAATAGTTGCAGAACTTTTTATTGGTTTTGCGACGATTGCTAGAGCTAGAGGGATCACCTGATTGCTGAGGCTGCTCTATGGGTGGAGTAGAAGGAGTGATAGCCAAAACATTAAGCTTATTCTGGGCTTAAAGGGTTGCAAGGCGAGCTTCTTCTTTAACCAACTCGTTTACAGCAGTATCAAGAGAGGGAAGAGGACTGCGATTAAGAAGCTGACCTCGGATGGGCTCATAGTCCTTATGAAGTGACATCAGGAACTCATAGAGACGAAATTTATCTCTAATAGCAGCATATTGTTGAGCATCTATTGAGCATGCCCAGGTTGGATCAGAAAAGTCAATTTGGTCCCAAATGAAGCGAAGCTGATCATAGTAGTCATTGATAGATTGCCCTGGTTCTTGCCTGAGTTGATGTAATTCAACCACTAATTGATATTTCATGGATCCATGAGTAGTGGAGTATCTTTTGGCCAACATATTCCATGCCGATTTTGCATCATCAAAGCTGCCCAACAGATTGGAGATGGAGGAAATTGAAGTGTTCCGAATCCACGTAAGGATAATGTGGTTGTGACTATCCCATTCAATCATGCGACTGAGGAAGGCAGCATCTTCTTCACTTGCCCCCTTGAAAGGAATAGTGATTACCCAGTGCAATATTGCCAGAGCATGCGACCCTTAAGAAAACTACGCATAGCTTGAGACCAAGATAAGTAATTCCTATCCCCTCGAATATAGTATTGATGGGGGCGAGGAAGAAAAATATCCTTTTATCCATTTAGAGACATAATATGCAAAAACAGACTGCAAAAATGAAATCTACACAAAAAATTGGGTAAGGAGAATCTGGACAGCAAAAGTCAACCTTGGAGAAAAGTCAACGGTCAAAGTCAACCTTGGTCAACGGTCCGGTCAACGATGACATCAGCTGCCTGGATGGGTGACGTTAGCAAAGGAATGGATGATGACATTAGCCCTAGATGACGTGGCAGAGATGACGTCACTGATGACGTCAACAAGAGCTAATGGAGGTGCATGACTGAGGCGCTGCTTCTTTGGGTGGCGCGTGAGGGCGTGTATGAGCTCCAATGGCTGCAAAGCTTCCACGATTGAGTAAATCGAGGTGAGATGATCACTGTGGTACCTATAAAAAGTTAATTGGAGCAAGATGCACGGCAAAGACGGTGAGTGCAATGGTCTATGTGGTGTGAGACTCCTCAACGGCGGCAGCTGCAGGCCGTTGTGACGGCGGAAGCGATAATGGTGGAGTAACACCAAGAGAGACAAGACTGCTAAGAGAAAGGTCAGAGCAGTGGCTCTGATACCATGTTAAACTACCGATTATCCCAAAAGCTTAAGCTGTTAGGAAATGGTGAATTTAAGTGGAGGGCCAACAAGTGGGAATTTAACATTTTAAATGGGAGGTAGAGTAAAGCCAAGGATCGAACTCAGGATCTCTTACTCTGATACCATGTTGGAAATACTAAATAATTGTATTGTATTTCTCAGTGAATGAATATACATGAGTGCCTTTATATAGGAGGCATATGAGTGTAGTACAAGTCGAAGTGCAGTACAAGTCGAAGCGTAGTACAAGAATGTGTGTTGTACAAGTAATCTAGTGTGCTATACAAGTAATTTAGTTGGGCCTAAAGCCCACAACACTTATACACGTTAACCAAAAAAAAAAAAGAATGACAGAATGATGACTAAAGGAACAAAGCAAATAGGGATCATATGCAGTCGCAAAGCAAATAGGGATCATATGCAGTCGCAAAGTATCATGCAAGGCAGGAAAGTGAACAAGTATAGAATTACTAATATAATTGAAGGCCTAAAAACATCGGGTAATCAGCATTGTTTCAACATTATAATTAAAGGCCCATAAGCACTGGGCAAAGAAAACATTATTCTTAAATAAAAACATTATTCTGAAAGTAGAATCAAAAAGCCCAAAACACATTGGGCACCCAAAAAGAAGATTACAAAAAAAGACGTAGACGAACATAAGGCAGGTTCAAGCAATGGCTGCATCATCACCATCGAAAGGAGGCAGAGGAGCAACCCCAGGAGCGTCTTTAGCGGGAGCTGTGGATTGGGAGGCCTCGTCTGCTGCCATCTCCTGGTCAACCACTTCCATGTCCAAGTTTTCTAGGTCTACTCCAGAGGGGTATTTGACCAGGTACCGAGGAAGGGGCTCAAAGCCCTTGTAGTACCAGCTGAAGAGTACAGTGTTGTACTCCTCAGTTTGCTGGAAAGCCTCAACGGCCTTGGCAGCAACGGTCTTTACCTTCTCCTTCGCAGCCTGGAGTTACTCGTCTTTCTCTAGGGTCAACTGCCTCTCAGCTCTGAGGTTGTCCTATAAAACCTTGGCCTTCTCTTTAATGGTGTTGGCCTCATCCATGACGGAAATAAGATCCTTCTTTAGTTTAGAATTTTCCACCTCCAAAGCCTCCACCCTGGATACCGTTGACGCAATCTTTGCTTCGTGAGTAAGGTACTCCGAAGTAATGTGAAGACTCTCTCCCAGCACCTGGAAAAAAAAAATCCAACATTTAGGACTGTGCAAAAGAAGAAAGAAGGAGAAAGGGCTAAATTGCACAAGTACAATACCTGGACGAGTTTGTGAATGTGACGACCTACAATCTCGTTAGAGGGTACACCCGAGAAGACCCTCAACTCCTCAGCTGTAAAAGCCTCTTGTGCCCTCGCCAGCATAAGGCCAGCGTCGTAAAAAACGATGGATGAACAGGAATCAACCTTATCCTTCCCCTTGTCGTCTACATGGGGCTTCTTTCGGAAAGGCGTGATTTCTTCCACTGATGTAGCCGGGGAGGCCGTCCTCGAAGGCTCAGTGACGGAAGCATGAGGAGTGACGGAGACACCTTTCTCCACAACCCTCACTGTCTTCTTCCCGAGGTTGGAAAGGGGCTCGTTCTTCTTACCCCTCATCTTTGCATACATCCCCTGGTTAAATTTGGTCGTCATCCCTGCAAAAAAAAATTGTAAAAAAAAAAAAGGAAAAGGAAAAGAGAGAAAGAAAAGAGTAGCAACGACGAATTTAACAAACACTTACTCTTATTCTCCTCAATTTCTATAGTGCGCAGGACGTAAGTAGAAGGCTCGGGACGAAGGTAGTGAAGAGTTGAGTCCGCGGGTCGACTAGATCGTCAAAGTTTTCAATCATCCTCGCGTACTCAATGACCATTTCAACACGTTGCCTGTATCTGCTCTTAAGTTTTGGTCGTCTCTTAACTACATGAGACAACAAGCGAAATAGTTAGCAACAACAGAATATACACAAAAATAGACGAAGGACAAAAGACTAGAAAGAAAAGAAGACGCACCTAGACTCGAGGTTCTCCACCGACGGAGCAACCTAGGGAGATCAGCGCAAACCTCGTCAGAGGGAGTCTCCCATTCATCCCCGGAAACAAAAAAGAATTGGGACTTCCAATATCTGAATGACGAGGGCAGGTCCCTGACAATCCTAGTCTTCCTCTCCCAAGCCCGCATAGAAAGGCGGCCTCATAAAAGCACACCTCCCTAGGTGAGAAATGACAAGCTCGTTCCTCCCCATGAGGAAGACGATCCCTAACCCTATCAGGAAATTGAAACCTACCCCTGAACTTGGAGAGCATTTCATCGTCTAGACTACACACCTCCCCTAGAGCATGGAAAGCCCTAATTTCACGCGGGTTAAAAACCGCAGTGTCTACCTCTAACTCCACAGGGTCGTCGCTAGTCGACAACCCCGTCTCAAGCTCACTTGTTCTCACCTCTGACATCGCCCTTCGCTCAACTACCAAACCCTAGAACCAATTAACTTATTGACGTAACAAGGGGAGCAAATCAGCCAACACCACACTAAGGTTATTACCCTCAAAAACAAAACCTTCAATCAAAGGAGAGGAGCAGGAAACATCTAAGGAAGCCTCTAAACACGCAAAAAGGAATGAGATAGAGGGACAAACTATCCTAACTTCAGAGCTACTAACCATGGAAACCTAAAAGAACAAAGAAAGAGAGACAAATCCTAAAAGCCCAAAAAAAAAAAAAAATCAGAAACCAACACAATTTATATATGCCATAAAAAGCCAAGAAAAAGGAAACAAAGAAACATACCTCAAAGGAAGCAACCACAGAATGAAAAAGCTCAAAGAAAATTGCAAGGTGTAACAGATCGAAGAAGAAGAAGCACAGAGCAATGATTGAGAAAGAGTTGGAAAAAGTGAAGGGGTAAGAGGAAAGAAAGGAAGTTTAAAAACTAGGCGTAAAAAACTAAAATTCAGTAGGAAACCCAAGAGTCACCCAAATGGGGCATTAACTCTATTGATCAGAACGCGTCACGTGGCCACGATGCATGTGGCACCACCACTACACATTAAATTTGGAACAATACCCCAAGAGCCATGTTTGGGTAGAAAACCTTTCATCTTCTGATGGTCTTCATGACACGCCATGACAACCACAGAACCTAGGGGGCAGCTGAAGGGATCGACGAACTCTCTTTTCTTGGACGACCTCATCAAATATACTTGTCCACCCTGATACGACACGGACGAAGGCAGGCGAGTCATTAATAAGATGATTCAATGCCTCGGACAGTTACCAATTAGTTGGCAATCCATTGGAGGCTCATCAAAACCCGCATTAATAAGCCATAAGGCGTTACGGAAAGAGCACTAAAGCCACAATTAAGGCCCTAATGGCTAGAAACTATGAAGCTATATGTACACATTAGAGACAAACAAGGTACATAAACTCACCCAAGAATACTCTTACACAAATTTCTCTGATATTCAAAACTTTTCTTATTTCTCTCAAAAAGCTTTTATATACTAACTTTGGCATCGGAGGCGTTGTGGCAGGGACCGGTGACCACCTTAGAGAGCCTTTGTTCTACATTTGCAATAATAGTGACGAAGATTCAACTCCATCTCGGCGAACCTACAGGACTAACGATTTACGCATCATCAGATGTTACAAATTCATTAAACAATTTTATGAGTACTAATTCAATACTTCCAAGACTCCAACTAGCTAGTGGACAACCCAAACGCACTGGAATTAAAATTTAACAAGATATGATTTTTTTTTTTTGGGTTAAAGTAATTAATGTTAATGTCCACGCGGTCATTTTTGGCCCAATATTATAAAAGTAATTGAAGTCTACCATAAGACTCAATTGTCTCTTTCTTTTTTTTTCTTTTTTTTTGAGAAGGCAATTGTCTTATTTGAAATACAAAAAGTTAAGGGATGTATGTAATAATGATCCATACCATGGGGAGTCTTCACATTGTTTTAACATAGAGGTATACCATAAATTCAATGAAAGAGACTCTAATTAAAAAATTTTAGGATACTAAAAGCATTAAGGTCCTTTGTTCTCCATTGCAAAGACCCTCAAGGGATATTTGCTTGAGAAAAATTTTAAATATTTTAAACTCTTGATCAATCTAATTATAAATTCAAGATTAATTTTGAATATGATGTAGTTTAGGTGGTAAGGAGAGGAGAGGGGTGGGGAGGGGACTGGTTACCCCATTCCCTTGTTTAAATATTTTAAAATTTTAGTATGCAAAAGAGGAATAATTATTCATTTACTTTATTTGCATGTTTAGGGAAACTGTGATATAAATTGACAATTATGCATGTTTTTAGTTTTTTTTTTTTTTTTTTTTGTATTGTATTATTGCATTGATAATTTGATTGTTGCAATGATGGTGGAATTGAACAGGTATGAGGTCTGTCCAATGTAACTAGAACACTGCAAGGTGATAGTTATTGGATATTAAAAAAAAAAAAAAAGATAATTTAACTACTTGCTTAGATTATTGAATCTAATTTATTTTGTAAATTCATTGAAAATGATCTGTGATAGGGGTGTTATCTTGATGATACCGTCAGCCCCTATCTAGCTGACGGCGTGCCAAAGGCTGACATCCTCCGCTCCCGTCAGCCAAAGCCAACGCCTCCAGCGCGTCCCGATGTAGCCTACTGGAGTCGACGGGACGGATAGGTGACGGCGTGAAGGTGAAGGGACCAACATGTATCTTGTCATGTACGCTTCCACAAGGAGAGGAATCTTGTCGCATACGTTCCTGCTTGTGCGGGTATCTTGCCTAGCATGATTGCTCTCCACAGGGATGTCTTGCCCAACACGCTTGTTGACCAAGAAGTATCTTGCGCTCCACGCTATTCCAGGGCAATTCCGGTAAAGGGATATCTTCCTAAGTACGCCTCGGCTCAGGCCCTACACTACTATAAATACTTCGAGCCCTCACGAATCCAGGTACGCGTAATTCTCCCCGACTCTGGCATTCTAGAGTTGTGAGCAATACTAACTTAACCATCGGAGGGTCGTTGGTCGGTACCACGCCGGTACTCCCCTTTGAGGTTCCTTTTACCTGTGCAGGTTCACTCCGAGCGCGCGAAGGCCCTGTAGCTTACTGAGTTGATTCCCGACATCATCAGTTCGCCCTGTGTGGGAAGCGTGCTACGTAAACCGAGTTCTGCGCTTTTCAAAAAAAAAGTTGCATGGTACTCACGCGTTCAAGAGCAACCACTATGAACGATCAAGGCAATGAGCAGCGCACGACGGCTCTCGAAAGACAGGTCCAAACTCTAGTGGCCGCGGTGGAATGCCTCACAAAACATAACCATGACTTGGCAAAACGATTGCGACAGAAAAATACGATGATCAACAATCAGGGAGAAAATCAGGAGGCAAGCAGCGCCGAGAGAGGAAATCTTGGAGGTCCAGAGGGCAGCAACGCCTTGAGCCGACCTGAAGGGCAGGGGACGAGCTGCCTATCAGCTACTGACCAGGTGCCGCCCCACATTACCACGGAAATGCAGATGATGAGGGAGTGCATGGATTTCATGATGAACGCCCTCAAGGGACGGATATCCAGCGACCTCGACGACCTCGTCCACCAAACGGACTCCGCCTTCACTACACCTGTCATTCTGTTCCCTCTGCCGACAAAATTTCGTATGCCCCAAATGGAAAACTATGACGGATCCAAAGACTCGCTGGACCACTTAGAATGTTTCAAAACCCTGATGCACCTACAAGGTGTCCCGGACGAAATTATGTGCCGGGCTTTCTCGGCGACGTTAAGGGGCTCCACAAGGACCTGGTTTGGCAGACTGACGCCAGGCTCTATAGGAACCTTCAAAGAGCTGAGCGCTCAGTTTGCCTCACACTTTATAGGGGGACATCGACACAAGAAATCCACCGCGTGCTTGATGAACATTAGGCAGCGAAAAGACGAGACACTGAGGGTATACATAGCCCGTTTCAACAAGGAGGCACTCTCGATCGACGAGGCCGACGACAAAATACTGGTCGCCGCGTTCACAAACGGGCTGCGGAAGGGTAAATTCTTATTCTCCATCTATAAAAATGACCCGAAAACCATGTCGGATGTGCTTTACAGGGCAACCAAATATATGAATGCGGAAGATGCACTATCGGCTCGGGAAGAAAGGCTTCCCAAGAAGAGGAAAAGGCAAGAGGACGCGCGACAGGACAAGGGGCGAAAGACGTCTCGAATAGGAGAAGGCTGAGACAACAGACGACCAAAGCCCCCCGCTGGGAAGTTCACAAGCTTCACGCCGCTGACGGCTCCGATCGACCAAGTCCTGATGCAGATCATGGATGAAGGGTCTCTGACGTTTCCAGGAAAACTGAAGGGCGACCCCAATAGACGATCCAAGGATAAGTACTGCCGCTTCCACCGGGACCACGGCCACAACACCGCCAACTGTTACGATTTGAAGCAGCATATTGAAGCCCTGATTAGGCAAGGGAAGCTGCAAAGGTTCGTCAGCCGAGAAGGAACAAAAGCACCTCGACAGGAACAAGTCCCCCACCGGGACAATGAGCGCCCCAGACTGCCCATAGGGGACATAAGGATGATCATTGGGAGTGCGGCATCTGTCGGCTCAACGAAGAGGGCTCGAAAATCCTATCTCAGGGTAATTCAGAGTGTCCAAACCACGGGCGTGGTCCAGAAGAAGCCACGAGTCAACAGCCCCGCTATTGAGTTCACAGAGGAAGATGCCCAACGTCTTCACCATCTGCACGACGACGCCCTTGTTGTCAACCTCCGACTAGGGGACTACAACACGTACCGGGTCTTGATCGACAACGGAAGCTCCGCAGACATCCTCTATTACCTGGCGTTCCAACAGATATGGATCAGCAAAGAGCGCTTGGCACCTACCAACACTCTGCTCATCGGGTTCGGGGGAACGAGAGTATACCCCCTTAGCGCCATCACCTTGCCGGTCACAATTGGGGAATATCCCCGGCAAGTCACCAAGGATGTCACCTTCCTTATCGTCGATTGCTTGTCCGCCTACAACGCCATCATAGGGCTACCCACCCTCAATGCATGGAAGGCCGTGACTTCAACCTACCACCTGATGGCCAAGTTCCCCACCGAGAACGGTGTAGGGGAGTTACGGGGAGACCAGGTGGCCACGTGAGAATGCTACATCACGATGGTGGAAATGGATAGCCACTTGCAAGCAATAAATATAGAACAGCGAGCAGGGGCAGAACCGGCAGAGGATCTCGAAGAGATAGCCCTCGACGAGTCCAGGCCAGGCAGGACTACCAGGATCGGGGCTCTCACCAGCCCGGCGGCTCGCCAAGCGCTCGTGGTTTTCCTCAGGAAAAACCAAGATATATTAGCCTGGAGTCACGAAGACATGCCAGGGATCGACCCTTTAGTCATGGTACATAGGCTGAACGTATCGCCCACCTTCCGAGCCGTCAGATAGAAGAAGCGGGTGTTTGCCCCGGAGCAAGATCGAGCAGTAGTGGAAGAAGTCAGCAAACTACGGGAGGCGGGTTTCATCTGAGAAGTATACTATCCCGACTGGCTGGCCAACGTCGGAATGGTCAAAAAAGATAGCGGGAAGTGGCGCATGTGTGTTGACTTCACAGACCTGAACAAGGCGTGCTCCAAGGATAGCTACCCCCTCCCACGAGTTGATGCGCTATTAGATTCTACGGCCCGGCACCAGCTGCTGAGCTTCATAGACGCCTTTTTAGGGTATAATCAGATCCGGATGGACGTGGCAGATCAGGAGAAGACCTCATTTGTTACCAGCCAGGGTCTTTTCTGTTATAAGGTGATGCCGTTCGGACTGAAGAATGCGGGCGCCACATACCAGAGACTTATGAACAAGATGCTCGCCAACCAAATAGGAAGGAATGTTCAGGTATATGTCCACGACATGTTAGTAAAAAGCAGGAGGAAGGAAGACCATCTGAAGGACCTCAAAGAAACATTCGATACCCTCCGTTCCTACAACATGAAGCTCAACCCGGCAAAGTGCGCGTTTGGAGTGGTGGCGGGAAAATTTCTAGGCTTTATAGTGTCTCAAAGGTATCGAGGCCAACCCAGACAAGATCCGAGCTATAATGGAGATGCGCCCCCCCCCCCCCCGGAAGAACGCAAAAGAGGTACAAAGCTTAAATAGGAGGGTGGCCGCCCTGAACAGGTTCGTATCGAGGGCGACAGATAAGTGCCTACCCTTCTTTCGAATACTGAAGAAATCCTTCAAGTGGACAGACGAATGCCAAAGGGCGTTCGAAGAGCTGAAAGCCTACCTCTCTTCACCGCCACTACTGAGTCCCTCGCTACCGAGGGAAGAGCTCTTCCTTTACTTGGCTGTATCCCCAGTAGCCGTCAGCACCGCCCTGGTCAGAGAGGAAGACAAGGTCCAACGACCTGTGTATTACGCCAGCCAAGCCTTTCGCGGAGCGGAGGAAAGATATCCACCCATGGAGAAGCTCGCCTTTGCCTTAGTTACAGCGGCCCGAAAGCTCAAGCCGTACTTCCAAGCTCATACAATAGTTGTCCTAACCGACAAGCCTTTGCGGCGGGCGATGCACCACCCAGAAGCTGCCTGTCACCTAGCCCTATGGGCAATCGAGTTGACTAAGTTCGACATCCGGTACAGCCCTCGCACCGCCATCAAGGGGCAGGCCGTCGCTGACTTTATCGCTGAGTTCACCAGCGCGGAAGACCAGGGGGCAGATGGATGCCCTCTATGGAGTGTACATACAGACGGGTCGTCAATTAGACGGGCCGGTGGAGTAGGTGTCGTACTTCACTCCCCCGAAGGAGATCGGGTCGAGTGCATGATCCGCCTGGACTTCCCCACCACCAATAACGAAGCAGAGTACGAAGCCTTGATAACCGGGATCGATCTTGCCAAAGCAGCAGGAGCAGCCCGAGTGGTAGTCTACTGCGACTCCCAGGTCATCGTCAACCAAGTGAACGGAGACTACGAGTGTAGAAGCGACAAAATGAAAAGATACCTCGATCAAGTGAAGCGAAGGGTAGACGACTTGAAGGCAGAAATAATCCAAATCCCCAGAGAAGAAAATGAGCGAGCCGACAGCCTCGCCAAAGCCACCTCATCAGAACACATGACCGTCCCTGACAACATGCTCTCCTTTGTGCAGATTTCGCCACTAATAGAATTTGTCAATGTGCAGGAAATAGGCTCCGAAAATAATTGGACCACGCCATTAATCTCTTACTTGAGAGATGGCGCCCTGCCGGGTGAGAAAGAGGCCGCCAGAAGACTGAAGGTTCGAGCGGCGAGATTCGTACTGATGAAGGACGTCCTGTACAAAAGAGGTTTCTCTCGCCCATACCTAAGGTGCTTGGGTCCCGAGGAAGTGGACTATGTCATGAGGGAAGTACACGAAGGAATATGCGAAAATCATTCGGGGTCACGGTCATTAGTGCACAAGCTGATCCGAGCAGGATACTACTGGCCCACGATGCAAAAAGACGCCCAAGCCTACGTCAAAGCCTACGACAAATGCCAAAGGTTCAGCAACACCATCAGACAGCCGCCCGAAGAGCTGACCCCCATGATAGCCCCATGGCCGTTCGCTCAATGGGGACTAGACATTATGGGGCCATTCCCAACGGCTGTGCGGCAGCTGAGGTTCCTAGTAGTAGGTATAGACTACTTCACAAAATGAGTAGAAGCTGAAGCTCTGGCCACCATCATGGAGAAGAACGTCCGAAGCTTTGTCTGGAAGTTCATCATATGCAGATTTGGGATCCCTAGAGTCCTAGTCTCGGACAATGGCAAGCAATTCGACAACGGCCCCTTCCGAAAGTTCTACTCACAACTGGGAATAAAGAATCACTACTCCTCCCCCGCCTACCCCTAGGCCAACGGTCAAGTAGAAGTTACGAACCGATCCTTGCTTAAGATTATCAAGACTCAGCTCAAGGGGGCAAAGGGGATATGGCCTGAAGAACTGCCAAGCGTACTATGGGCATACAGAACAACGGCGAGGACCCTTTCCGGTGAAACACCATTTCAGCTAACCTACGGAAGTGAAGCTGTCATCCCGGCCGAAGTAGGACTCATAAGCCACAGGGTGAACACCTACGATGAAGGCAAGAACGACGATGCCATGCGTCTACAGCTTGACCTAATCGACGAAACAAGAGCGGCAGCAGAACAAAGGCTCGCACGATACCAAGATCGCATGGCTAAACACTACAACTCCCGACTCAAACACAGGGACTTCCAGGTCGGAGACCTTGTCCTAAGGAAAATCATGGGTGCCACCAGAGATCCCACGCAAGGAAAGCTTGGCCCCAACTAGGAAGGACCTTATCGGGTCACGTCATGGCAAAGAAAGGGCACTTACCATTTGGAAACTTTGGAAAGACAAAAGCTGCATCATCCGTGGAACGCCAAGCACCTACGAAAGTATTACCAGTAAGATAGAATGGCAACCCCCTACTTGTAATCTGCTATCATGTATTTTGGGAACTCAAAGGGCATGTTTTCCCCTTCTTAAAAATTATGCAAGATTCAGAAGTTTATTCAGAGTCTCTTCTATATTTTTTAAGTGTTGAACATCAAAACATATGAGGTACCAAAGTCGACGGTATAAGAACCGACAGCCCAAAGCGACGATGGCCTTTGAATCTACAAGGCATAAAAGCGTCAAGCATAAAAGCTGACGGCTTAGAAGTAAACATCCTAAAAAGAATATATAAGGCATAAAAGCGTCAAGCATAAAAGCTGACGGCTTAGAAGCCAACATCCTAAAAAGAATCTACAAGGCATAAAAGCGTCAAGCACAAAAGCTGACGGCTTAAAAGCCAATAATATTGTCCTAAAAGGATGCAAGGCATAAAAGCATCAACCATAAAAGTTGACGGCTTAAAAGCCAGCAACATGACCCTAAGGATAAGCGTGAAAATCGGTCAAGCCTATAAGCTGACGATTCATAAGCTGACGGCACAAAAAGCCAATAATCCTACCTAAGGATAAGCGTGAAAACCGGTTAAGCCTATAAGCTGACGGTTCATAAGCTGACGGCACAAAAAGCTCAAGCCTATGAGCTGATGGTTCATAAGCTGACAGCACAAAAAGCCAACAATCCTACCTAAGGATAAGCGTGAAAACCGGTCAAGCCTATAAGCTGACGGTTCATAAGATGACGGCACAAAAAGCTCAAGCCTATGAGCTGACGGTTCATAAGCTGACAGCACAAAAAGCCAATAATCCTACCTAAGGATAAGCATGAAAACCGGTCAAGCCTATGAGCTGACGGTTCATAAGCTGATGGCACAAAAAGCCAATAATCCTACCCAAGGATAAGCGTGAAAACCGATCGAACATACAAGCTGACAGTTCATAAGTTGACGGCTCGAAAATCCAATAATTCTATCCTAATTGGATAAAAAGGCACGAGCCCGTTAAACATAAAAACTGACGGCCACGCCCTAAAGTAACCTTAAAACTCGCCAAGGCATGATCCAAGGCTGACGACCCAATTAGAAGATTATGACTTCATTATGAAAAGCATCAAAAGCCCAAAAGTTGGATTACCATGAAGTGATAAAAAGTAGAGAGATCATCCACAAGGCTCAAAGTAAAAAGAAGCAGTAAACTACAAATGACGGAAATAAAGTATTATATTTCAAGAACAATGTTTCTTACAAAAAGCCCTCAAAACAACGGGGCATCATGTACAAAAAGAAGAAACAAATTTTACAAAAAGAATTATAAACTTAAAGGGCTAGGGCGTCTGGCGCAGCCTCGGGACCTTGGGCCTCGCCGGCAAGGAAGCCGTTAAAACGGGGAGGGTCAAATGACGGAATCTTTGGAGCAGCAGACCTGTCCAGGGCAAGTTGGGCGAGGACAACACCGTCGTCATTGCCAGCCATCCCAAACTCACCGAGGTCGTCATCCCCCACGAAGACGGTGTCGACCATGGGCGTTGACGGCACCGGATCATCCATGGAAACCTTCGACAAGTCAAGGTGAGGGAAGAGGGACTTCACCTGCTTAAGGCAGTCCTCAAACCCGTCACCATAGTACTCAGCGCAGGCATCAATGAATGTCTGGGATGTCTTGAACTCAGCGACGGCGTCAGCTTTCGCCGTCTCCACCTGGCCTAAAAGGGAAGTCAACTCCTTCTCCACCGTCACCTTCGCCTCTCTCTCCTTCTCCAGCTGACGGGTTAGCTCCTTAAGATTTTCTTTCAGTTCTTTTACTTCCCCGTTCAAGGTACGGCAAGCGTCCTTGTACTGGTCCAACTCGTCAGTCAGGTTGGCGATGTGCTTCTTCCGACGGGCCAGCAACTCCTCGTTCTTCGTCCCTTTGACTTGCATGGCCCTCATGCGAACCATAGCCTATGAAACAAAACTTCCGTCAACACAGTAACACAAAAAGCAGACGGAGCAAAAAATAAAGAACATACGTACCCGGGCGAGATCGAAGAGGCCCGAGTCCCCCAACTCCTGCATAGACTGATTGACGCAAGAGTCAGCGTCCTTCTTCCCAAGAATGGAGTCCAACCGCTCCAGGGCATACCCCTTGTGGGTAAGGAGGCAGTGCCTGTCCTCTTGGATGACGAGACCTTGGGCCTACATCAACCCCTTGCCGGCCCCGTGCTTGGAAGATAGGGGCTTCGTGGAGTGGTCCCCAGGGGCGACCGTCTGTTTCTTTGACGGACGGTCCTCGGTCCCATCACCTTTCCTCTTGGGCGCGCCCTTGTCGACGGCCTTTGGGAGGGATGTGGACGCCCCCTCTTTACCCTTTCCCTCCTCTTTCTTACGGGTAGCGGCAGCCCTAACCTGAGCCCTCAACTTTGCTGATTCCATCTCTGCAAGACAGAGACCAAATGTAAAAATGCCTAAGTAAAAGTGACGAGAATGAAGGGGTCAATGAAACTTACGTTGACGGGATAGATTTTTTAAACGGTGTGCTTCTTCTGTTGGCACGGGTCCCCCACAGTAGGCGTGGAGAGCGTCAGGTGTGGAGCGCCGTCAGGGGCAAACTCAATCCTGCCGCAAACATGGCATCGTACATGCCGACGTCCGCGGTCTTCCCGAAGTAACATTTCTCTCTCTCCAAGGGAAGACGGATTGGGATATCGTTTGGAATATGATAACGCGCCCGCAGTGAGTTAAACACCTTATCCGTCATCGTCGGCAAAAAGTGGTTAACCGTCCACTCCTTGGGAAGGATGAATGGACATCGTCCCCAGAACCTCCAGACGTACTCTCCAAGGTGTCGTCACCCCCACTTGAAGCCTCGTCACCCTCACTCTCTGCCCTGTCGTCACCAACTTCGCCGGCCACCCTACCTCCTCTATGGACTTCCATTCCCCCGTCAGAAGATTGGGCTGACGACCCACTCTCCAATGACCAAGAAGAGTCCTCCCCGGGCTCGTGGCCTGATCGGAAGACTTCGTCGTAGCCCGCTCTGTCGCGGACTGACGACTGTTCACTCGACGCCTCCCTAGACATCTTACTACCTACAAGCGACGGGGGTGGTCTAAGAACCCAAGTGACGACCTTTCCAGTAAAACTCCTTCCAAAAGTTCAGTATGCAATTAAATAAAAGAGAAATAAGAGTAAAAAATAACTCACCAAGTTAAAAGGCTTCGGTGAAGTTGACGGTATCAACTAGCAAACGAGGACAGGAATGCGATTGTGATCTCGAACTCTTTAGGTTGACGGCTTCTCTCTGATCAGCAGAAATGAAATAAGGAAGAGAAATGAGGAGAAACGGAACATATATATAGGAGAGGATCTGGGCGCGGAAGACAAAGCGACATCCCCGTCCAGCTACAGGCCAGTCGACCCAGGACACGTGTTCCGACACTAGGGCTGCTCGAGGGGACTAGCGATTAATGCCTTGTCTGCCACGCGATGTACTCCCCAATCCATCAACTAGGACTGATGGGACTGAGGAGTAGGGGGCAACTGATAGGGGTGTTATCTTGATGATACCGTCAGCCCCTATCTAGCTGACGGCATGCCGAAGGCTGACGTCCTCTGCTCCCGTCAACCAAAGCCAACGCCTTCGGCGCGTCCCGGTGTAGCCTACTGGAGTTGACGGGACGGATAGGTGACGGCGTGAAGGTGAAGGGACCAACATGTATCTTGTCATGTATGCTTCCACAAGGAGAGGAATCTTGTCGCATACGCTCCTGCTTGTGCGGGTATCTTGCCTAGCACGATTGCTCTCCACAAGGATGTCTTGCCCAACACGCTTGTTGACCAAGAAGTATCTTGCACTCCACGCTATTCCAGGGCAATTCCGGTAAAGGGATATCTTCCTAAGTACGCCTCGGCTCAGGCCCTACACTACTATAAATACTCCGAGCGCTCACGAATCCAGGTACGCGTAATTCTTCCCGACTCTGGCACTCTAGAGTTGTGAGCAATACTAACTTAACTATCGGAGGGTCGTTAGCCAGTACCATGCCGGTACTCCCCTTTGAGGTTCCTTTTACCTATGCAGGTTCACTCGAAGTGCGCGAAGGCCCTGTAGCTTACTGAGTTGATTCCCGACATCATCAATCTGCAAAGAAAGCGAATGGCAAAAATGAAAGTATATATAATTGCAGGTGAATGCTCGTTCTAACTACTTCATGACTCAAACTAATCCATTCCTCACTGGCAAAGAATGATAAAAAATTTAACATAATTTGAATTAAGTATAAACTAGTTAGGGTAGTTGGCTAAGGATGATTTACAATATATGTATTAAGTATAAACTAGTGAGGGCAGTTGGAGCAGAATGATATTTAATTACTAGTGGATGCTAATTTAGTAACTTCAGGACTTAAATTTATCCTGGCATCTATGGTTCAAACCTCCATTTTTTTTTTAATTACCAAATTGTTCGTATTGATTGAGTCCTTCTAAATTTGATGAATTGCGCTACAACCAACTTAGTTGTTAACTAGCTAGTAATTGGATTGCTTCACTTGCACATGGGTTCACAACTTAAAGCACTCTAATCCTCAATTGACACATAAAAAAGTTATGGCAAAGTGTCCCTAGACTTTTTGTTTCTAATGGAGGCATATCTGTGCTTGGGTGATTCTTTGGTAAATTGTACTCAACAAATAAACTACAAGCAATAGAAATAAACTGTAATACCCGGAAAAAAAAAAATAAAAGGCAGGGTATTTAAGTAAATTTTTTGTGGGGTCAATTTTATAATTAATATTATTAAGGAAGATTTTAAAAAGGGATAATTATAGATTACCCACCTATGGTTTAGCCCGAATTTAACTTATCCACTCGTGGTTTCATTTTTAACACTTTACCTACCTAAGGTTATTTCTGTTTAGTTTCTGTTACCCACTTCTGTTAAAAAAGAGGGGTAAATAAATCTTTTTACACTCATTTTATGTCTCTCTCCTCTCAAAACAAGAAAAACAAAAAAGAAAAAAAAAAGAAAAAAGAAAAACAAGATTAAACCACGGTGATTCCACCCTTCATTCCAAATTTTGAATTCCCATAACAGTAGACTTGAATCATCCGTGACCCAATCCAAGACTTCCACTATCATTGACTCATTGATATCTTAATACATGCAGACAAACCATAAATGATGCAAATGACATGATCTGTTGAATGGAAAAAGAACAAAAAATAAAAATTGTGGGGAAAGGGGATTGAGATGGATGTAAGAAGGCATCCAACAAAGCAAAAATAGAAGAACCCAAACAAATAAATAAAAAACAGGAAAAGAAGAAACAGAGGCACATGACTGTGCCATTATTTTTATTTTTCGTTCTTTTTTTCTATAATCAATTTTTATTTTAGTTTCAGATATGCTTATCATGGATCTGGGTAAGAAGACATGATCCAGCTTAATACCCTTTCCCCACAATTTTTATTTTAGTGGAAACTGGATGTAAGAAGACATGATCTTCGTTGATCTGTTGAATGGGTTCATGGGTGTCGCTCACTTCATTTCTAAGAAACTGATATGCTTATTATGGATTTGGGTTTGAGCAAAGGAATGGAGCCACCACTAGCAACACCGATGATCCACCACACCCACGATGACACCGCAACCCAGCCGCATCCACCGTAACAACCCAAAATCTCAGATCAACCACCACCAAAACCAGAATCGCAACCTACACGTCACACTCCTCAAAACCCAGACCCAAATCAGTCATGCTCCTCCTCCACAAATCAAAACCCAAATCAAATAAGAAGTAATGGAAAGAGTAGTAAGTGATTTTTGCCTTTAATAATGATTCTAAGACTAATAAATCAAGTGGGTGTCATTGTAGTATCTAAGATCTCAGGTGGGTGAGCCAAGCGTGAGAGAGTACGTGGGAGAGGAGTGTTTGATTTGAATTCTTGTTTGATTTTTTTATGAAACTTGTTAGAGTAACAGAAAAAATTAAAGGTGGGTTAAGGAGCATACACGGAATGAACCACGGATGGGTAAATGTCAAAAATGAAACCACAAGTGGGTAAGTTAAATTTAGGCTAAACCACAGGTGGATAATCTGTAATTATCCCTTTTAAAAAACTAAGTTGAAACCCTAGCTATATATACTCTAATTAAGTTAGAGTATAACGATAGATATTTTTTAAGGAGGATTTCTGAGTTTGTTCAAGTAGAGAAAGATTGATGACACACTTGAGAAAAGAGCCTAAGAAATCTCATATTTTGTCGAATCTATATTTTATATAAAATTATAATATCTTTATGTGGTTATTTTTGGCCAATAGTAAAACTATCTAAATGTCCATTGAGTTTTATGCTATAAACGAAGAATAAGGATTTAGATTTAGAGAATAAATTCAGTCTGGATGTGGCGTAAAAGGCCATTATTACGCCCTCCAATAATGATGTGACATGTCATATTTTTGCAAATAAAAGACTAAGCACTTCCACACTAAATCAAATCCTCTTCAATACAGAAAACAGAATCCACACTATATAGAGATGCTGCCGAGAATCCCCAATTACGGCCATCGGAGGTGGAGGACAATTAGTAGTGGAGGAAGTGGACCACAAAGGAGCCTTCGGGGGTGCTGCCGACAACCATCCAAACCCAAGGTAGACGTTGCCTAAGACAATATTGTAAGTTCGTTTAGACCCCTTAAACCCAACAGATTAACCTAGAGAATTAGCCAAGTTATTAACTTAGGTAATTTAATTAAAACTAGGTTAACACAATTAAGCAAAAATAACAAAGCAGCGGAAAAATAAACAACACAAAGATCTGATGACCCAGGAAACCACACCGGTAAAAACCTGGGGAGGATTTGACCTAGCTATCCTCAAGGTAAACTGAATCCACTATGAAAGAATCGAAGTTTACACAATAGACTTAGACCACTAACGTCATATTGCTACCCGAGTGTAGGAAACTTACTACCATGACCCCATGATAGCTCCGAGATCCACGGACTCCTTCTTTCCGGAATTCTTCAACAAATCCACAAGCGCACCTGCTTGTATATCTTTGTGTTCTCTTGATTCTGCAACTGTAACGATCTACACAACTCTTGACATAAATCTCAAGTTTGTAAACCCTAAGTGTATGTGAAGGTAAACACCTCTAGATCTCAAAGAAAGATTCACAAACACAGCAAAACAGAACACTAAAAACGTGGCTAGGGTTTTCCCTTTTATACTTAGGGCAAAACATAAAACCCTATACATTAAAACGGGCTTGGGCTGAGTTGGAATTTTCTGCAGAAAAACGTTCTGCACGATTTTCGATCGATCGAGTCTAATTTTCGATCGATCGAGTCATACAGAAAGTGAACAGTACTTCTGCATAAAAACTCGATTCCAACTTTACAATTAAACCCATACTTTGAGCAAGTCTAACACACGACTCAACATTGTTTTGATCATGGTTTGCCAACATACAAATTGAAGTTCTAAATACATTAGTTCCTAATCTTTAGAACCTAACAAATATCAATCTCTCAATCCGTAAGAACAGAAGCCATCAATCTTTTCATTGTGGAATTTCACCACCAATTACATGAAAAAAGGTTGGAAAGAATGAAACCCACAAAACCAAATCTAAAAAAAGCTACTCCAGCAGTAAGACTTTAAAAAAATCTTTGATTTTTGAGTTGGGTTTTAATCTAGGTTGGCAACTCAGGGAGTGGTTGTTGAAGTGAGCTTATATGGATTGGTGTCATGGTGCCATTTGGTAGTTGAAGTAGGCTCGTGTGAATCAAAGAGAAAGGGAGCTAGTGAGAGAGAGAAGCGAGTTTCTAAGCTGCTAACAGTGGCTGCTAGTAGCAGGAGTTAGGGAGCTTGGCCGGCAACTGGAGATGAGGGAGCTTGAGAAGATCGGCTATGGGCTGGTCTGATTAGAGAGAGAACTGAGGCAGATGGTTGTTGCCTTGTTGGTGAGCTTTGCAAAAATATAACATGGCACATTATTATTGGAGGGCATACAAGTGGCTTTTTACGCCACATCCGGACTGAACTTATTCTCTTAGATTTAGTCATAAGATTGTTAAGAATATGAATTACATTTTGAACTATTTGAACTATTTTGAGTCCTTAAACTACATATGTGATTTTGGAAATGTTTGAGTATTTGAACTATTTTGAGTCACTAAAACTGCTTATCTGTTTTTAGAACCTATTGTAAGTTATAGCTTTTGATATATGGAAAATTGACTATTTTCTAAACCATCTATGATATGTTTGTAAGATTAAAGTATGTGATCTATGTGCAACTTATTATTTTAAGACTATGAAACTTCTTTAGTTATTTTGAAAACATATAGTATATTATAACTTTTGAAAACACATATTACATCTTATACTTTACAAATCTGTTGCTTGATAGAATTTATTAGGACTATGGTTACTTATTGAGTTGTCAACTCACTCCTTTTTTCCTCTCTAATTTTGGATTGTGAAGAATAACAAGTTTTGAGAGTTTTGATGTTGTGTTGTGAGCAAGGAAAGAAACTTAGTGATTTTGGAATTAGATGGCCTTGTAATAGTCTTATATCTTTTGGTCAATTTGCATTATGTACATGAGGTTTGGATTTTGTTCCTTTTAAATTGGAGATCTATTCATAAAGAAATTTTTGAGGTATTTTGAATTTATTTGATGAAATTTTTGAGGATAACTTTTAGTGCTAAGAAGGCCTTGCAACTTGTAGGGTGATTACTTTATAAGTGTGTGGCCATTGTCACGTACCTATATTTATGGTTGGGTTCAGGGCGTGACATAAACTCATTCAACTTTGATGTTTGAGTGGTTTGTGTTAGTCAAACAATTATATCCCTGGGTTAGCATTGGGGCGAGGCGTATTTTTCTTTAATGTCTGTAACTTAGATGATAGAAAGATCATAATCAACAAGTTTTTTTTTTTTTTTTTTTTTTTTGGTTGAAAGGAACATAATAAAAAAATAGAATGGATGGTGCTTTACTCAAACCATTATTTCTTTCCGGTTACAATTTGGGGCATCTTTTCTTGTAATGTTTGTATAACTTTTTCTTTGGAAGGAACAAAGAAGTTCACTTCCCAAAAGTAAAAATTAAAAAATTGAGTGCAAGTTGTTTGCTAAGGTTGTTCCTGAAAAAGAAGAAGAAAGAGTAACCATATGACTAATTGATTAATTAGACGTAAATTTGTTTTTCTTTTTAATAGCTGACGTGACATTATTATTTAAGGTTTTTGTATGTGGATTAATGATTTGTTATACTTTAAATTATTGATTATCAAGGTTTTTTCGTGGTTTCTGTTTCTTCCGGCCTTGGAATCTTGTTTTTTCTATGGGATTAGGGTAGTTTATGAACCCACCGGAGTAAGAAAATTTCTGAGGGGAGAAAATTTACCAACATGGAGATATTTTAAAGTGAGATAAACCAAGAGACCAACACCACACTGGGGTGATATTTTGAGAGACATTAGTGGGACGTGGTTACAGGTTTTACTTGAGCTATTTATGAGACACTACTAGTATGATGGCGAAAAATTTGGGTTCTTACTAGACATGTTCTCAATAAATCAAATTAGACATGGTTTTTACCGCCTACTAGAAAGTCAATGAAAGAAGGAATTTATCGAGTTAAAAGAGTTTACTACTTCACTGGCAGATATAAGTAAAGTAGATATAGTACTTGTTTTTAGATTAGGTTCATACCCTTTTGCAGATGGGACATTATTGCTGGCTTTCGTTGAACATGCTAGGATTATTTTTTAAGCTTAGATGAATTGGCACGCTTAAAGATGATAAACAATATATTTTATAAAATAGTAATTAATGGCTGTTGGAGGTCTGTCGAATGCAACTAGGACACCTCAAAGTGATAGTTATTGTATATTAAACAAACAGATAATTTAACTACTTGCTTACAATATTGAATCTAATTTATTTTATAAACTGATTGAAAATGATCTGCAAAGAAAGCGAATTGCAAAAATGAAAGTATATATAATTGCAAGAGGATGCTCATTCTAACCATTTCATGACAACTCAAACTAATCCATTCCTCACTAAAAAGAATGATTAACAATTTAACATAACTAGTTGCAACCCTAAGCGATGCGTGAAAATATCTAATTATTTTGTAATGAAATATAATGTATAATTTATTTTCTAAAATATTCATAAAATCATATATTAGGATTAGTAATCTGTAATAAAGTGTTTTTCTCATAAGAGAATTTAATTTTAGATATATTAAACTATTAATTAAGAAGTGTTTCTTTTTTTTTTATATAACCCTTTACCAAACCAACAAAGGGCAAGTTTTTTTTTTTCCCCCTAACATAAACAATGTTATATTGCTTTCTTTTTTAAATAATGAATTTTGTGTCTTTATATATATATATATTTATACTTCATTTTGTTTGGGAAAGATACATGTTTGTATCACATACAAAACATACACAGCAGAAAATTAATGGATCTACTTCATTCGCAATTGATAACATGTACTATGTAAAAATCAGAATTTAAGAACAAGAAAGCATACCTTGGTGCGGTGAAATTTAAAACTTAAAGATCAGAAGCACTTGGAAACACTTTTAATCTTCCCTCCAATTTCACTTAATGCCCAAGAAGTATGGTATCTCAATCAGTTTCCAAGGAGAGAATAAGAGAATGTCCAACATTCACATACAAACCATTTCATGTTCTCATGTGACGATAATGAAAACCACTTAGAAAACTCTCATAAAAAGCACTAATGAAATTTTGTATGTTTCTCTCTTTATATATAGCTGATTATCTAATTGGGCTAACCTTTTAAACCATTCCAATTGGGCTCTAGTGTGTGGCTTGGAGTGGGACCAAAAAGGAACAAATAAGACTCTAGCTCCAATGGGCTTTGGGTTTTTCTGTCAACTCTTGACAAGTCCAAAGTTACCATTAATTTTATTCAATATCACTATATGAATATAATTGTACTCTAGGCCTTATTAATAAATTATATCTCAAGATTTTATTATACATGCAACCCCTTCATTAAAATATTTGTAGTAATACAAAGTCATGAATATAGACTGCCACTTTGAAGATTATTACATTTTAATCCTTGAGTACCCGATTTAATCATTTATGTTATTCATCATATATTTATGAAATCCTATTCCATAAAAATATACTTTAGTAGCTCCTTACTAAAGTGGTTAGGCCTAACACTTTGAATAACCAAACCCATTAAACTTATCTCAACGGAATATTTTATATCTTTGTTAAGAGATTATGAATTCCATCTTGAGAATATATGTTCCATCAACACTAAATGCGGCTGCCCAACATATTGAGGTTTTGATCGTGACTTCTAGATCTCACTCCTGATATATCAAAACAACCTATATCTCATGATCAGATCCATTATTCTCTTAGGATTTAGAGTTGATGTAAATAGAAGTCATGAGATTTATTATTCATTTGACAGTCCTTAGGAGATAATAAATCTCACAGCGGTCCAGTTCAATGTCTTAACTTTTAAAACATATCAACTAGAAGTCTCCATTTCCATGATCAAGAAAAATCATCTTAGTTGATATGTTATAGTCTTCGCAGATGAAATATCCAATTTCATCACCGACTACAAACTAAAATTCTAAGTTTACAAAGAACTTGTGATTTATATCTTCTGTGACTTTTCACATAAATCACATACGATGCATCTCATGGACTAAGATAATGTCTCATTAGTTCATTTATAGATAATCTCATTTAATTAAACAATTTAATTATTATGACATGCCAATAAATTAGATTTTAGGGCATAAACCCCAACACCTTTTTATATTAAAATTTTCATCAACCCATATTATGAGCTAAGCTAGTGATAAAATAAATGGGAGTTTAAGTTTTTCCAATTATAATAGTTAGAAATGAATGATAAAAATAGAGTTTTCTCCCCTTTAAAAAAATTTCAACTTATCTTTAATCTCAAACCAATCTATCTCTTTTGAAGTACACAAAGTAGGATCATGATCTCTCTTCTTAAATACAATGTTTATCTCAGCACATTCGTAAATATATACCGAATCAAACCATACCCATATAAAGATGCATTGCAAGAAAAGAAAATGTCATATCAATTGTCGCTTAACAATGATTAATTGGACCAATTAGAAAAACAATTTGTTGATGATAATCTATTGAGATTATTTTCTCTGCAGGAACTGCAAAATTATCCACCCAAAAAGATTACAAATAAACAATTATATGTAAAATCTCTTAGTTAAGTTTCTATATGCATCCTTATATAATAATAAGAAGAAGAATAACAACAACAACAACAACAACAACAATAATGAAAATACAATTGCAAAAGTTAAAATACGTCACTTATTCCATTATTTTTGTTTGACTAATCTTTGTTTTTGTTTAAATAAGTAGCAATATAGGGTACTTCTAATACAAATATTAAGAGTACTTTCTCTACAAACACTAAAAATTTGTCTACCCAAAAGGATTAAAAAATAAAAATAAAAAAC